>PVKB01000779.1:0-422744 GCA_004027205.1 Ctenodactylus gundi
TGGGGCTGAAATTAGCCACAAACAAGTGAATGTCCACAATAACAAGAGCAAACGATTTAAAAAGATGTAGCCCTATCCTAAGAACATTTTCTTGCTAGCTACTGTCAAGTATGTACCTTCGTGGCTGAAGGTGACTGAGTCACCCAGAGTAGGAAGACCTTGTCATGTTTCTTCCTCACAGTGGCTTTGAGGTAAGTGGTTGTTATTCTCACTTTACAGAAGAGGAAGCTGAACCTCAGAGAGGTTATTACCATCCTCAAGGTCATGTACCGGATGAACGGGCCCTGAACCCAGCTGTTTCTGATGCCTGTGTCTCATCTTTGCAGTGGCTCACTTTGGTAAGAGAGATGTTCCAGGTGCCAGGTTCTGCCCTAAGGTCCTAAGCCATTCGTGAGTCCTCACGTTCCTTTCTCAGTGCTTACCAGTCAGTTACCAGTAGAAACATACTTTTGGAAAGCATGACCATCTCATTTAATGAACAAATTACAAACATTTTAGAAATATTTATTCATCCACATAAAAATGTTTTGCATATTTTAACCATTCCCTTTGGTGTCACTGCAGTTACCAACGTGTGAGAGGCTGCAGTTAGGGGGATGGGTAAGAGCAGGAGCTCGGCAGCTTCTCCTATTGATTAGCCTTTGGCCTTGGTCAACTTACTGTCTCTGGTTTTTGTTTCCTCCTCTGTAAATCAAGGGTAATAATAATGGCCCCTCTCACAGTTGGTGAAACTATTAAGACCTTATGAGTGTGGGCAACTTACAAAGTTCCGTGTATAATTTCTAAGTACTAATAAGACACTATTATTATCATGCTATTAAGAGTAAGGAAATGACAGTCTTTTTAGAGATACCCCATCCTTTGGACTTTTCAGTAATTCAACTCAGATTCAAGCTAATATGATTGAGTGAATCTTGCTAAAAGAAAAAAAACCCCATTGTATTTCTTACTCTTTCTGTGGAAAAATGTCTTTCTTTTACCAGGCTGGTCAGTTGAGGCTTAGCATAAGTGGCTGGTCCAAGGCCATCACCTATAGATAGTTCTAGAACTCAGTGTTGAACTCATGACTGCTTTCTACCACACTACACATTTTTCTAGAGAAATTCTTGCCAAGGCTGTTTTCTCCCTGTGGGTTCTATGTGTGTTTCCTTTCCTTGATCTCAGTTTCCTTCTTAAAGGAAGAAAGGAAAGCGTATTCCTGGATATGAGATGTGCTGAGCTGGGACCCTAGCCGAGGATGGAGGTGAAGACACCCACAGATGAGACCAGCATGCTGCTTTGTCTGCAGATCCCAGCAAACCTTTCTGCTGTGTGTAAGTGTGCGCATCTCTGGGTTTACGTGGGGGTGAGGATGGTGATGGGTGGCTGGGACAGTTGCCAAGGGGAATAGGCAAAGGAGTGTTGGCAGTACCTTTCTTTCCTCTTGGTGTTTTCGGTGGGTGTGAGAAGTAGAGGAGGAAAAAAGTAAATTAATGTTTATTTGAATTTCTGCCAGTCCTTTCTTCCTGTGCAAAGTCAGGGTTTGGGTTTGAATTATTAAGTTATCCTTCAGTGATTTTCTGGTTCTGCAGTATTGATCCCATGAGCAAATCGGAGAGCCCCAGTAAATTGTGGGAGGGGTCCATGAGTGGCATCATTAGTATTTACCCAGAAAAATGGGGAACTCTTGCTTGTCTGACCACTGCACTGGTACTTGAGAGGATCAAGGGATACAATGACTGTGGATGTGCTCATGGGGATATAGGGTGAATCCCAAACATCACAGAGCCATCCCTTATCCCTGCCCACTCTGTCCTTTGTGTGCATGGTCTACACTGCTTAATCATTTCTTGTTTGGGTTGGGAGCATAGCTCAGTGGTTAGAGTGCTTGCCTAGCATACATAAGGTCCTGAATTGTATCCCAGCTAAAATATTAGCTGGGCATGGTGGTGCACACTTGTAATTCCAGAACTCAGGAGGCTGAGGCAGGAGGAGTGCCATGAGTTTGAGGCCAGCCTGAGCTACACAGTGAGCTCAGGGCTAGCCCAGACTACAGAGCAAGACCCTGTCATTTCTTGTTCATTCCACATATTGCTATTGAGAATGCCTCTGAACCAAGTACTATTCTGGGTGCTGCAAACACTATGGGGAGCAAGGTAGCCAGAGTCCAGTCTCCCAAAGCTGCTTTGTGTAGGGTGCATGTGTGAATAAGGAACACAGAAAACATACAAGGAAAATACATGCTTCTCCATTGGGAGTCATCTTTTCTCGGGCCTTGCCTTAGCTCTGTGAGCACACTTGCTTAAACTTCCTCTCTTCTATTTGTCTTCTGTATTCTCCCTCTCATTTGCAAGAGGAATCTTGGATCCTGGAGGCTGAGGCAGGAGGATCCCAAATTTGAGCCCAGCCTGGGTAACTTAGCAACTTAAGGAGACCCTGACTCAGAATCAAAAATAAAAATGGGCTGAGGATCTAGTTCAGAGTAAAGGCCCTGGGCCTGATCCCCAGTACCAAAAAAAAGGTGTCTTGGGAGCAACAGATGCTAAATGAATGCTGGGTAAGCCTTAGTAACTTCTTGAAATATTTTGATTAAGTACATGAGCTCTAGAGTTTAAAGCCAGCAATATTACTTATTTTCTGTACATTTTAAATAATAAATTATATGTTTAAGATATACAAAGTTTTGATATAGTCAAATTAACATATTAATGTTTGTCTCTTCATCGAGTTTGTACTTTATGTGTGTGTATGTCTGATGTATGTAAGCTCCTGAAATCTTTCTTAGCAAATTTCCAGTATACAATAGTGTCATTAATTATACTCCTAATGCTGTTTATTAGATATATTCATTCTATATTACAGTAATTTTATACCCTTTGTGTCCCATTTTCCTACCTCCCTGCCTCTTGAAACCTCTTTGCTTACATTTATTTATTGATTGATTGGTTGACAGGGTCTCACTCTGTAGTACAGGCTTATCATGAACTCGCTATGTGGCTCAGGGTGGCTTTGGATTCATGGCAGTCCTCCTTCCTCAGTCTCTTAGCCCTTGCTTCCATTTGTTTAAATTTTAGTTTTTTTTTTTTCTTTTCCTTGTGGTATTGGGAAATTGAGCCAGTGCTTTTCCCTGGGCCTCACTTTCCCTCCTTCTCTTCTCTTGGGATCCAACAGAAAGTGATAATGACTCAGACATTCCTTGAGCTCTCCTGTCTCAATTATTAGGCAGAGCTCTGCCCCTGAGCTACATCCTTAGCCCTTTGTAGTGCGAATTTTGAGATGGTCTCCTTAAGTTGCCCAGCTGGCATCAAACTTGCTATCAGCCTGCCTTAGCTTCTAGACTAGCTGGGATTACATGGTTGTGCTGCCATGCCTACCCATGAATGGAACCGTTCTTAAGACACCACATATGTTGTGGTTTGGATCTGGAACGTCCCTCAAAAGTCTCATATATTTGAATATTATAGATTGTCTATGGAGCCATGTCCTGTTGGGCAATTGGGGCCTAGTCTGGAAGGGTGGGTTACAGGCATGTAAGTTGGATTACAGGCATGTAATGGGGGTTTGCCACACCTTCCACACCTGGATCCAGGAGGGGCTGATCACTGGGAGGAGACCTGGAAGGATATATAAGCTGCTTCCTGCCTTTCTTGGAGGACTAGTCTGAACTTAGCTTGACTTGGCTTCCTGTTTGTGATGTCGTGAGAAGCTGCCTGCACCTCTGCCTCTGCCATGTACTTCCATTGCTGTCGGCCGCCCCTGAATGGACTGTGACCTTCTGAAACTGAGTTGAAATAAACCTTTCCTCCCCTAAATTTGTGGATGTCAGGTATTGAGTCACAGCAATGGGAAAGTAACTAAGACAACATGAAAGTGCTCTCTGTTACTTATTAATTATAACTTTGAGAAAGTTTCTTACTTGGTGCCTAAGTTTTCTCATCTGTAAATTGAGAAATTAGACCTTTTTTGGGTAGTGGAGCCTTTTAAGGATCTGGTGAAGGCTGTACACACTTTCCACCAATATGTAAAGATCTACACAGAAATATTTATCATTTTGCACACGACAGCATAACAAATACATACATTTTGCATGTGACAAACAGATACAGGTCGTAGGCCTGGCAGGGTCACTGATGAGCTGCTGAAACCCACAGATGCACCTTTTTTTCATAGATGGCATTGAAGCCGGGCTCACATCCTGTCCAGCCCCTCTCCCCTCTTGTCCTGCCCTGGTCTCTGTTTTCCCTTGGTCATTCATTCTCTTCTTAGCTCTGCGGGCTTCCAGCCAAGTTCCACACTGTGATATTAGGAATCCAAATACAGACAGGAAAGTAAAACCTTGTTCCATAGAGATTCTAGTGTTTTGGCCACATGTGGAGTTTCCCTTCTCACCGTGTCAGGGCGGGCAGCTCTGGCCCTCTAGACAGTTCTAACAAACTGCCTCAAGCAGGGAAAGTCCACTCAGCTGTAGGAATCTGGGCTGCAAAGAGAAGCCGGAGACAAAGCCATTTCTCCCCATGGTCTTTCATTTCTCCCTCTGCAAATTGGAGCATTGTTTGCTAGTCGTTTCCCTCCTCTTCCATCCCACCTGGGTCAGAGGGCTGCTGTCCCACACTTCTGTACCTCTGCAGGGCCCTACTAGGGCAGATGCTCCACTAGTTGAAGGGTCTGCAGAAGACTGTAGTGCCAGTGCAAGCTGAGGCCTGCCGGTAGTCTCAGAGTAGGGGCAGGGTTAAACGCACTCACGCAGGACTCTTTCTGTTGCACCCCACCCCGGCCTTTGGTTCAGCTTTGGTTTGTTCCTACTTTGTTATTTAGGTTACCTCGTTCCCTCCTTCTGTTCTCTTTTTTTTCTCCTCCTTGTCATGGACTGTGTATGACATTGTGTCAGGGGTACTAATTTGAACAATTGCTTTCATAGTTCCAACCACATTTAGCCGGAGGGTAGCAGCTTAGCCTCCCTGAGCTCTTCTCACCTTCACCACACGGGCCAGCTGCTGTGCACACCCACTTCTTTTCGGCAGCAGGAGACCGCGTGTGGTGTGCTTGTCGATGGGAACGGTGCTCATCTGCCTTGGGTTACTGCAGGAGCCCACTACAAGGGACCTTAGGGGCCTGGGGTGTTGGCCATGACAGTGAGGCCCAGGGAAAAGCATTGTTTTTTCCAGAATTGGTGGGTAACATGTGACCTTGGGGCTTCAAGTTTCTCCTCATCTGTTGGAGTCCTTTTTGTTGTTTTCTTGTGCATACTTGTTGGAAGCTTCTTTCTTTGTACTTCTTCCTGAAGTTCCCTATCATTCTCTTTGGGAACTCTCACTGCTAGGGAACTGCCCCTCACTTCTGATGTACCTGGCCTCCCACTGGAAAAAAGCTAGTGAAACAGGGCAAGGGGAGATTGCAACTAGACAGCACTTCCTGTCTTGGTATCTTTGGAAGAATTATTGACTCTTCTGTATTTGGTTTCCTTTTAAGAAATGGGGCTAAGAATACTTAACTCCTAGAATGTCTCAGAGGATTAAATGAAGCAATAAGGCTTGAGGGCATAACTCAGAGATTAAAAAGTGCTCACAAGTGCAAGGCTGTGGGTTTGATTCCCTGGCACCATATCAGCCAAGCATGATGGAACCTACCTATAATCCCAGTACTTAGGAGGGCGAGGCAATGAGGATTACTGTGTGTTTCAGGCCAATCTGGGTGACATAGTATATTCAGCACCAGCCTGGACTGTAGAGGAAGACCATCTCAAAAAAAAAAAAAAAAAAAAAAAAAGACAATCAGTAAACTGCCCAGCACTATTTCTGACACAAAGGAGATGCTTGGAAAATAATCTCTTCCCTCCTTTCCACAGATTTCTGGGTTCTATCTATTTTCCATCAGTGTTCTCTCCTTCCCAATACATGTGTTCATCTCAACTTAGAATCAAGAAGCCTGGTGTGATGGAGGGGAGTGGATGGTGATTTTTCCATTAGCTGTCATCTACTGTGCAAGACTGTGTGTGTGTGTGTGTGTGTGTGTGTGTGTGTGTGTGTGTGTGTGTGTTATTGGGGATTGGTGTCATAGCCATCACACCGAGGTCACTTGCAGCCCATTTTTAGTTTTAATTTTGAGACAGGATCTTGCTAAATTGCCCAGTCTGGGCTCAAACTGATGACTTTCCTGCTTCAGCTTCCCAGAGTACTATACTAGTATTACAGACATGTGCCAACATGCCTGGCTCAAGTTGAACTTTTGAAGAACTATTTCACTTATTAGGAAGAAACAACAGAAAGTGATAATGCCTCAGACATTCATTGAGCTCTCCTGCTCTCTGGGCAGATTTTTTGACATTGAGCCACATGTTCTGTCCACTCAATTTTTCTCTCAGTGCCTGGCCATGGGCCAAGGAGTGAGATGTGGTCCCCCTTCTTCCTTCCTGGCTGTCTCCAAAGGCCAGCACACAGACTCCTTACAATCAATGAGATTCACAGGCAGGCTTATAAAGGAAGTGACTCTGTAGTTGTGGTCTGGATTCTGATTCTTTCCCTTTTTTTGATGTGGTACTAGGAAGTCCCTTGGCTTCTTGCCTGTTGCTTTTAATCTTAGAGATGAAGGCGCTTGGTCTTTTCCTTCTCCTCTATGTCTTTTTCCTGCCCCCTTTTACCCACCCATTCAACGCTTAGGCTTGCAGAAAATATTAGAGACCATACAACCACCCCAGGCATTTGTAGTTTTGAGGACCTCTAGCTTGGGTAAGGAAGTCTTGGGGAATTTTTTTCAACTGGGGCTTGAAAATTCTGTATCTTACTCAGTCATTCTTTTTTAAAGTCAGTGTTTGAGCAGTGAAAAGAACAAGGAACTGGGAAGAGGAGACCTGACTTCTAGTTCCACTCCAGCTCCAAAATTAATTGTGAGAATTTGGTAACCCACTTATCTTTCGTGGGCCTCAGTTTTCTTGTCTGGGAAATGGAGATCTGATAAGACTATTTCTGAGGTCTTTTCTTTTCAGTTAAAATATTTAAAAAGTAAACGATTTTGGTGTACTAGAGAGAGATGTGAAGGTAGGTACCTTGTTGCTCCCCAAATCAGTTCACACACTACTACATTTAAGACTTAGGGGTATCATCCCTTATTTTCCCTCTCACCCTTCCACAGCCTGAAACTAACCACTTAGCTCATGAGCTCCTTCCATGAACAGTACTACACACCTCCATCTGTCCACCATTCCACCTTCTATCTCTCCACTCATTTTTTCACTCTTCCAGCCTGCCACCATCTGTTCCTCTATGAACCATTTATCACTACAGCTCCTGTCAGTTAAAATTCTTTTGAAAGCAATGGGAAAACAGTAGGAAAAACAGTGTTCATCAAGAAGGTAGTGTGTTGGGGTGTGGTGTTGAACAGTTCATAGAATGGATAGAAAATTGGAGAACCTAGCTTACAAAGAGGAGAAACCAGAAAAAACTTTGGGTGTCTGGGCAGCAAGAACTACTTGACGGTCGCATCAAGGTACCACTATTTAAGTAGATGTAGTCCAGCTGATTTTCCCTTCTTTATCTCACTCGACTAAGGGTTCATAGTCCTAGGAAAGGGAATATCTAGCCAAATCCATGTCATTTTCTTGCTTCCTGACTGGAAGGAGCTAGAACATCTGATTTGTAGGATCATTAAGACTGTATACCCTGGATGGGGGAGTAATTGCATAAAAGGATTTCAAGGTAATATTGGGAGTGGAAGATGTGAGATGTGAAGAAAAATAAAAACAAAATAAAACAAGCAAACTAACCAATACTCCACCCACCAACCCTCTCGTTTATCTACATAACCATTCATCCATGTCCCATTCTCTCAGCTAACCAAACAACACAACTATTTTTTTGGTAATACCTTTACTGAATACTTACATGTTCTGAAGCTATGTCAAACACCTGGGTATAGTGCAAGGGCACTGTAAGAAATATCTCCAAAATCTCCTTTCAGAGGACTCATCTATGGCAATGAAACGAAGGTACAGGGAGGGGAATTTGTATGCGTGTACTGGAGGGCCCACAAGAACATTGCTAGAGCCATATGACATATCATTCTACATGTGGGTAGAAAATGGACAGTTTCTGTGAACATCTCATACCACCAGGAAACTGTCATGGGACAGGTCAAAAAATGATCAAGATTAGGCACCAGAACACCTGGATTTACCTCTGGTCTCTGTTTTTCTCAGCTGTGGGTAAGCTGTGCTCTTTATATAGTGGGAAGAACGAAAGTACTAGTTAGCTTTCTATTACTGGGACAAAATACCAAGTTAAAAGGGAGAAGTTAGGCACAGGGAGGTAAGCCTGTAGTACCAGCCCTTTGGGAGGCTGAGGCAGGAGGATTACAAGTTTAAGTCTCCTCTGGGCAATTTAGTGAGATCCTGTCTCCAAATAAAAAAGAAAAAGAGCTGGGCTATAGTTCAGTGGTAGAATGCCCCTGGTTTGATCTCCAGTACTGGGGGAAAAAAAGGAGAAGTCTAGAAGTTTATTTTGACTGACAGTTTCAGAGATTGCAGTCTGTGGCTAACTGGCCCAGGACAAAAACAGTGTGCTGGAAGGGCAGGCAGAAGGAAGCTGCTCCCTGGTGACAGCCAGGAGGCCCAGAAGCAGGGAGAGCTGGAGAAGCGTCCCTGGCCCTCCCAGGCATACCCAAGTGTGTGCGTTACTAGTCTCCTAGGTGTATCTGAAAGCAGTCAAATCGAAAATCAAAATTAGCCCTCACAATGAATGTACAAGTCCTTGCTTGTCCAAGCCAGAGAACTTCTTTTGTTTTTTATGTTTTTTAATTTTAATTTTTTTATTTTTGAAACAGGATCTTATTCTGTAGTTCAAGCTGGTCTTGCACTCACTATGTAGAGGCCAGGCTAGCTTTGAACTCAGGCAATCCTCCTGCCTCAACCTCCTAACTGCTGGAATTATAGGTGTGCAGTGCCACACCCAGTTATTATATGGTGCTGAGGAATTGAACCCAGGGCCTTATGCAGACTATGCGTGTGCTTTAACCACTGAGCTATATCCCTAACCAAAGTCAGAGAACTTTTGTGGAGGAGAAATGAGTTAATGGATGTGAAGATACTTTTCAAGCGCAAAGGCAAAAACTGTCTCACCATGGTTACTTTCATTTCCTGAATGATTCACAGTTACACCCATGGCTCATGTGCTGCTTTGACTTTTTTTTTTTTTGACACCCTCATTGCCCACCACCATGGAGAGGATTGGTTGAGCATTTCATTTCCTTATGCCGGAAAATGAATATGCAGAGTAACCACTGCAGAGTAATAGTAGTCCTGGTGGTGGATGAGAATGAATTGACTAGGGGATCTCTGAACCGTGTAGGAGACCTATTTTGGCACACAATAGAAAAGATCAGGATTTTCCCAGTTGTAGCCAAGTCAACACAGGGGACTGCAGCTTGAGGTCAGAGGGTATAGTTTGTATTATTTGGGGAAATTATCTGTACACTTACTGGATTCCAGACAACGCCCCTGAGTGAAGGATGCTGTCTCTCTGAGCTTCTGAGAGTTTGCCTGCAAAGAATAGACTGATGGTGGTTCTGGCACATCTTCTTTCCTTGTTGCTCTTGGCTGAATTTCTGGGTCAGGCATAGGCCTCCCAGTTGGTCTCTGAGCTAATCACTTCCAACTAAGGATCTTTTCTTGATAGAAAAAGAATTTCCCTGGTTAACTTTGTTGTTGGGAAGTATATAGTTATAACCTCTATGAAGTTGGACATAAGCTATCAAGAATCTAAAAGCACATGAAGTATTTAACAAGCACTAGCAATCCTTCTAGGAATTTATCTTACAGATAGATATACTTACACACATGCAATTTGATTTATACTAGATATTCATTGTGTATAATAATGAAGATCAGAGGCAGCCTAGTTGTCCAGCAGCAAGGGAGAGATGAAATAATTTCTGACAATCCGCCCTCAAAATAAAGTCAAGTTGTTCCGACAAGGAGGCAGCTCCCTTCATGTAGATATGGTCTAGTCTCTAAGCCACAGTAAATGAAAGAAGCAAGAGGGGCAGAATGACTCATATAGTATGCTACAATGTGTGAGTGTAAACAAAAGTCTGATGTATCCTTATTTTATTTTTAAAAGACATATCTATCCTTGTATATAGATAGGCTCTTTTTTGGAAGTGGTTTAAGAAACAAGTATCAGTTACCTTCATGTTAGGAAGCATAAGGAGAGGGGCCTTACAGAACAGAAGATTTGTCTCTCCCTCTATATATCATTTTATATCGTTAGATTTTGTACCATGTGAATGTTTGACCTATGTAAAAAAGTCATAGAAGCTTGGAGGGAGGGTCTCCACAGAGCTCCATCTGAAGCTCAGCTGTTGCCCTTGAGACTGGAGTGACCCAAGTGATCTCAACAGAGGTCCTCTGAAGCAGTGTGACCTATGTTGTGGGCCCTCCCTATCAAGCCCCCTCACCCTCAGACCTCATGACATGAGGGAAGTGGGTTTAAAAATTTTTAACACCCGGAATACATGCCTTTGCCCAGAAGAAGGAGAGTCTATAGAAGGAGGGTAGCTTGTTACTACCTCTGAGGAAGTATGGTGAGGTGGGAAGAGCACAGTCTCAGAGTCTCGCCAATTTTGCATCACATTCTAGTCTCTGCCATTTAAGCTGTGAAAGCTCAGACACTGCTAAGCTTTTGCTAGATCATCTCTAGCTTTCTGCTGCACTCAGGTGTGGTGCCTGGGAAGAGGGGATGAGATACTGTATGCAATGCCTGGATCCATAGGTGCTCGGTACTTGAGAGCAGTTGTGCTCTGTGGGTTCAAGTGATTTTGGAGGGAGAATTCCTGTAGTGCTTCATCCTGGGCTAATACCGGCAAGAGACTTGGTGTTTTCAGCAGAGGTCACCTGAGGTGATGTGACTCCCACAGTGGTCCTTCCCTGTTCCAGCACTGTCACCTCACTTCAGGGATTGCCTTAGGCTTTTTTTTTTTTTTTTTGAATCCTGACAATGAATTTTAGGCAGTATTTTTATCTTCATGTCACAAACAAAAAAACCAAGGCTAAGGCGGAACTGAATGGCATGGCTGCTAAGTGACTCAATAGCTGTTGGGAACTCACTGGATCCAGTGAGTGTTAGTTTCCGTTTTTCGTTTCCAACTGCCCGTCCTTTTGCTCCTATGAACTGGGCTGTGACAGGGTTACTAGACCAGATGTGGGCACAGAAACAGATGCTTCTTAGAAAGAGACAGGGAAAACCCCGGCTAGACAAGAGGAAGTAGAAGCACTTCCATGACTCAGAATTTCCATTGTGAGGCTCTGAGGAAGACGGGGTGGACAGTAACCCTCCACTGAAAGAATGTAAACAGACAAGACTTAGCACACTCAGGGCTTGTCCCCCACTGGGGGATTTCTGGACCTTGGCCCAAACGAAAAAGGCCTCTGTCTTAGTTACTTATTCATTGCTTAAGGGAGAAAAAGATTTATTTTAGCCCACTTTCAGAAGGTCTCAGTCCATTCATGGGTGGCGGTCAGTGGCAGAAAGAGGCTGACAGAACAGCTCCCCACATATCACAAGAGGAAGGATCATCCCTTCTGACCAGGCCCCACCTCTTAACAGCAAATGGAATCCATAGGTACTCCACAACATTAAAACACATGAGGCTTTTGAGGGACATTCTAGGTCTAAACTGCAATATTTTACCCATGGTCCCCAAAAGACTCATGTCCTACTCCTTAAGCAAAATGCATGTACTCCATATCTAAGAGTTGCCATAGTCTTTAACAGTTTTAGCCCTGCTAAAAAGTCCAAATTCTCCTCTGAAACTCAAGGCAAACTCTTACCTGTGAGGTCCTGTGAAAAATCAAAGAGAAGTTAAACACTTTCAACATACAATAGTGTAGGGTAAACATTCCCATTCTGAAAGGGAGGATTGCAAAGCTAGAAAGCAATCAGACCAAAATAAGATTGAAACCCAGCAGGGCAAGCATTGAATCCTATAGCTCCATTAAACTCTTGTTGTTTGGGTCTGTAATGTCCCTCCAAAGTCTCATGTATTTGGATGTTATGGATTTCATGTACTGTTAGGAGATAGGGCCTGGTCAGGAGGGGTGGATTATAGGTATGGGATTGAGGGCATCAAAATTGGGCTGCCTAGCAATTTCCTCTGCCAGATTAAGTAGTTCACTGTCCTTAATCTCAGTTTCAGGCAAAGTCTCAGGACAAGGGCAAAATGGAGACACCGTTTTTGCCAGGGCATAGTGAGTGTGGTTTCTACACCTATCCAGTGGGAGATGGGATCAGCCGGCCCAATTAATGTCCACCAGGCAGGCAGACTCATGGAAACTTCTCATAAACGGAATGGAACCACTTTATTTTTCACTACACACTTTATACCCAGGGAGAAACAAGGGCCCTTGCTCAGGGGGAACATTTTAGAAGATCTCATAGGTGACCTGTGTGAAGTCTTTATTATGGTGTAACTGTGTCTCATCTACTAAGTTAGCAGCCCCTTGTTACATACCTCTGATTCAACTTACGGGAATTGACCTCCTTTTAACTTTGTGAGACAGCATGGAGACCTTCCTTTCTGCTCTGTGGTTCATGGCAGCCTTCTACCAGAATTACAAAAGATCAAATTCAGAAGGTTCCTATTTTCACAGAGTCAAGAGGAATCCCTTCTTAAGAAGGTAATGCAGGCAGTTTGAATCCCCACACACTTGCCAATAGAGTCCTCCTTTCCATCTGGAACCTCTTAAGCTTGGCCTTTACTATCCACACTTCAGTTAGCATTTTCTTCTTTCGTGCTCCGACCTGAATCTCCCATTAAGCTTAGTTCACTGTATTCTAAGGCTTTGCTACCCAGCATCTCCAAACCTTCCCAAAGTCCTCCTGCAAACCAGTTCCAAAGGCTTCTAACCCACATCATCATCTAAAGTCATAGCAATAACCCTGCCTCTCTGATACTGATATCTGTCTTATTTATTCATTGCTGGAACACTTTACCCAACATCCACATTTTAATACTTACTTTAGCTCACAATTCCAGAAGGTCTGAGTCCATTTATGGGTGGCTAACAATGGCAGGAAGGTCCTATCAAAGAACAGTTGCTTACAGCACCACAAGAGGAAGAATCAGGGGTTCCCAGAAGAAGCTTGATAGCACATGGAATCCTCAGATATTCTATAACATTCAAATGCATGAGGCTTTTGGGGATACATTCCAGATCCAAACCACAGCAGCTGCCCAAGAGGCTGGCAGGAGCTCTGTTGTACACTAAGACGAGAAGGAAGGCAGGCAGGTGCCCAGCCAGTCATGTAACCAGTTAGCCACAGGCTGCTTTTCAAGGCCAGGAGGGAAAAAGGCAGTGAACATGCTGTGGTTCAGTCTCAAAAGTTTGGGTCGAAGGAATCTGTGGCCAGAAAGGCCACAAGGGAAGCCACAGTAGGAAGAACCTTAGCTAATACTTGCCTGACTTGTGGTTCTCTATCCTGGAATATAGGGTAACAAAAAAATTTAATGACAGTTTTGCAAGGAAAATGTAAATATACACAAAATTCAAATGAAAAGGTTTCAAATCATTATAAGAGATTCAAATGATATGGAGATATATAGAGTTGTAATAGGAATCTGCAGTCACAAGCTACAGTTCTAATAAGTCTACAAATTCAGGGTAACAGGAAGTAAACCTACTCCTAAATCTTAATTTGATGCATATATTTCTGTTTTGCTGACCTGGTAGAGAGCTCTAACCGCAGCCTTTATGGGTCATGTCCAGGTATTTAGAAGCCTCTATGATTATGTGTCCTTACAGGATTTTGCTAAACCACCCTCCTTGGAGTTAGAGTAGCCTGTAGGTCTGATGGCTTCCTGATAACTTGGGCTCCCACTTGAGGAATGCTGTGGGACCCTTCATCACCACTGCAATGGTCCACTGCCTGGAGGGTCCCTGCAACCTTTCTTCTCTGAGGTCTTCCTGTTTCTCTTCCTACTTTCTCTGTCCTCCTTTTTCTCACCATGATTTCAGTTTAAAAGAACATGGTTTCTACTTTAACTTTTTCAGTTTGATATCATTCTCCAGTATTTGTTCTAAAGAAGGTAGGACTAAAGTCCTGTCTTGTCCTAAATTTCAAGCCTGAGTCTTTCCCACATGTCTTCTAATCCATCTATCAAATGTATATACAGGTTTGCAGACCAGGACTCTAGTTTTCTCCCAGAAACAAGGTCCGGCTTCTTGAGTGTTTCCCAAAACTTCCTTAAAGACCAAGAACTGGCCTTCTTACTGACATTGCCTTCAGGAGCCTGGATCCCTAACCTTGAGCTTTGGCTAATTGGCTCTCTCTCCTCCAGGCAGATGTGCTCAGTATTGCTGGTCTGCTTGGCTTTGAGTATCTTTAGTCCTGAAAATTTTTGGCTCTGTGCTCAGGCTGGCCCTTGGGGACTAGTGTTTGCCTGAGCAATGACTCAGCCTTGTCAGTCCCTAGAAGGCACCCTTTGGTGGCACAATGACATTCCATCTTTGGCCTCTGAAGCAGAACCTGGTTTAGTACCTGTCTCACCTGGGGGGAGGGTGCAAATAAGGTGATATAGGGAGAACTAGTTTTATGGCTGATCCATATAATTGAAGATCATCACTCTCTAGTGGTTCATAAATCCTTTGATGTTTCTCATGTCCAGAGTGGAGCAGTGTATGCCCTCTCACCTTGAGCCTGCATGTCAGTCTCTACAGATAGATGGAGAGGGATTGTAGGGGCTGGATCAGAAACAGTTATATAGCTTCTTGATTTTTAAATGTAGTTGCCCTGAGGCTCTATATTGGAGAGGAGGGAGAATGAGAGAGAGAGACAGAGAGACAGAGAGACAGAGAGAGAGAGAAGAATCTTACTACAACCACATGAAAGACCCTAAACCAGAACCAGCCTAGTGTTTCCTCAAGTTCTGACTCACAAAAACTATGAAAGATAATGAGTAGTAATTACTTTATGCCATAATGTCTTGGAGGTTATTTGCTACATAGCATTGAATACTGGAATTTGATATCGATGGAACTTAGAATATGCTATACCAAAATGGGGCACAATGGCATACTGAGTTTTGCTTGTTTGTTTTGGGACTGAGGATTGAACCCAGGGCCTTTGCATTGAGCACTGAGCTATGTCACTGGCCTTCTAAAAATTTTATTTTGAGATAGAGTTTTGTTAAGTCACTAAATTGCCCAAGATAGACTTGAATTTGCAGTCCTCTTCCCTCAGCCTCTTGGAGTGCTGGAATTACAGGCCTGCTCCGCCAGGCCTGGCAGCATGCTGAGATTTTAGACTAAAGGAAATTGAGAAAACCACAGAGACATCAAGGTCACTCACTGACCTTCTCTTAACTGTCTCCACTGAACCGTGACCATACAGGATTCTCTGACTTACCTCCCTGAAAGTAGGTCATAAGAACTTCATTCCACAGGAGTCTTTCCTTATTTCTAGAGGCCAGGAAGAATCTGAACAAACAGGCCTTGTTAAGTCTGTCTTTGCCCCATTCCACCCCAGCTTGTTAGCACTAGAACATGGCTTTTTGTTCTTCAGTCGTACTTGTGCATGACTGTCCATAAAAATGAAATTTTCTTAGGTCTTTGAGGTTTTGTTTATGACAACTCATGTATTACATAAAACTTAATCTGTTTGGATATAAGGATTTCAGCCAGGAATCCTACAGTAGGTAAGAAAAAGATCTTATTTGCACCCAAATTTTTCAGACTCTAAAACTCCATTTATATAACTTCTTATTTCATAAGAGATAAATCTCAGACCCCTTCTGCTTGCTATTCAGAAATCTTCCTTCAATACTGGGGATTGAACCCATGGCTGTCACAGTGAGCTACATTTCCAGCCCATTTTTAAAGAAATTTATTTTTAGATAGAGCCTCACTAAGTTGCTGAGTTGTCCAGGCTGGGCTCACACTTATGATTCTCTGCTTCGGCCTCCCTGATTCCTGGGATTATAGGCTTGTGCCACTAGATCTGGCTGGCATTAAAATATATTGACTTTACAACCTAAACTCTAGCTATATCAGCCTCTGATTTCATCCTAAAATGAGTGGAGAGAAAGAAGATGAGATTTAGAGTGAATTGGATATAGTAGAGGAGAAAAAGTCGTGTCTTTTCCCATTGTGAGGTTCATGACTGATACTCTAATAACAAAAGACAGATTAAGAAGAGTAAAATGTGAGAAATCTGTCTAGCCAAAGGCTTATGTAACACAGCAGCCTCAGAAATAAAAACCAATAACCCAGGGAAATCTATATATTTTTTTGCTTAGGTTTGATGAAAAGGTAGAAATACAGTTAGATAAAAAAGGGGTAAAAAAATGGAAGGACTTAGCCAGGCCTCTTCGTTCATATTCTCGATCCCCCAGTATGAGGCAGGCCTCCTATGGAATGAACTGTGTCCGCTCTCAGGGAAGGTAAGTCAGAGAATTCTTCCGTAACTGTGCTTCAGAGAAGAAGGAAGAAGGGTAGAGAAATAGAAAAGAAAATCGAAAGACTTTTATGCTTCTGTGATTTTTTCAGTTTCTTTCAGTTCAAAGAATTCAGTGTGCCAAGTGTCATATTTTGGTGTAGCACTTCCTACAACCTCTCAGTATGCTTCTTCTCCACCAAGGATGTGACTGTTGGCAAGCCACTTCCCCTCTTGGAGGCTCATTGTCCTTACTTAGACTGTGCCCTCTTATGGGATGTGTATAGGTAAGATGTTTTAGCTCAGGACCAGAGACAGTGAGACACAGGGAAGTTGCTGTAGGATTTCTGAGAGCATCAGAGGAGATAACATATTGTAGGGAAAGAGATAATTTTCCCTGAAATTTTTCTGAGTTCTTATTTGGGGAAGACCCCTATAAGAAAAGATAGATTAGCAAGAGAAAAAAATAAATTTAATAACATGTATGCTTCATGCCTATGTAGGCGATTCCCAGAGAAGAGTAAATCTCTAGGAGGTATTTGAAATATTTGAAATACCATCTTCTGCTAAACAAGGAAACAAAAATTAAGCCTGGTTGTGATGGCCTGAAGAGTTCTGTAAGTTTTATTTAATTTTTTTATTTTTGAGTTATTGATTTATGTATTTATTTATTTGGTCATACAGATTCGTGGGTTTTATTTGGCAGAGCTGTACATGTGTGAAGCATACTTTATTTTCACTCTTCATCACTTCCTCACCCACTCTTTTTTCCCCATTTTTATTGATATATATGTATACGATGTACAATAGTTATATTAAGCTTGAGAATTTTACACACATATATACTGAGCCATAAGTACAATTCCTTCCCCTCTCTTCTTTTGACCCTCTCATCCATCCCTCCTTCCTCTGGCTGCTAATATCTCACCCATTTACTCTATCTATTGCCTGTATTCTGGGTTTCTTATAATAGCGAAACCATGTGGTACTTGACCTTCCGAGTCTGACTCACTTTACTAAGCATGATGGTCCAAGTTGTGTTCATTTATCTACAAATGCCTTGGATCTATCTCTTAATGGCAGGGTAGTACTCATTGTGTACAAATACCACGTTTTTTGTATCCTTGGTCTGTTGTTGGATATTTTAGCATCTTTCATAATTTAGCTATTGTTAGTTGTGTTAATGTAAACATGGGTGTACATGGAAAGATACCCAAAAGAGGTATTGCTGGATCAAGTGAAATATTTCTTTTTGAGGAACCTCCATACTGCTTTCCAAAGTAGTTGTACTAGTTTACAGGCCCACCAGTAATGTAAAAAGATTCCTTTCCCCCCACAGCCTTGCTAGCATCAGTTACTGTTCCAGTTCTTGGTGTACGCCATTCTCATTGGAACAAAATGGTGTTTTAGCGATGTTTGGTTTGCATTTCTTTAATGGCTAAGGATGTTGAACATTTCTTTTCATGTGTTTGCTGGCCATTTGCACTTCTTTATCTGAGGACTGTCTATTCATTTCAGTTGCCCATTTTTTAAGTGGGTCTTTGATTTTTGAGGGGTTTATTTTTCCTTTCCCTTTCTTTCTTTCGTTTCTTCTTCTTCTTCTTTTTTTTTTTTTTTTTAAGAAACAGGGTCTCACTTTGTAGCCCAGGCTGGTCCTGAATGGACTAAGTAGCCCATGCTGGACTTGGACTCATGGCAGTTCTCCTACCTCAGCTCCTGAGTGCTGGATTATAGGCATGCACCACCATGCCTGGCTTTTTATATTTCTTCAATTCTTTATATATTCTGGTTATTAGCTTCCTATCTGAGGTAAAGGTGGTAGGAATTTTTTCCCATTCTGTTGGTTCTCTCTTCACTCTGTTAATAGTTTCCTTTGCCATGCAGAAACTTTAATTTGATATAATCTCCTATGTTGATTCTGGGGACTGTTGCTTTTATATCAGTGTCTTATTAAAAAGTCCTTGCCCAAGCCTACGTCTTCAAGAGTTTTACCTATTTTGTCCTCCAGAAGGTTCAGTGTTTCAGTTTCCTCCCATTTTATTGATATGTATAAGTGCAAAATTTAAGGTTTACATTGGTTTTGGGCATTTTGTGCACATACATATCTAGTCAAGATAACAAGACCTTCCCCGCTTTCATTTCAATCCACCCCCTACGCATTCCCCCCACCCCCCATCCCCATTCCCTTTATTTTTCACTTTAAGTTCTATGAGATAATTGTGATCTGGTATCTGGGTTTCTCATATCAGAGAAAACATTCTATATTTCACCTTCTGCTTCTGACTCACTTCACTAAGCATGATGGTTTCAAGTTTCCTCCATTTGCTTACAAAAGCCTCCAAGCTGTCAGACTTTATAGATGCATAGTATTCCATTGTGTATAAATACTACAGTTTGTGTATCCATTGGTCTGTTGATGGGTATTTTGGTGTCTTCCATATTTTAGCTATTGTTAGTTGTGCTGCTATGAACATGGGTATACATATATCTCTGTTATGTGTTGTTTTTAACTCTTTTGGGAATATTCCCAGGAAGTGTTTCAGTTTTGATATCTAGGTCTTTGATCGACTTTGGTTTGATTTTGGTGCATAAAGATAGGTGAGTGTCTAGATTAATTCTTCTGCATATGGATAACCAATTCTCCCAGCTATCCTTTTTCCAGTGTATATTTTTGGACTTTTTAATCTAAGATCAGATAGGTAAATGTACTTGAGGTTGTCTCTGCATCCTCAGTTCTGTTCCTTTGGTCAACCCATCTGTTTTTGTGCCAGTCCCATATGGTTTTTATCAGAGTTGCTTTGTACTATAGTTTAGTATCTGGAATCATAATGCCACTTGCTTTTGTCTTGTTACTCAGGATTGATCTGGCTGTTCTGGGTCTTTTTTGGTGCCATATGAATTTTAGTTTTTTTTTAAGTTCTGTGAAAAAACATTCTTGGTATTTTGATAGGAATTGTGTTGTATCTGTACATCAGTTTTGGTAGTATATCCATTTTGGCAATATTAATTCTGCCTATCCAGGAATAGGGGATAACTTTTCATTTTCTAACATTGTCTTCAATTTCTTTTTACAGCCTAATTAGTTTTCTTTGCAGAGGTTATTAACTTCTTTAGTTAGGTTTACTCCAAGGTATTTAATTTTTGAAGAACTTTTTGAGAGTGAGATTATTCTTCTCAGCTCTTTCTCAGTGAGTTTATTGTTAGTGTAGAGGAATGCTGCTGTTTTTTGCATTAGTTTTGTAAGCTGCAATTTGGCTGAATCTGTTAACTAGTTCTAAGAGTTGTCATGGTGGAGTTTTTGGAGTCTGCTTTGCAGAGAATCATGTCATCTGTAAATAAGGATAGTTTGACTTCTACCTTTCTGATACATGTTTTCTTTATTTTTATTCTCTTGCCTGATTGCTCTGGCTAGGTTTTCGAACACCATGTTGAATAGGAGTGGTGAAAGTGGACAGCCTTGTCATGTTCCTGAGTTAAGGGGAAATGCTTTCAATTTCTCCCCATTTATTGGAGTATTTATAGTAGTGTTCTACTTTCCTGAAGATTTTTTATCATGAACGGATGTTGGATTTTTGTCAAAGGCCATTTCTTCATCAATTAAGATGATCACATGATTTTTGTTCTTTTTTTTGTTAATGTGGTGTATTACATTAATTTATGTATATTAAACTATCCTTGCATCCCAGGAATGAAGCCTACTTGATCATGGTGTATGATCTTTATAATAATTTGCTGGATTCTGTTTGCCAGTATGTTATTGAGAATTTTTGCATCTATATTCATAAAAGAGATTGGTCTATAGTTTTCTTTTCTGGTTAAGTCTTTGTCTGGATTTGGTATCAGGGTAATGGTAGCTTCCAAAAATGAGTTTGGCAATGTCTTTTCTCTTTCAATTTCATGGAACTGTTTAAGAAGCATTGGTGTTAGCTCTTCTCTGAATACTGGAAAACCTCTTCTTTGAATCCGTTCAGTCCTGGACTTTTCTTATAGGTAGAGATTTTGTTACTGCCTCAACTTCCATGCTTGTAATGGGAATATTCAGGGTTTTTATGTCTTCTTGGTTCAGTTTTGATATTTTCTAAGTGTCTAGAAAGTTATCCATTTCTTCCAAGTTCTCAAATTTGTTGGAGTATATGTTTTAAAAGCAGTTCTTTATCATTCTCTGAATTTCAGCAGTATCTGTTGTGATTTCACCCTTTTCGTTTCTAATCGCATTGATATGATGTTTCTCTTTCCTTCTTTTGGTTAGTTTAGCTAGAGTTTGTCAATCTTCTTTGTTCTTTTGAAGAACCAGCTCTTTGATTCATTATTTTTGTAATTTTTTTCTGTTGCTATTTCATTATTTTTTGACCTGGTAATTACAATTTCTTTTCTTCTACTACTTATTGATTTAAATCATCCTTGATTCTCTAGGACCTTGAGGTACATGGTTAAATTGTTTATTTAGGATTGCTGTATTTTTTTTTTTTTGATATGTGCATTTATAACTGTGGATTTCCCCCTTAGGACTGCTTTCACTGTGTCCCACAGGTTCTGGGATGATTTCTTCTCTGACTTCTGTGACTCATCAATACTCCATGCACCTGAACCCAGGAAACAAGCAGGGGCAGCTATACTGCTATCAGACACAGCATATTTCAATCCACAAGTTTTACTCTGCAGATTTAAGCTGACGCCTTCTCCTCTGACTAAGTTTCTAGTCATTTAGTTGCCCTTCTCTTTCTAGAACAGAGATAGACACCTCTCCAAGCAGATTTTCCTAGATGTAAATTTCTCTTAAAAGAATACTTTCCTTCTTTTTTAGAATTTTTTTGCACCTACTGTTTTCCATAATAATCAGCTCAAAATAAATTTTCTTCCAAACAGGCATATTTGGAGTGGTATATCTCATCTCCTAATTATATTTTAACATGGTATAACCTGAATCTCATCTGTATATCTTTATTTGTTCAGTCTTCTCAACTCTATAGTATGGAGATCATTTCATTGATAGAAGAAAATAAAGCTAAGACTGTAATAGATTTTTCCAGGGTCTCCCCTTGTGGTGAGATGGATTGGTCCAATTCTTCATTCCCTTTTGGCAGTTGGCTAATATGTATACAGCTTTTGGCATGCGGCTTTTGGTATATGTTTTCATTGTATAATTTAAGGCTCAGCAATGAAACTTGATTTGGTTAATGATTAAGCAAAGGCTCCAAACGTGCATGCACAGTTGAGATCGTTTTCTCATGCCGTACCATCACCACGAAAAGGACATGTCTGGGGTAGTCCGGTTAGTCCCAGGAAGAAGAGAGACAACAAATATCGGCTTGGAGCTGAAAAAGTAAAGCATCATCCCGGTGGGAGCCAGAGGAATGACACAGCAGTTAAAACACTTGCCTAGCAAGCACAGTACCTTGAGTTCAATCCCCCAGCACCGCATAAGCTGGGCGTGGTGGTGCACGCCTATAATGCCAGCACTCAGGAGGCTGAAGCAGTAGGATCTACCACTTCAGTCCAGGTCCAAATCTCAAACAACAAATAGTTTATGGGATGGATTTATTATACACAGAATTCAGGGACACAGACAAGTACGGGGCAACAATATGATGCTTTTGCATACAGTATTTCTTGTAAAAAGGCAGTGAGGCACAGTGTACTAATGATGTTTTGCAGTCCTACTTAGTTCAAATCCCAATTCTGTCACTAACTAGGTATGTGTATTAGGTAGCGATTGCTATGTGACAAACAGTTTCCATGTGGCTCTCATGAAAGCTGCTTTCAGTTTTATTTCAATATGTGTGGTTCAGAAATCAGTCATGAACTTGAACTAAGCTTGTACAACTAATTTGGGATTTTCCTTCTGAAAAATTTCTCTTTCTGGGATATCCCCTTTACTTTTCAGAGATCACTCTTGCCAGACTCCTTCTCCGTGGTTCAGGTGTCTAGGGATACCATACAATTTCTATTAGTTTTAAACAATCCATGGTGTCCTCAGGCCAAAGCCACAAAAAGGCACTCACTCTATGTCTGTTGCTTAATGCAGTTTTCAATGTCTTGCCTAAGAAATCTTTTTCTTTTATGCTTCTGTCAAGTTTTTAGCTGTTTATTATTATTATTATTTTTGAGACAGGGTCTCCTTCTGTAGCCCAGGCTGGTCCTGAACTCACTATGGAATCCAGGCTAGCCTTGGACTCGTGGCAATCCTCCTGCCTCAGCCATCTGAGTGCAGTGCTGGGATTATAGGCATGCATCACCACGCCTAGCTTATGTGGTACTAGGGAATCGAACTCAGTGTCTTACACTTGCTCGGCAAGTGCTTTAACTGCTGTGCCATTCTTCCAGCCCTTTCGGTTGTACTTTAAATATACTGTCCAGTGTCTATAGCTTTTACTTACAGAGAGATTAGCTTGTTAGGAATGTTAGGTGCTCAGTACTCCGGATTTGGAGCAGAATCTGTGTTCAGTGGTGTAATAAGCACTTTAAGGATGTGTGTATATATACGTTTTCCAGTACAGGGCCATTACACCAAGCCTTGCAACGACTGAGATTACAGGCCCGTGTCACCAGGCCCAGCCAATAAGATTCTTATTTAAAAAATGTTTTTCTTGGTGGATCTCATCTAACAGTACAAGGTTCACTTTTGCACACCTCGTCGTTGTCTTTATTCTGCCTCGTTCTTCTTTCTAGAATCTGATGCTGTGTGTGTGTGTGGTCTCTCTTCTCTGCCAACAAGTAAGCTCCACAAGATCAGGATCTGTATCTGTTGTGTCCTCACCAAAAACCTTAGCGTCCTCCGAGAGGGGGAAGTCAAGCAGAGGCTGGAATATGTGGACACAAGGAGTGGCCATCTCAGTAGCTGGACTTAACAGACTACTTTTTAAACATTTGTTTACTAGGCACTTAAGCAAACTAGACATTGTTGCTTTTAACCAGTAGGTGGTGCTGCCTATCAAGTTTTTCTAAAATCAAATTTGACTAGAATTGCTTTCATCAACTCTGTTTTCTTTTATGTATTTATTTTACAAAAAATATGGTGTATTTACACAGTAGAGCACTACTTTGCCATAGAGATGCATAGATTTGGGTCATTTGTATGTAAATGGATGTAACTTGAGACCATGATGCTTGTGGAAGTGAATCAGACTCAGAAAGTTAAATTTCACATAGTTTCTCTAATATGAGCAACCCAGAACACAAACAAACAAATAGTCAAAAGGATGAGATGTTGGGAGTCAGAAAGGATGAGGGAGGGCCAGGAGAGTAAAAAAAGGGAAAGGGGAAGGGATTGCAAAGTTGACATGATTTGTGTGTGCACAGAATTCTCAATCTCAATGTAACCATTGTGTATCACATATACAAACCAAGAGATATATTAATTTTCCCATCATTTTATTAATATATTTATATATATGCAATCCACAATGCCTACAATGAACCTGAATACCCTGTGCACACATATATCACATCAATATTACGATCCCTTCCCCTCTGCATTCTTGGCCTTCCAGTACCTCTCACACTGTCACACTCATTGGTTCTGTATAATGCCTGTGCCCTGGGTTTCCCAAATCAGAGAAACCATGCACTATCTAGATTCTAGAGAGAGTCAGTGTACTTTTCTGCATTTTTTGCCCAATGCTTCTTCAAAGCTTTCTCAGAAGAAATCAAAGGGTGTCTTTCTTTCTTTCTTTTCTCCTCCCTCCCTCTCTCCCCTCCCTCCCTTCCTTGCTTCCTTCCTTCTTTCCTTCCTTCCTTCCTTCCTTTCTCAACATCTCACTCCGTAGCCCAGGCTAGCCACATCAATCCTCCTGTCTCTGCCTCTTGAGAGCTGGGGTTACACTCAGGTAATCTTTGTATGTTGCTGGAGAATCAAACCCAGGGCCTTGATCATACTAGGCAAGTACTTTAGTCACTGAGCTATGGGAGGTCAGGGTTTTCAGGCTGCCCATATCAAGGGACAGTAGGCCTCAGGCCTTCAGCTACTGCTTCCTTAGTCAGGTGATCTCTGTCTTTTCAATGATCATTGGAACCTTTGGCTTACATGGATTAGTTATTTCTGTTTGTTTAAAAAACAGTCCCAGGTTGGGGGCATAGCCCCGCCATCAAAGCTCTTGTTTAGTATGTTCAAGGCAAAGCCCTGAATTTGATTCCCCAGAATCATAGAACTTGGATGTAGTAGTCCACACCTGTAATCCCAGCACTTGGGAAAATGATGCAGGAAGGTTGCCTGGGGTTCAAGGCCAGTTTGGTCTACCTCGTGAGTCCCAGACCAGCCTGGACAGTTTTATTCTGTTTTTTTGAGACACTGTCTCAAAAAAAACAAAACAAAACAAAACAAAACAAAAAAAAAACAGAATAAAACCAAGCAAAAAGCAAAAAGTTCCCAGTTCTACTTTCAGTTAATCAAGTTTTCGGGCTGATGCCTCAACCTTAAACTCCTTTGATTGGAAAAAAAAAATAGGCAATGACATTTCAGTTCCAGTTTTCCAGAATCATTCCTGTGCTTCCTGTTTTCAGCCACTTCCTCTCCCTTAGGGCTGTGAACTCTGGTTTCCTGACTTTGACCCTGGTGCCTGCTAAGGACTTTAAAACTTCCTGATGCCTTCGGAATACCTGTGATGGTGATCTGGGTCCTGTATCAAACTAGGCCCTGCTGCTACCCTCCCTCCAACCCACATGTCCACTCTGGTCACAGCAGGCAAAGGTGCAAGTCTGGGTACTGTTTTAGTTAGTGATTCTGTCATCCTCAGGTTGTGAGCTCCAGAGGAAGGGGTTTGATTATGTTTACCTGTAACTCTTTGAGCTCCAATATCAAGGAGGGCAGAGAGAAATTCCTGCAATAAGGATCAGGGATTCACATATCAGGGATGGAAGCAGGTAGCTCTGGCCTTGCTGGAAAGGCAGAGGTGGTAAGCATGTGGTATAGAGCCTCCAGCCCTCACTTGCCTTGTGTCCCTGGCTGGGCATAGTGGTGAATGATGGGTCATTGTACATGTGAAAGTGCTATTAGTATAAAAATAACACAATAAATCACAACATCTGCCAACCCTGGCTATCATAAAAAAAGGAAGTATCACAGGCACATGGCTGGCTAGAGAAACAAAATGGTGGGAGGTATATACAATAAAATAGTCAACCTTACAAAAGGTTGATGTTCTGATAGTACCACAGCATAGATGAGCCTTGAGACAGCGTGTTAAGTGAAATAAGCCAGCCAAAAAGGCAAATACTATTGGATTTTGTGCTAGTGGAATCTAGCACAGTTTAATTTATGGTGACAGAAAGTAGAATGATAGTTACCAGGCATTGGTCGAGGGAGAATGATGAGTTAATGAGCTAACGTTTCATGGGTACCAATGTCCCATTTGGGTTGATGAGAAATTCTGGAGTTGTAGTGGTGATGATTGTGTTACTGTAGGTTAAGGTCTATGTTGCTTGTTGCTTGTCAAAAGAATTGGGGCGACAGAATTTTTGGTGAGAGGAAAAAAGGTGTATTCAAAGCTAGCTCTGAAGAAGATATGTAGGCCTCTTTGTTGCCTCAAAACTCTAGCCCAAAAGTGCAAGGGCTTTGTGTGTGTGTGTGTGTGTGTGTGTGAGAGAGAGAGAGAGAGAGAGAGAGAGAGAGAGAGAGAGAGAGAGAGAGAGCACAGTGAGGCAAAGGCCAAGGAAATTCCCATGCTGTCTTTCTTTCCAGTACCCTCAGCTTCCCTGCTGTCTTCCTCCCTTGTGGGAACAAACTGGGACCTCTGTCTGCTGGGGCTGGGGCTGGGTATCTCTTTCAGAGGGATGTGCTGCTTTTCTGACAGTTGCTTCTCTGCAAGTCCATTTTCAGCTGGGGTACGTGTGGCACTTTTTGCTCTCAGCATGAGGGAGAGAAGTAGTTTATCTAAATAAAAAATCTAACAAAAACCATTTCAACCTCTTGGTTATAGTTATACAATAATATGAATGTATGGAACAGTACACTTAGAAGTGATTAAAATGATACATTTTATGTTATGTGTATTTTAACTTACGTATAAACTGGCCTAAACAAACTGAAAATATCCCAGAGATGCTTCTGTGGTCCTCTAGGATTTTTTTCCAAGGAAAGTTAGTGGTTAGCTGCTGTGGGATCTCATGGACTGTATCTTTCCTACCCTGGTGTTCTTTTTAAAAAGTTATGTTTTAAAAAGCGAAGATAATGAGAGAAAAATCCAAGAAAGGGATAAAATGAACTGGGAAAATCAAGAGTTTCATAGGTCAAGCCCCAGAGGCCAGGGGGCGGGCTGGCCAGCAGGGGGAGCCAGAAGGTGGCGTATTAGAGCAGCTGGTGTGTTGGTGTGGTGGGCAGAACTGAAAACAGGGCAAAGAAAACCACGGGAATGGTGTTTTTCTGTGCATCAGGACTATCTTATGTCTTCTCACCTTCCTTCACTTCGGCATTTCTTCCTAAACTGATCCCATGTGATACTTTTCATTTATTTTGAGTGTTGTCTTATTTCTCTGATCATGACAGTGCTGCTTTGGAGGAGTACTGCTTCCTGTGTTCTGCTTCCTCCTTCCTCCCCCAGACTTGGGCTTCCAATGAGGCCTGATCATCATGAGGAGTTGATGAGTAGGGCTGGCCTTTTTCTGCTCTGGTCATTTTTTTTGTTGTTGTTGTTTTTTGAGACAGGGTCTTGCTCTGTAGCCCAGGCTGGTCCTGAACTCACTATGGAGCGCAGGCTGGCCTTGGACTCACGGCAATCCTCCCATCTCTGCCTCCCAAGTGCTGGGATTACAGGTGTGCGCTTTAACCGCTGAGCCATTCCTCCAGCCCCACTCTGGTCATTTTAATCAGAGCCAAGTTTCCAGAAGGCAGCAAAAGTATGTTGGGATTTTGATGTGCAGAGTTAGACTGTTATGACCTAGGATGTAGCTTGTGTGTCCAGTACACATGTCCTCTCCGGCTCATGTGACTCATGTCCTTTATAGCGTCCCTTCACCTCCCCTGCATTTGTCCCCTGAGTTCTCTCTGGCTCCTAAACCTCATCATCTCTTCTTTTGGTCCTTCCCCATTCAGCCTAGACATTCAGGCATGTGTTGCATGATAGCTGCTTTCTGTTGGGCCACTCAGCTATAAGTAGCCAAATCAATCAAAGCCCAAACCCCTAGTCACTATTCCACTGCTCTGGGGCAGCAACCTCTTGATCCCGTGAGGTCTATTCCTGCCCTCAGATTCTCCTCCTATCTCCACAGAAACACCTACAAGTAAGTGCTTACATGATCGCTGTTTGGGAATTGAACGCCTTTTTTTGTTTCTAGATACCACTGTTTTTTTTTTTTTGGTAATGATTTCTAATGATACTTCAAGGAGAAGGTGGGTGGAGGGTTTACTGACTCAGGAATTTTTTTTTTTTTTTTTTTTTTTGGTGCCTTCTCTGAGGTACTGACTCAGAAATTTCTGAAGAAATCACATTGCAAGTTGAGCTGAGGTGGCAGGGAGGGAGAACATGGCTGCCCACCTCCAGCTCACACCCACTGTGTTCCTCTGATAGCAAAGAGCCTGTTCGAGGGGACTGCTGAGAGCTTGATGAGTGATAGAAAAAGTGATAATGGTAACTCCTCTGGGAGACATAGATGTGGAGCCCTCAGCCTCTGAACTGCAGTTGGGGAGGCGGGGGAGAAGGTGGGGCCACAAGAAAGGAGTTGGAGCAGTAGGAAACAAGTGCACAATTTAGGCTTCAGAGTCAGCCTGGGTCAGAGTCTTGAATTAATTATTTGAATCATGGGCAATTTGATTCATCTCTCAAGGTTTCAGTTAGCTTGCTCACTCTCTAATATGGGGGGCAAGAAGATATTCCTATCCTAGGAACATGGTGAGAAGAATTGAGAAGATGCTTACGTCTGAGCCTGGAGCACGGAAAGGCTCAGACCAAGATTATTATAGCTGAGAACAAATAGTAACAGTGGTCATGCTTGCCTTGCAAGTGGATCTTTTCATTTTCTGTGACTCTTGAAGGATGCTTGGCGTCATTATTTTTGTCACGTTTGAGCTTTCCTGACTACTCACCAGTTGGGGTCTTGCACAGGAGGTCAGGCTTCCAGTATCTCCAAAACCTGCAGAGTGTAAATCTCTTTGTTTCTGGATCCATGCCCCTACCTGACTGATCATGCTTTTTGTGGTCTGCTTTGTCTTCCGTGAAGCCTGAATCCTCTACCCTGGCCTGACTAATTTTCCCAAGGCGCATTGCATCTCACCCACTGTATATACAACAGTCCCTCTGTAAAGATTCTGTATATAGTCCCTCTGTAACTGATGTTCATATCCCTGATTCTCTAAGCAAATGTTGCAGAGACCAAGGTCATCCTGACAGCACATGGGCAGATTACTTGGTGGACTTGACCTTTGCTCCTCTGCGTGTTTATGCAAATAGAGCCATGCCAGATTGCATGCTTCTGGGAACAAAGAATGGCAGGGGCAACCTAAGGCAGTTATATAAAAGGGCCGAGTGCCCTTATGTCTTCCTAACACCAGGTCTTTATAAATGTTGGTAAAGGTAGGAGATAAGGACTGGGGAAAAAAGAACTGTATTCTTTTTAGGCTCCGATTACCTCATTCTCTGTAGTTGTAAAACGTTCTAACGTCTTTCTTCCTTGCCTCAGACTTCATTTGACCTTGGGAGGGTATGAAGGCAGGAGCCATAGATTACCCCCCAAAACACCACTGGCCACCCCACTGGCACTGCTTTTGGCTGTCAGTAGCCCCTATGACCCATCCAGCCACTATGGAGGCATGCCTAGATTCAGACTTCCATTCTTCAGCTTAGTCCAGTGATCACTTCTGCTTGCCTGGCCTTTTTCTTCATTACATACACTCAACATTGCATTCTCTGCCACCCCCTTGGTCCCTCTACTAAATGATCATTTCTTAGGATCCCTAGGAAACTTAGCTCAGTTTTCTAGAACTCCCTACCATAGAGCCAGCTCTACTTACAAAGGGGAAACGTGGAAGTTAGCATCTGGGTATGAAAGTGGGGAAGGGCCCTGGAGCTCACGTGGCTCGAGACTTGACAACACTCGTGGCATTACCTCTCTGCCAACTGCCCATTCCACTTTCGTCCAAGTGGACTCACTTAGCTGGCTGTAAAAAGTAGAAGTCATGGTGAGAAGGAGCAAAAGTGGACAGCCGTGGAGACCTGCGTCTTCTCAGTGGGGCAGTGCAGCTCCAAGGAAGAGCTGAGCAGAGGGTCCACTTTGCTGTTGTCTGTGTTCCAGCTGCTTAGTTCTCAGACTTACTTCAGATATGGTGCAGAAGGAGAAAGAACAAGTCTCCATATTGGCTGGAAGAGAGGGTGGTGGAGACTTGAGCCTGGTAGAATACGGGTTCTTGTGAGGGACAGGTGGAAGAGGATTAAACAGCAAGGGTGTGCTGTCCGCCAATGTATGTGCCCTGCTTTACTAATTCTTACCGTACTGGAGCAGCGATGTCAACTCCATAGGGCCACTGGTACTCCGTAAGGGTAAGCAAGTTGCCCAGTTTACCATAAGCAGGAGGTGTTTAGAGCTGCAGTATTGAGAACCAGAGTCATTTGCTGTCACCATGTTACCTACACTCATCTTGATGATGGGGAAGGATGGAGGGTTGATTGCCCTGTTTCCCCCTTTCGATTGGACTTTGGACAAGTGGCCATTAAGCAAGATTAGAGAGAGCACAGTCTGAGGCAAAGACAAGGTCTGGTGAGAAGGATGCCCTCATCCCTAGTCCAAGGACATGTGATTGAGCTCATATACTTTTATGTCCCAGATTATGCTTCTAATACTCCAATAAAACAGTGTACCTGATTTCTGGGTCCCCATTTGTTACTGAGGTACTTTGTTAGTGTTCTTATTTATCCCTTTGGACCCTGGGCTCTGGGTTGATTTTTAGAGGTGCAGCCGGCTGCATCCCCTCACATGGGCACATGTGCCCATGAGTGCATGTGCGCACACACACACACACACACAGAGACGCACACACACGCACACACAGAGACACACACACAGAGACAGGCACACACACAGACATAGACACACATATACACGACTGTGGAATTGGACTGCCTTTGTGAAGATTTACCTGTAAAGTCAGGTGGTGAATCTTAGCTTTGCCCTTCTTGTGAATCTTAAATAAGGTTGTGTAAACAGGCTGCTTACCGGAGAGACCACTAACAAAATAACATGGGTTGTCATTTTTTTGAAGATGTGGTCTTCACCTTCAAAGGTTTTCTCACATTCTGCTCAGCTTCTCACTAGCTCACAAGCTTGACCTTTTTTTTTTTTTTCCCACACTAGGCTCTGGTAAAACTTCACAGTGAGTCTTGATGCCGCAGGTGCCACACCCACCCTGGGCTCGTTAGTATTCCCAGTCTACTGCCAGTGGGTGAATTCAGTAAAAATAATGAGAGCAGGAAAGGACAGAATGGTCTTTAATTCATGGCAGGGCAGCTTTCGGAGTGGCTGAGGTCATGCCCTTCTCCAGAGCTTCTGGATCACTTAGTTGTCATCTAGGTCCTTGAGGTAGTCCTGGACCCACTTGTCCCTGGGGTTGGCACAGATGGAACGGCCCTTCCTGGTGAGGAAGCTGTGGGACAACCGAGACAGCAAGAGGTCCAGCAGCTGAGAAGAAAGCCAATCCTCCTGTCTCCCTCCTGCATACCCCACCTGACCTAGGCCATCTCTTTCCTAAGTTAGAGGCAGCTCAGGGCCATACTCACTTGGAGATATGCCTGCTTTCTTTCTTCTTGTCTTTCTTTCTTTCATTTCATTTCAACAGGGCCTCACCAAGCCAGCTTTGAACTCATGGCCGTTCTCCTGCCTCAGCCTCCCAAGAGCTGAGATTATATCCATCTGGCTTATGTGTTGCTGTAGAATCAAACTCAGGGCCTTGTGCTTGCTAGGCAAGTGCTTTAACTGCTGAACTATGCCACCAGCCTGAGCTATTCTTTTCAGTCCTCAAGACCCACAGTCTCTGTGATCATTCCACCCCTAAAAGTCCTCTTGTGCCTTCCCCTTCTTTTCCCTGACATCTCACCCATGGAACCTGCTTCCAGGTGAATCTTTGTAAGTTTCAGCCAGAAAGTCCCCATGCCTTGGTTGCTTCTCTGAGTGGGCATCCATGGCACCTGAGGTCTCATTCTACATCCTCCCATGCCCTCTTCCCAGGCCTTGCCGTCTTTGTCCCCCAGTGTGGTTTGTGGTGCCACTTACACAACTCCAGGCTTGGAGCATGCATTGTTGGTATCATAGTAATCTGTGATCAGGTGGTATGGGATCCTATAGGAAATGTAGGAGAAGCAGCACTCTGCAGGGTGCAGAGATGCTGAGGAGAAAGCAGGGGTGACACCGAGGTGAGGCCCGTGGCTAAGGACCGTATTGCCAGCTGCTTCTGCACCCCAGCGTAGTGTAGATAGCAAAGGCAGGAGATAGGCTTGTGGATCTCGGAGCGATCACTCCAGAGACACTCCGCCCTCTCCTCCCTCTGTGCAATTCCCTTCTGGCTACTACTTTCCTCCTCCTTCATTAGCAACCACCCCATTCCTGCTCCTCAGCTCCTTCTAGAAAAACCTCCTGACAACTTCCAAAGGCTAAGAAGACCTGGAAATCATGAAACCCAGAGCTGCCTCGTGGGAACAGCTATCCCCAGGGGACTGACACACACAGAGCCTAGTGACTTGCCTAAGGCCGTGTCACCTGCACACCTTACTTAGGAAAGAAGCTCCACATAGGATCATTTGGAGGAAATCCCAACAGAGACTGAGAGACATGCCATTTTTGAAAGCAGACACAGCCCCTCCCAGTCTCATCTGGTCTCCACTGAATCTGTGAGTTGCAGAAAGGGAAGAATGTTGACATCATGCCCTGAGAGCAGTGGACATGAGTCAGGACACCTGAATTCTAACCCAGCTTTACCTTTGCTTTCATTGTACTGGAACCATGTAACTTTCCCTGTCAGTATTCTCCACTGTAAATGAGGCCTTTTGAATGGGGTTGGTGGTTTTCACACTGAGATTCCTGGGGCTCTGGGGGTCTTGGGGTGTCTTAGAGGTGTTGCTACATTCGAGAGTAGTGTCTTGGGAATTATATCCACTTCAACCCTTTATTTTTCTGTTTGATTTATTGGTTTCTGTGTAAGACTTTTCTTGAAGAAGAGATTTCATAGTCTAAAAAGCTTTTGTTTTTTAATTACTGGATTAGGTAATTTTTTTTTGCTATTTTCTGACTGTGAAATGTCATAGCTATTACCAAGGATTCAGGACACTGATCATGAAGTTACCCAAAGCTGGAATTATGAAGACAGTAGGAAGGGTGTTTTAGGCCAAGGGCCCTGTGTAAACAAGCACGTACTGTGGTTTTGGGGCAGAGAAAATCAGGTACATGTATTTTACATGACCTAGCTGGAGAGAAGTGCAAACATGCATTGCAGTAACTTCAGAGGTCACTGAGAGTATCCAGAGGAGAGTGAAGGACCTAGTCCTGCTATCCAGTCCTATATTAATTAGCATCTTTACTGTGCAAAGGAAGAAATATGGGATTCCCTGATCCCCAAGGCCCATCCATGGCTCTGACTCTCCCACCTTGGTCCTCTATGCTGACAAATGACTTTGTAGAGTGGCAAGTCAGTTCCAAATTCTTATTAGCTTTAGACTAGCTTTATTTCAGTAAGCTTTATTTTAAAAAAAAAAAAAAAAAAAAAACTTTTCCCCAAATTTTGAAAATGGAAACAAACTAGAAATGGAAGGGGGAGGAATAGTTCTGGTTGTCTTTTGAAGGCAATCAGCCTAAGAGATAAACTAAAAAAACATGTTGCCTAGGCAAGAACTCATTGTCATGTCTCCCCTGTCTACACCCAAGCCATATGTTGCATTCACAAGGCTTGGGTGATGCTGGAGGTAGGCTGGGTTCAAATTTCAGGAGGCAGAAGGAAGAAATGTCCTTGTGGGACTCCCAGCACTAATCCTTAGCTCTCTGGGGATAATATCCCCTAATGGATAGGCCACTATTATGATAGAAAGAGGAGCTGAGGTAGCCGGAGAAGCAGGCAGGCCTCACTCCATGGCCTTCTGGGGAAAGGGTATTGATCCTGGACAATAACGAGAACTAAGAACTTACAGACCTCCTTCCAGTACCCCTTCACCTCATTTTCCCAGCTGCCTTACTCCTGCTGCTTTCCCCACAGGTACTATGCTGGAAGAAAGACAGGGTGTCACATTTACGTGAGGACTTAGTCTCAGCACCTAGTGCCATGTTGATGAGGAGAAGGAGGAGATGGTGGTAATGAAGACACTCGTGCTCCGGGGTTGCTGCAGCAGGAGAGCTGGCCTGTTGGGGCTTCGGAAGCTCCTGGGGTGAGGAGTGCTGAGAAGTGATCATTGAGGTAAGTTAAAATTTTAAATAAGGGAACTGTGATTTTGAAAGGAAGAGGAAGAGCAGCAGATGGCTCAGCGGTTTCATATCCTGTATGTTTGTTGAGGGTGGTATGAGGGAAGCATGGAGAGCCGAGGTTGAGGAGGGAAGAGCCTCCCATCCCCAGTGGGAAAGACTCCTTTGATGTAAGCCCTTCTGTAGCCGCAGCCTTTGGGGCAGGGGCTGGAGGCACTGTCTCAGACTTAACCACAGGTCTCAAGGTTGAGGAGAACGAGAAGGGAGCATGGGGATGTATCCTGTGCTCAATTCTAGTGCCAGCCCTCAGCAAAAGGCCATTTGATGGCTGCTGACTCAGAATCTGCTTGTCTAGAGACCAGAGGGCATTCACTGCCTCCGGCTGGGAATATTGGTTAGGGCCAAGAAATTCTCCCTCAAACTCCGAAGAAGAAAGAACCTGTAGTGCCAGCCACATTCTATTTCCTTCCCCACACCCTGGGGTGAAGAAGTAGTATGATAGTGCCCAGTAAGAACTCAGGTGTATGAAGTGGCTGTCATGTATACTAGCCACTGTCTCAAATGCTTTGTGAGTATCAGCCCATTTAATCATTATAAAGATTCTTGTTGAAGAAACAGGCTGAGAAGCAAAACCCAGGCTTTGACCATTGGTAAACGCAATTGGCATTTAGATGCAGTAGGCAGGCTCTGAAGTCTCTGCTCCAAATAGGGGAGCCCCAACTGTGCTCTCAAAAACTTTCCTGGCTTGCTTGGGTTTTCAAGCAAGTCTTTGTTTTAGCCATCGTGTCTGAGCTCAGGGTGTGGATACCTTTGGGGCTTTCTCCTGCTTTTCTGACCTTTGCTACAAAGACACTTGGGGGTGCAAGGGCTTAGGGATGCTTAGTGCAGGGATGGCTTTAGGGTGCTTTGTTTAGCGGTAGATTTGAACTTTGTGCTGGGAACTGTTCTGAGGCACCGTACAGCATATCAGGAAGAAGTGTGGTGATTGACGTACACTTTCTGCTATGGTGTAGCTAACATGCTGCGTAGATGCCTTAGGCTAATCTAACCTGGCGGTTTACTGAATGGAAGCTGGGTCTCTGACAGGCAAATGACTTGCTTATGTTCACATAATGATCCAGATACAGGATGGACTTCACCTCTGTGGACTTTTGGCTTAATGGCCTTCATCATGTGGTTCTTGGGAGTATTTCCTCCATTCTGTTTGCTATTATGGTTAGACAGCTGTTGAAATCTCTCCTCACCTAAATTCACCAGAGCAGGGCACATCTATTATTTATTTTTGTCTATTCATATAGAATTTAGCACATAGTAGGTGATTTGTAAATGCATTTATTTTTTGAGACAGGTTAATCCTGAGTTCACTGTATAGCCCAGGTTGGCCTCTAATTCATGGTAATCTTTCTGCTCCAGCATCATGAGTGTTGGGATTACAGACATGTGACATGTGCCTGGCTAGTGAGGTACTGGGGAGCTAAACCCATAGCCTTGCGCTTACTAGGCATGTGCTCTAACTGCTGAGCTATGGCCCAGCCCCCAAGGTTTATTTCTTGTGCATGGCACAGCCCATGTGACTCTACAGTGAGTGGCCATGTACATGTGGAGGAAAGCTGTTCTGTATACCTACCAGTGCTGTTTCTGCCTTCTAATGCAGCCATCCTTAGCATAAGAACTCCAAGTTTGCTCCCCCAAGAGAGGAAGCAGGGAAGGATTGGGAAATTTTTATGGATCTGTTCTGGAAATGGTGTAAATTACTATCATCCACATTCCATGGCCAAGATCAAGACAGTTGGCTCCAACCAGATGTCAAAGGGACGGAAAATGTGCATCATTTGCAGGAGGAAAGTGAGTAGGGTTAGTGACCACATCCCTTTTTGCCACAATGCCATATGCTAAATCCATGGCCCTTTTCTTAGTCTTACTGAATCAGATTTCTGAGGTAGCACCTAGCTATCTGTGTTTTCAACAAGTTCTTTCAGTAATTCTTATTCACACTAAAGTTTCAGAAGTCTACCTGTAACATGAATTTCTAGCCTATTATATTGGTCTGTTCAGCCTGTGGGCAGCCCATCTGTGGTATGAGAGGCTAAGTTTCAACTGCTTGCCTCCAAATATCAACATCCTCATTTTTTTCTCTCTCTAGTATTGCATAATACTTTGGAGATTTAGAGATGAATTACATGTGATATTTGTACTTTGAACCCAATGTCATATCTTATTTTTATTTTCAGTCTTTTCTGTGGTTTGAAATATTTTTGAGGTACAGCAATCCTGTGTATTTTTTTCTTATAGTTATCCTAGTGCCCAGCACAATGCAGAACATAAAGCAGCCACTCAATAACAATCTGAGTGACAATAAACACTCGTTTCAGGATTCCAGAGAGAAGGGGAAAGGAATTCTGACTGTCATGATATGGGAAGGTTTATGGTAGCACTGAATTTGAATCTTGAAAGTGGGCTGCAGTGCAGCTGGGAAGAGTTGAAGGGAAAGCAATTCTGGCAGAGGACACTGTGCAAAGCAAGGAAACCAAAAAGATCATGCTGTTTTTGAGGAACTATGAAAATAGAGATTTATGCAATTAAGCTAAATATGACATGTCTCCAATGCCTCAAATATCTTCCATGAGTGAGCAGAAGGGAAGTCTTGGTTTTCACCCTTCATTTCTGCTGTGTATGACAAGAGGTCACCGAGTCCTCTGGCAGCAGCTCTGCCCAAGTGCTCTTGTTCTCCCTTTTCTTTTTCTGAGTCAACAGCTCTACCTTGAGAGAACTCAGTGAGCCAACACATTTCCCTTTTGTCTAGCACCACTTTAATCCAACAACCTTTGACAATTCCCCTAAGTGGGTGCAACAGAGATTCCATTGAGAATCAAAAGCTTCTTATTTGCCACTTCTTAGTCTTAGGTATGGGTGTCAGTGGGCTGGTTTCAACTCAAACTTCCGAATTCAACATTTCAGGGAAGTAACAAGTGCAATAGGAAAGATCATGAATGTGTCAAAGTAGAGCCCAGAATCTGAGTATCTGTCTTTGCTACTTTTATCTCAAATTCCATTTAAATGATGGAAGAAAATATATAAAAATATAAGAAGAAAATATAAAAATAAATTTATAGTTGTAATTGAGTCAAAAATCATATTGGCTCACTCCAAGGTACAGTATTTCTGTTGCATATTAAAGGACATGGATCAACTTTATGGCATATCACAAAATCTGAAGAAAAGTGTCCTCATGTAAGTGAAGGAGAAGACCATTGAAAAGGGGGATTTTTCTTGTCTTGAGCCTAGATACCCTGAGGATCAGGTTTAGTGGGTGTTGGCAGAAGAAACTTGGGTTGAGTAAGCTTGCTAGCCCTCATTTTGGGACAGCCAGATGGGGAGTTTGCTGCAGGGAAATGCTAAAAGCACAGTTCAATAAATAAGGAAGTGTATGTATGTGCTGAGGAAGCCTTTCAGAGAGGAAAATGGGCTAGATGAAGAATTGGGTAGCTCTTTGGATCACTACTGGTCAAGGACAAGAAGCCCCACCCCACTCATTCATTATGTTCCCCAGAAAGTAAGCTGACAACCTCAGTAAAAGGTTGGCTAGTTAAACTCCTCCTCCTTGTCAGCCCTTCTCCCCCACCACTCGCTAGAGCCAGGGCTCATAGGATCAGAATCTACATTTATAGCTGGGGACCTAGGGACTTATACTTATGCTGAGAAAAGTGTCATGGGGATAGAAAAGAAAAAGTCTCTGATGGAGTGAAATATATTAAGACAGTCTTCCCTGGCATGGGTACTCTAGGTTACCTACCTGTCAACCTGTTTAGCTGCATCTCTTAAAATAGCATCCATCTCTAAGCAAGATCCTCAGACCACCTGCATAATAATTACCTTGGGTGCTAGTTTAAATTGAATACATCTATATTTTACCCCTTATTCCCTAATCATGTCCTGCTCACCCCTCTACTTCTGCGCTTGAGTCAAGCTTCCATTCAGGGAGGAGGACTGTGGGTACAGATCTATGAAACCATAGAGTATATCCATACTTCCTTAATAAAACCGTCACATAAATATAAACAGATAACCAATAAAGCTAGACATGGAGAACTACTACAGCATGGTGGGCAAAAAGATCCAAGATGAATTGAAACACTCCAAAGCAAACAAGAAGACAAAGAACTTAAGAAAAAGTGCTTTCTTATATTTGAGAAGATATTACATCTATAAAGTGATGGTAAATTACTTTGAAAAGGAGTAATATGAACTCAGCAAAAATTATTGATATTTAAAGGACATTGATTAAGTATAAAAGAAATTTTTATCATACAGAATGAAAAATTTAAAATATAAAAGACAAGTTATGCTCATAAGTGATAGATTCACAAAACACAGAAGGCAGCAGTAGTTTGAAGGGACAGGAGAAAATGAAGAGCCAGGTGTGACCCCTGCAGGATGGGTCCACTTGAGGAAATTAGGAAATGGCCAGGTAGAGCATTCAGGTGTATGTGATTGACTTGGGGGCCAACAAAGGGAAGAGAAACACCCACCCTGGGTGTGGGTGACCCCACTGGCAGCTTGAACTAAACAAAAAAGAACGAAGATGGTGACGGCTTCTCCTGGGAGAGCTCTGGCCTCCCATGTCTCCAGACATTGGTTCACTTCTGCCTTCACATCGCCAGCCTCCATCACGGGGTCTCTTCAGTCTCCAGTCTTTGCCGTTGCATTTTGGACAAGCATCTGTGGCAACTTGCTGCGTCCTGCAGTCTTGGAAGTGTTCTTCAGTCTCGTGTCTAAGCAGCCATGGGGCTCTTTAGCTCTCCTACGTGCGTGTGGCCATTTTGGACTACCTCTTTCTCTGGTCTTGTAAGCCCTCTAAATAAATTTCCTTTCTTCATATATAATTTCTATTCTGCCTCCCTAAGAACCCTAACCAGTACCCTAACAGAAGACATAAAGAGTTAAAACAAGTCCTGAGTCTTTAGGTAAAAGAGTAAATTGAGGACATAGCAAGAATAAAGAAAAAAAAAGATCTTAAATACATTTGGTAAAATGTACGAATTCCAACAATAAAAAAAATTTTAAAAATCTAAGACGGTATGTAAATGTACTTTTAAAGGAATAAAACTAACTTTGGAATTTTGGCTCTGTGTGAGAAGGTAGAAGGCAACTGAGAGCTGTCTACAGAGTACTGAAAGAAGACAATTTAATTAACTAAATATAGTAAATCTGAGAATTGAACCCAGGGCCTTTGCACTGAGCTGCATCTCTATCTCTTTTTCATTTTTTATTTTGAGACAAGGTCTTGGTAAGTTGTTAAATTGCCCAGACTGGTCTTGGATTTATAATCCTCCTGCTTCAGTCTCCCAGAGTGTTGGAATTACAGGCATATACCACTCTACCAAGCTAAGGAGATGATTTTAAATGTGGGCTTTCTAATTCAGTTGGACAATGATTCAAATTTAATGACAAAAAGTTTCTGACCTATAAAGTCACAGAAAGTTTATTATTTATATCTGCGCAAAGCTATAGAAACTGACTCTGATTGATTTAAACAATACCAACATCAAAAAGTTATTTAAAATTTGGGGTAATGCATAGAGTTTTCAGAAAGGCTTGAAAAATGAATGGAAACCTACACAGACCAGCGCTGTTGCCAGTGCCAGGTCATGCCCCAGGAGCCAGCTGGTTGGGGTGCTGCCCACTGCGCTGGGCACTGCATAGTAGTAGACTTATCTCTAGCTCTGGATGTGGGATTTGGATGCAGGCACTATTGCCTCCAGAACCTGGAAGTGCCACCACCACTGTCCCCTAGGTGGAGTCCTCTCATTTTCTGCTCTGTGCAACATTTGCCATTAGGCCCAAAGCTCTGGAAGCCACCAGCAAAATGGCCCATGTGAGTCAGATGTGCCCGCCCTGGGTACCATACAGGGAAGAGAGAGTGTTTGCCTTTATTGTTTTTTAGAGTAGAGGCAGTTCAAGAATATAAACTAGCTAAATAAAAAAATGAATGCAAGGAAGAGGGAAACTACGGGCTATGTCATGGGGAAATGAACTCAGGCCCAGTGATGAAAAGAAATCCCAGTACTCCTGTTCTGCAGATCCAGAATCATTTCCCCATGTTGGAACAGAAAACTAGAAGGTCCTTGGAAAACTAGAATGAAGTAGTTACCATAAAACTAATGTCGTGAGTCTGAAGGTGCAAATACAAAATGATAACAAAAGACCAGGATTTCTCTTTTGCCTAATAAAAGACAAATGATGGAAAAAACAAAACTCTACAAGAAAACATCATGGAACAAAAATCAAGCAAACAGTAACAATGCAGTATGGACAAATAATTGAGTAAAAAGAATTCCTTAAGAATTCCTAAGGTTTTAAAGACTATCTCAGGAGAGAAATTAGACATAGTGTAAATTTGTGTTTAATCACTTTGGGGCTCAGCAATTATTTTGTTTTGGTTTATTTCCTCTTAAAATCTAAGCAGGAGATTCATAGGAGGAGCTAGAGGTGAGGTGGCTGGCAACTTATGCCCCTTATGTCCCTTCTCCTTAAATGAATTATCCTGTTGAGTTCTTCAACATTCTCATGCAGTTCTGAACGTTCGAATCACGAGGGTTGGCACAGACATGTTGCCCCTTCTTGGTGATGAAACTGGAGACAAGAAGGAGAAAGATTACAAACTGTGTTGACCCCAGCAATGCTGATGAGGAGCCCCATCTTCTGTGCTCCTCAGATTCCCCACTAGACGCAGTTTGTCTGAGACCCTCCCTCAGCCATGGGACTCTGTAGTGACCTGTAGGAGTGCCCCTTGGGCAGCCTTCTGCCTGCTATTTCCTCTTTTCCCCTCCTCTCCGCTAGGAAGGTCTTGTCTCTGGTGCCCTGCACATGAGCTGCCTGTACTCTGGCAGGATCCAGTAGTACTAACTGAGATTCCCCCCCTAATAGGTACTTACATGACGCCTGGCTGGGAGCACCCATTGCTGGTTTTAAAATACTCTTTCATTAGGATACATCGGATTTGTCGTGGCGTGTAGGAGAAACAGCAGTCAGAAGCACTGTCTGTGGATATAGAGAAGACTGTTAAAAGACTAAGGCTTTTCCCTCAAGAATACTGTGGGGGCTCCTGTAGAGAGGGCCAAGGGCTTCAAAGAGATGCTTCCTTCTTTGCCTGCATTTGCTGCTACCTCCTTGCTTCAGATCCCCCTTGGGGCTGAAGGCACCCAGAGTGAGCCACAACATGGCCGGAAGCATTTCTCCGGAAGGAGAAGGCATTTGCAGACACTTGCATGTGCCAGAGAACACCCTTATCCCCGAGAGGGCAGACTCTCAGGTCAGCGAGGTGGGAATGGAGACAGTATCTTGGGAGGACATTCCCATGGCCCATTCTGATCTTTTCTGGAGATTTGCACCACCCTCAGCTCAGGGCGCCCTTATTCTTTCCCTATCCTATAAAGGATAGATGAAGCCAAAGCTGGCCTATACCCTCATCACTCACACACACACACACACACACACACACACACACACACACACACACATGCACGCACGCAGGCACGCACGCATGTGCACAGAGCACATTACCATTTTGAAGTTTTAGAATTTCGTGTGTCCTTTGGAGTTTCCCTATCTTCTCTGTATCTGGAAGAATCAGAGTAAGCAGAAAAAGTGCTCAGCATCTCCATTCACCCCATTCCTCACCCTCATCTCAGGGGAAAGACTCTAATGCTGGACCCCATCACCTGTCTGGGGTCCTATGTCTCCTCTATTAGTGCCCTTAGATTTTTCAGAGACTGTTGTAATTTAAATACGAGGTGTTCCCAAAGGCTTATGTGTGAAGGGAATGGCTCCAACGCAAAGATGTTTAGAGGTGAGGCCTAGAGATATGACTGGAGTGTGCTGGCGCTAACTTCATCTGCCATTGATGAGTTTATGGCTGATGGGCTATTAAGTGGTGGGTCCCTGTGGAGGAAGTGGGCCTCTGGGATCAGGCCTTTGGAGGGCGTATTCTGCCCCTAGACTTTGCCTGTGTTTCTGGCTTTTGCCAGCCCTCTCTGTTTCCTGGCTGCCATGAGACCCTCCTGCCTTGCAGCCATCTGCAAGAATGGAAACATGAGGCGCAGGAAGCCTTTTGTCTTCTAAGTTGTGTCTGTCAGGTATTTTGTTCCAGCAATAGAAAGCTGACCAACACAGAACCTTTTGAAAACAGTTTGAGATGCAAGAGCCTAAACTGATTCCGAAATATCAAAAGCAAACTGCAAATCTGACATGGATCAGTTAGACAAATATCTGCACAAAGTGAAATAGTCTATATTTCTTTCTACATGTTTCTGAACTCTTTAAGACTCTAGAAAAAAAATCCAAATTTTTCATTAACTCATTTGGTGGCACAATATCCCCCGAAGTGAAATGAGGTTATTTATAGTCTGTAAGTGTAAATATTCTCAGGGATTTGATTAAAGTATGCACCCTAGATACCACCAAGAATGTTAAGTCATGGCCAGGTATGTAGTGCTTTTTCTTTATTTTTCTTTTTTCAAGACAGGGTTTCACTCTGTAGTTCAGGTTGGTTCTGGGCTCACTATGTAACTCACACTGGCTTTGAGCTCATACCAGTTCTCCTGCCTCAGCCTCCTGAGTGCTAGAATTACAGGTGTGAACCACTCTGCCCAGCTTATGTGGTGCTAGGGAATCAAAATCGGTTACTTAGTGTTCGCTAGGCAAGCGCTTTAACTGCTGAGCTATTCCTCCAGCCTCTGTAGTGTTTTTTCAGAATCAGAAAAATGTTGCATTCCAGAATATACCTAACTTCAAAATTCATAGACAAGAGATTACAGATCTATTTTATGCTAATTAGGAAAATACAACTGAACTTTTAACTTTCATCCTAAGTGATTTCATAGGAATTGTATTTAATTGCACATAAATTGCAGCCAAAATTCCAAAGTCAGCTTTATTCCTTTAAAAATACATTTTCCCCCAGTATTTTTTATTAATATACAAATATAATACATAGTATTTACAATGAATTTGGGTGTTTCGTACATCTATGTATCATATCGACTTTACAGTCCCTTCCCATTTTCTATCCTCCCACCAACTCCCTGTCCCCTCCCATGGCTCCGGCTATCACTTCATATGGTTCCAAAGAATGTCTGTGTTCTGGGTTTTCCAAGTCCGAGAAACCATACAGTGTTTAACATATTAATCTTCCACACCTAAGTTATTTCACTTAAGTCACCACTCTACCTCAGCTTCCTATTCCTCTAATGGGTCTGCAGTAGTTAAATCTTGATATCTCTTCTCTGAATCCAACCAATCCCTTTATTGGAATATTCACCAAAAAGTTTTTTTTCCCATATTTTTCTATATCTTTGTTGTTATTGTTAAACCTGGCCTTACCCACCAGTTTACATTAGAAAATAACTATAAGCATGTAGTTCAAAAGACTAGTTAATTTGGGAAAGAGAAAAAAAAATAAATAAATAAAATTCAACTGCCTTAGCTGAATACTGGAAGGTGCATATTTGTACATTCACAAGGTTATCTTTACATCAATCAGTTTCCTTAGGATGAACTTTCATTAGTGACCTAATAAGCGAATTGCTACAGCAAAACAAAGTTAAAACTATATCACATTGCTGCATTAAATGAAGTCAAATCTATACCACATAAATATACTTAAAGTGACAGACATGAAGGCAAATTTAGTTATTTAGCTACAGAAACGGATTCTGATTGATTTAAACAACAACAACATCAAAAAGTTATTTAAAATTTAGGGTACTTCTTAACGTGTTTGATATGTTTTGGGTAAGTTTGCCCTAAATAAACAACTTATCTGAAACAGCCTTATTTTCCCATAGCTACCACTTAACTAGCTCCGTCCCAACATCAGCACTTACTAGCTGAGTGATCTTAAGCGAGTTTTACTGCACCTCACTTTTTTCATTTGTAAAATGAAAACAATAATATGTAAGCTACATACATTGCTATCTCACTATTCTATTTTCCTCGATGAATGGCAAATTTATATTTGTTTAACCTAATACCTTCCCCACAGGAGGAATCGATGTGTTACCATTTATAAGACACTTGGAATAGTGACTATCTGGTACATAGGAAGTATTAGATAATTTGTTAAGTAAAAAAAGGTTTAACTTTTTTTGAGGCAGGGCCTCAGTCTATAGTCTAGATTGGTTCTGAACTCACTGTGCAGCCCAGGCTGACCTTGAACTCACAGCTATCCTCTTGCCTCAGCCCCTTTATGCTGGGATTACAAGCGTGTACCACCACACCCAGGTTATATGATGCTAGAGGATCAAACCCAGGGCTCTGAGCTTGCTAGGCAAGCATTCTAAGTGCTGAGCTACACCCTCAGCCCCTCCAAACCTAAAATATTTAGGTGACTATATTAATCATGTTTAAAAATTTGTTCTGTATCTTATGGTATTGCGCTATCTTAAAATTCTTGACAGCTGGGGAAACATACTTCCTCCCCAGGGCTAGATTGTTCTTAGAGATAGCAAAAGGTTGAAGCCAGCTAATGCTGAGCCCTTAACACCAAACACCTCCTTTAACTCTCAAACATCATGCTAACACTTCTGCTCCAAGTTGCCCTAAAGCCAGATATTAGACAGCTAGAGACAATTCCTATACTCAGATCCTACAGGACATTCAGACGATCCAGTCCTAAACTACATTCTGTGCTTTGCCCTGAGTCTTTCTCAGAAACCCCAGTAAAGGCTCTGGCATAGGTTTTCCCTTCCTACTGCTCCTGCTTCCTCACACAAACCTGATGCTTGCTGTGTGGCATGGTGTACCTCTCTTAGAAAGTAAATAATGACTATTTTTATTTCCAGTGCCCCTGGCCTTTCTGTGTTGGGACTCAGTTACCTCCATAAACTAAAATCCACAGATTGAAATGAGACAGTGACCTTGGTTGAATCACTTGCTTAGCTGGTCCCACTGCCTCACAAAATGATAGTTTCATCCTAGATAGAATTCAACAGTTCTATCACCAGAGAATTTGGTACTTCTTTCCACACATTTACAATAAATATTTCCCCCAATACTAGGTTGAACTCAGGGCCTACACAGTGAACTACATCTTTAGCTCTTTTTTTAAAAATCTTGTTTTGAAAAAAAGTATCACCAAGTTGCTAAGTTGCTCAGGCTGGGCTCTAACCTCAGCCTCCCAGAATGCTGAGATTATAGGCACATGCCATCATGCCCAGTTTTTTTTTTTTTTTTTAAATCTGGCTGAACTGACAGCTAAGACATGATAGCAAATAGTTCTGGCCATGAAAAGGGAGAGAATTGTTTTCCCAAATGCAGTCAGTCCCCTGTGTGTAGTTTTCCTAGGTGCAAAAGCTGCAGAGAGATGCAGTTCTGTATCCTGTTGTGCTTTTAAGTAAATTCCGTCACCACATGCGGGATATAGAGTTCTGTCAGGGTGCAACAGCACCTCTCTGGGCCTCTTCCCCCCGACTGTGAATCACCACAGTACTGGCCATCAGCAAGAAGCTCAATCAACTCACCGAATGTGACCTGGTCCTGCGATTCAAGGGCAGCAGCAAGGATGAGGAAGGAGAGGGCAGCTACAGAGGCCTTCATCCTTCTGATGGGTAGGCACTGCTGGCCTGACAACCACCCCCTGGCTCCTTGGCCTGCCCTGGTATTTATAAGAGGTGGATCAAAAATTCCCAGGACAGAGGTCAAATGCTGTTCTTTGGCTGTTTGCAATCAACGTGCTACTTGTACAAGAGGGAACAGGTTGGGAGCACACCGGGAAGTACAGTGCAAAGGTGAGTTGGGGTTTCCCCAGCTTTCCCAGTGGATAAAGGGGAAGAGAGTAAACACCTCAAGAAGCATGATTTCTTCTAAGAGACTCACGTGACTCTCTAAATCTGGCTGTGGTGTGGGAGTGGAGAACTCCCAGACACCGTGCCTCGGTGTTGACTTGGTGGATACCGTCTCCTGCTCACATCTGCTTCTGTTTTGGAAATTCCAACCAGAGGGAGTTGAAAAGTCAGAGCCTGCCAAGCTGGCCCCTAGAAGAGAGAGCAGAATCTCAAGATGAGGAGCGCTGAGGTCTTCTGGGCTTTGCTGATCGCAAGCCCTAGCCACTCCATCTTGGATCTGGAAATGCCTATAACCAGCTGGAATGTGTAAACTTCATTCTTCAGACAGGATCTGTCAGTGGCTTCCCATGGATTAGAGTCAACTCCAAAATGGTTTTTATTTATTTATTTACTTTGAGACAGGGTCTCACTCTGTAGCCTAGGGTGGTCCTGAACTCACTATGGAGCCCAGGCAGGCCTTGGACTCAGGACAATCCTCCTGTCTCAGCCTCTCAAGTGCTGGGATTACAGGCATGCACCATCACATCCAGTTTATGTGGTGCTGGGGGATCAAACTTTGGTACTTAGTGGTTGTCTTAGCACTTGATAAGCAAGGGCTTTAACCTGTGAGCCATTTCCCCAGCCCCCGAACCCCCTTTTTGAGACAGGGTCTTGCTCCGTATTCCAGGTTGGCCTCAAACTCACAGTAATCGTCCTGCCTCAGTCTCCCAAGTGCTGGGATTACACAAAGTTGTGTGAATGTGGAAGGCCCCTCACAGTTAAAAATGCATTTATTAATTTACAATTTCTTCTTCTGGATTGAAATATATATATATATATATATATATATATATATATATATATATATATATATATAATTTTTTTAGGAAGTTGGTAATTCCTGAAATAATCATCCACTGAGATGTCAGTACTTGTGCCCAGTGGGTTAACTGGCCCAGTCTTGATACTGATCCCTGCCAACCCATCAAGCCTATTCCACAATTCCCTCTTCCAGGAAGACGTCTCGGCTTTTGCTCCCTTGTGGCCCGGTGTCCCTTCTTGAGTGTTTACACAGCATCTTTTAAATACCAAGAATATTTTTATTAATTTCCATCATGCATTGATTGGCTATGTTAATGCTGAGTGAGGAAACAATTTCATTGGAATATATCCGTAAGTGGTTTGACCAGACAAAAGAAGCAAAAGACTGAAAAGAGTGACAACCAAAGTGACATTCGAGGAGGAGGCACAGTCAGGCATCTAAAACCTGGTCCCCTGCTTGCCCAGGAAACCACCTCTGTAGCTGGCCTGCTGCTGGGGCTGCCACCATCCTGGCCGGAAGTGGGTCGTGAGCAGGGCTCCTGGCGACAGCCCAGGGACCCATGCCGGCTGGGCAGACTGGTGGGGACATAGCGTCCTCAGCCCTAGACGTGTTCTGTTTTAAATGCTTATTAACATAATTCAGTAATGCACGACGTGAGACCCTCCTCTTCTCCCTCCTCCTCCATTCTCTCTGTTCTTTCTTCTAGTACTGGGGACACAGACCAGGGCCTTCACACTGAGCTACATCCCCTGCCCATTTTAATTTTTGCGGTCAAGACAAGGTTTCTCTAAGCCACTGAATTGTCCAGGCTGGGGTCAAACTCGCGATCCTACTGCCTCAGCCTCCCAGAGTTCAGGGATTACAGGCCTGTATTGCTGGTCATCTACGAGAGCGATTTAATAAAGTCCCAAGTATTCAGATACAAAGTCCTCAAAGAATGTCTTCAAGGACGGGCCAGTTATCACAGAGGAGCCACAGGAATCCCAAGTACTAGTGCAGGCTGATGATAATGAAATAAAGACAAAGAATTCTCTTGAAGCATAGAAAAAAATTATTGGAAAAGAAGAATATATATGAGATTATTGTGGGCCAAATATGAAGCAAATGTTGCAGGGTATAGTAGTGAACAACTGTGGCCCCAGCATTGTAGGTGGCTGAGGCATTGAGGGTCACAAGTTCCAAGCTGCCCTGAGCAGCTTAGTGACTTAGTTAGACCCTGTTTGGGAATGTAGCTCAGTGAGAAGGCCTTGGGTTCAATCTCCAGTATTGGAAAAAAAATTCAACAAATGAAAATATACTATTTGAACAAATGATGATAAAGTATACTATTTTCAAAATTGACATCAAACCTGTCTTAGTAGGAAGAAGGTAAGGATTAATGTGAAATTGTGTTTAAGATCTTTGACATTATGGTAATTCCCAGTTTTGGCTATTTCAGGACTTATTTCTCCTAGTGACTTGTTAGAAATGTTGTTTGGTTACAGATATTCTTCTATTGATTTTTTAGGTTACACTGAAAGAAGGCATGGATTTTAAACTTTTTTCAAGTAAAAATATTTTGTTGTTTAGAGTTTCGTGCTACTTTAGAGTTTTATCCAACAGTTGGCTAAGATGTACTACTTAAAAATAACTTGCATGCTTGATGGAGGTCTACATAAAGTGGATATCAACACTCAATGTTTTTCACATCTTTTATCTTTAGAAAAAATTTCTTCAAAAGTTGTATTTATCAAGAAAAACATCTAAAACTTAATAATAGGCAAAAGGATGATGTTTTTCTATCACAATAGAATGTTGTTTTACAGGCACACTCTGGGATTCCTTAAAGCTCCTCAGGAATGTGCTTTTGACTGAGGTTCTACTTACTATTGACTAGGCATCCAACTGGTAAAATTACATATTAGCTTGGAGATTTTGGTCTAGTACGAATGCAGGTGATTTCTGTTCACTCGAATATAACCCTAAATGATACAGTTTTATTGTTGTTCTCCACACAGGATTTGGTCTATGCTCTAAATTAGCAAGCATATTTTAAAATGTCATCTACAATTACCTATATAAATCTCTAATCCTTCAATGATATACATATAAATCAGTTTAATGATTTTGTCACTAATAGTTTGAATACATGTTTGATACGTGCTCCGTGTCTATTTGAATTAATTATGCATTAGTTATTTAAACATTTTACAGCTGGGCATAGTGGCACATACTTGTAATCCCAGGATTCTGGGAGGCCAGGGCAGGAGGATTACAGCCTGGAGCAACTTAGTGACTTAGTGAGACACTGTCTCAAAATAAAAAAATAAAAAAAGAACTGGGGATGTAGTTCAGTATGAAGGCCCTGAGTTCAAGTTCAGTGTCACACACACACACACACACACACACACACACACACACACACAGAGTTATGAGGGCTCTAGTTTTGAAAACAATATGCAAAGCTGAGTAATTTCCTCAGGTTTTTTCCCCTCTTAATGTTCAAGTAAAGTGAACTAGATACTGTTCCATAACAACTCAGTGCTAATGTGCGATGTCTGCTCTACATTCTGTGAGACTGAAGAAACGCGGGAGACATCTAGGATCTCAGGGAGTGCCGTGTATCGTGTGGTTGGACATGCCATCCTGGGGCAGTCAGACAGCTTGGATCCCTAAAGTTGGAGTCAGAAAGTGGGCCATATATGTGAGTTGGAATGGAAATGAATTCATTCTGGCTGTGTATGTCTGGTTTATAGTAAGCTAATAACAATCAGGCACATTTCTGGAGTCAGAGTCCAGTTATAAATCTCCACATACTGCTTTAATGGTTTTATCTATTTATAGTTGGCTGGAAAACTGTAAATCAAACAAATCAGGTTTATTCTGGAGCAATCATGATAGCTAAAATTCTACATGGTGCAGTCATGTTCATACAGATACTCTTTATTACATGCATTGTTTTAAGAAGAAATATTGTTTTAAAAAATCAGGTCAAGAAACTCCCGGAAAGTAGAGTGGAGGTGGGCTAGCAGGCAATTTATGTCCCTTTTCCTCAAGCGATTTTTAATTTGCCCAAGTCCTGGGGCCCTGAGTTCAGGCTCAGGCTTAGGACGCAATCCTGAATGCTGCTGTCTTTGGGGTTGACACAGACATGTTGCCCCTTCTTTGTGATGAAGCTGGGAGACAAGGAGGAGAAAGATTACAAACTGAAGTGTTTTCAGCAAATGGCAATGGAAGCCCCATTTCCATGCCCCCCAAGTTTCTCAATACAGTCTGTACTTCTCATTCTCTGTGGAAGGCAGCTCAGGGTCAGTCTTCTCTCTGAGACCCTCCCTGTGGCCTATGGGACTCCCTAGGCACTCATGGGAGTGTCCTTGTGTCTGCTCTCAATGTCCTACCCGCCCTAACCCCCAACTAGAAGCATGTCAACTTTGAGGCTCTGCAGGCTTCTCATAGGGACACAAGCTGCCCCTTATGCTGGCAGGATCCAAGAATGGGACTTTTCAGGCCACCCATTTATCAGGTCCTCCCACCAATACCCTGAAGGCTTGCTGAAATGCATGATGATGAGTTTGATACATACATGATACCTGGCCGGGAGCAACTACTGCTCGTCATAAAATAATCTTTCATGGATGTACACCGGATTCTTCGTGAAGTGTAGGATAAACAGCAGTCAGCAGGGTGGCTGAAGTCTACAGGAAGAGAAAGGACCACTGAAAGGCCAAGGCTTTTCCTTCCAGAGCACTGTGGTGCGTGCCACGAGGGCTACAACGGAGAAGGCTCCTTCACCACTCACTGCCCTCTCCTGTTTCAGACCTTTCCCAGGCTGGGCTGTGTGTCTGAGGGCACCCAGCTGGGTCACGGTAGGGCCAGAAGCAGTTCTCCAAAATGAGAATTCAACAGCAGACACCTGCAGGCATCGGCCAATACCCTTCTCCCTGAGTGGGCAGATTCTCAGCCAGTCCAGGTGGGAATAGGGAAGGTGTCTTTGGAGGAGGTACCCACTGCCCATTCTGCCCTTCCCTGGAGTTTGCACCACCCTCAGGTTGCCCTATTTCTCTCTCTGTCCTCTAAACAGGGCAGGTGAAGCCGTAGTATGGATGTGTACCACTTGAGGTGTTTAAATATATCATGGCAGATTATTTACGTGAGTGAACTTTTGGAGGTTCGAATTGATGCAGTCTCCTCAGTTCTGTCCGTGTATCTGGAAGAGACAAACAGCATGGCGAGAGCAATGAGCGGGAGGGGCATCATCTCAGCATCTTCACTTGCCCCATTCCTCACCCAGTCCCAAAGGAAGAGACTCTGTAGCTCAACCCCTGTCACCTGGCTGGTCCTGTGTTGCCTCCAGGCCCACTTTCCCCACAGTGCTCCGAGATTTCTAAGGGATTTCTAAGATATTTGAAGCCTGATAGCATTCGGTCAAGTCTGAAATACTAAAAGCAAACTGCAGAACTGAGGTGGGTGAGTTAAGTGGCTAGATAATGTGATAGAGACCACAATTCTTTCTACTCATTTCTGGAATTGACAAGACTCTGGAAACAGCAAGCTTTTTTGTGAACTCATGCTGTGACACAAGGACTCTAAAGTGAAAGGTCATTTATGGTTTTTATTTATCCCACTTAGTACAAGTGGTGGAAATATTACTGTTTGATTAAAATCTCCTCCCCAGACCCCACCAAGAATAAGTGACATCAAGGTATGTAGGACCTTTAAAAAGTGGCCAAATCATATAAAATTTGTCACTTGAACAATTTTTAAGTATTTGGTTTAGCAGCATTTAAATGCCTTTGAAGTCATTAAGCAAATACTGCTGTCATCTGGTCATAGACTTTCTCACCCTGTAATCTGACATTGCATACGCATTCAACTTGAACTGCCCATTTTCCTGCCCCTCAGCCTGTGGCAAACATCATTCTACTTTCTGTCTTTAACATTTTGAGTGCTCTAAGTTACTCCGGTGAGTGAAATCCTTACCATCTCTGTCATTTTTGGCTTATTTCACTTGGTATGGTGTTCTTGATGTTCATATTGTAGTGTGTGTCAGAAGTGTGTTCCTGTCCAAGGCTGAATCACGTTTCATTGTAGGTATGCCTAGCACACTTCGCTTAACCATCGCTGGCCAGGGAGAGTGCTTCTCTCTCTTTCCCATTGTGAGTAATGCTACTATGAATGCGGGTGTCCTAAAATATTTTAATGTACCTCCTTTCAATTATTTTGGTATAGACCCAGAAGTAGAATGTCTGAATATATATATTAATTTTTCAAAATCGTCTGAAATTCTGCATTCCAAGATTTGTGTAGTCTCCAAAGATTTGGGATGGGAGACTGTAGACGTGCGTTGTAATTAGGCTGATGCAACTGAACTTTTTCTGCCTCTCTTTCTTTTCTAAAGTTAATTTCCACCACTAACTATACCACAGAATAAAGCTAGCTTTGTAATTGTTATTTATGTTTCATAACAAAACATATTGTAAATTAATGATTTGGCAATAGGATTAAGCTGCCAACTTAGCTTAGCAGTGGCTTCCCATTGTTCTTACCTCCTTTCCTCTATAGAGTCAGCCCTCCCCGGATCTGGGGGCTCCACATCTGTGAGTCAACCAATTGTGGGCTTAAAACTTGTATTAGTATTAAATACAGTACCTCTGCCACTTCTTTTGGTGGTACTGGGAACCAGGACCCTCACAATGAGCTATAGCCCTAGGATTTTTTTTTGGGGGGGGGGGCTTCTTTTTTATTCTCACTTTTCTGTCTATCTTTCCTTCCTTCCTTCCTTCCTTCCTTCCTTCCTTCCTTCCTTCCTTCCTTCCTTCCTGCCTTCCTTCTTTTTTTTGAAACAGGGTTTTGCTAAATTGCTAAATTGTCCAGGATAGACACGAACTTGCAATCCTCCTGCTTCCGCTTCTCAGAGTGTTGAGATTATAAGCATGCACTACCATGCCATGCTTCATTATCTTTTAAACCATATAACAACAATTTGCTAGATTTGCATTGCTTTATATACTATAAATCATCTAAAGTATATTTAAAGTACAGGGGAAGATTTTGGTATCCAGATGGGGTCCTGAAACTATTTCTGTGAGGACACCAAGGCACAGCTATAGTTACATACGAATTATATTTAATGAAGTATGTATATATATTGTAATATGCTTGATATGATCTGGATGGGCTGGCCAAAAACCAACAATAAGCAAGCAAACAAACAAACGTAAATGGTCTTGTCCTTCCATAATTACTTTCAAGCTACCTCCTACGCTAATTCCACCACTTACTAGCTGTATGATCTTAAGCAAGTAAAGTCTACACCTCTTGTTTTTTCCTTTTTCATGTGTACAACTAGAATGGTAATAACAGTACTATTCAAAACTTTTAACATTACGAATATGGCTAATTTACATGGTTTAACATGATGTCTACTCTACAGAATTGCTAATAGGCATAAATATGTTAACATCTGTAAGACTAGAACAATGCCTGCCCTATGTATAAACAGTATTAGATATATGTTTGTTAAATGAGAAATGAAATTGTTAGTTGGCTTTGGGTCAATCACTTTCCTGGATTGGCCCACTTCATATGCACATGAAAATTTGTAATTCACTTCTGACATCATAGAATTTTATACTTCTTTCCCCAAATTTACAATTTTACTATTTTTTAAAATAGTCATATGTCAGCTTCTTTTTTTCTCTTCCTTTCTTCCTTTCTTTCTTTCCTCTGTGTGTCTGTGTGTGTGTGTGTGTGTGTGTGTGTGTGTGTGTGTTATGGACCTCAAGTCCAGGGCCTTCACACTGAGCTATCGCCCCAGCTCATTTTTATTTTCAATTTTGAGACAGGGTCTCACTAAGTTGCCAGGTTAGGCTTGAACTTGCACTCTTCCTGCCTCAGCCTCCCAGAGTGTAGGGATTGTAGATATGAGCCAAACAATTCTGATTTTGAAAAGAGAGAGAGAGTTACTTTCCCAAGTGAGAAAGTAGTTATCTGTGTAGCTTTTTTCCCAGGGACCAAAGGCTGCAGACAGAGGCACGTCTGTATCCTGCTGTGCTTTCAATTAAGTTTCATAACCAAGCCTAGGATGGAGAGTGGTTTTGAGAGGCCAGTGTTACTACTCTGTGTCTCTTCCCCCAACTGTGAGTTACCCTGGACCTGGCCATCTGTGAGAAGGCTCGCTGGACTCACCGTGTATTCTCCGGGCCTGGGATCCAAGGGCAGCAGCAATGATGAGGAAGAAGAGGATATCTGTGATGAACTTCATCCTCGCAGTGGGTGAGCAGAGCTGGCCTGAGGATTACTGGGCTCACTGCTCCCTAACTTTCTGACCTGCAACAATATAAAAGAGGATGATCAGAAAGTCCCAGGGCAGAGAAAAGTATGCTATTCTTTTCATCATGCTATTTATAAAAGAGGGAACAAAACTGAGAATGAAACAGGAAGTAGAGAATTGGCGATGCAATAGGAAATGAGCATATAAGTGACTTGGACTGTCCCTGAACACTAGAACTCCTTAACTGTCCTAATGGGTACAAGTACACGGAATAAACGTGAATCTCCTAGGAGAGTCACTAATCCTCCAAGTTGGAGGAGTTTCCCCTACCTCTGTTAAGACCTAACCATCTTCAAGTATCCAGTAGCCTATGCACACAGGGTCTGATAGACACAGAGTAACTTGAAACTTGGCCATGTGATTCCCCTCACAGTGTCTGGTGATAGGTTTGATTCTTCCCTTTGGCTCATACACCCAATTGGTTATGAAGAACTTTTGGCTCTATTTTCAAAAACATACACAGAATCTGATTATTCCTTCAAAGAAGATTCCCAGTTTGTTCTCTCTTCTACTGCCACTCTCAATAGTTCCCTTCTGAAGCTGTCTACCTGAGGTTAGCCAAACCCCAAAGCCTAGAAATCTTCCTTCACTTCAGTTTTCAGCTTTAAGTGGTGGATCACCGGGCTTGAAATCCAAGGGCAGCAAATTTTTCACAACTTCTGTCTGAATTGACTAAAAATCGATAGAACCCATGTCCTCCTCTTCCAGTTTGATACTTTGCTGTAATAGCTCCAGAACTTAGGAACACAACTAATTGACTAGGTTATCAATTTACAATAAAGGTTATATTACAGCTCAGGAGCAGCCAACTAGTATAGTATTGTTGATTAATTCAAACTCAAAAACTTCAAAATTTAAATGACTTTATTTGGGGGTCTTAAGTGTCACAGTGGCTGTTCCATTGGGAGTTGTATTCTGAAGACTTTCTTTTGCTTCTTTTCCCTTCACTCTTCCATAAAGTTGCATCCTCTTCCTAGTCCTTGGTTGCAAAGATCGTATCCCATACTTCCCTCCTCCCCCCACCCCCATTCTAAAACTTGAAAGAGAAGCCCTACCTGAATGGCTAAGATGTTAATTGCTCTATAATCTTTCTTTAGATTTACACCCGGAATGTCTGGTGACCCTCAGATAACATAAGCAGGTATAACACCCCTCTTTGTTCTTTTAATTCTATCAAATAACAAAAAGCATGTAAATTGCTGTGAGGGTTAGCTTTAAGGAAGGTACTCTGTCTCTAAAGGAACTACAGGAACTAGCTACTGGAGGTTGAGTTCTATTGCAATGTTCTGGAGAAGAAATTAAAAGAGGACCTGTCCTGGATGACCAAGAGCCCATTCATCAGTATGTGGATTTTTTGCTCTGTTCTTCCTTTCTCTCTGTATAAAAGTCTTGTTATGATTTGGCCCTTAAATACCCTATAAAAGCTTATATATGGAAGCCTTGGTTCCCAGCTGATGGTGACTGGAATGGTGACTGGGAGGTGATGAAAACTTTAGGAGGTTGGGCCTAGTTGGAGGACATAGGTCACTATTAGTGTGCCCGAAGGGTGTACCTTGCCCCTAGTCTTTTCCTCCCTCTCTTTTTCTGCTTCCTGGCCACCATGAGGTGAATTGTTTGGCTCTGCCATGATATTCTGCCTCAGCAGAGCCTGGAACCAAAAGAGCCAGCCAGTCATGGACTGAAACCTTGGAAGCCACGATTCACAATCTTTTCTCCTTTAAGTTTATTTTCTCAGGTAGTTTATCACAAAGACAGAGAACTGGCTAACAGAAGTTCTTTGCATCCTGCACTCTCCTAAGGTCCTATTTGAATAAACTTAATTCCTTCCTCTTAACTCCTAAATATTGGCTTTTAAGCGGTGAACAATCCAGAACTTCAGGAGTTCTTAAATGCAGAATCTCCCTGAACTCCAATTCTTCTGGAATTTTATGGAGGCTGAATAATATAAACATGGTTGATTAAGTCATTGGCTGTTGGTAATCAAATCAAATTTTCCCAGAATTTGGGGAGGGAGACTGAAACTTTCAGCCCTCTGGTGGCCAGTTCTCCCTTGTAACCAGGCCCCATCCTCAGGAGCTTTTCAAAATCATCTTATTAATGTAAATTTAAATCTGGTTTAAATGAGCTTATTGTGAATAAAAAAGGACATTTCTTTCTTTATCTCTTTTTTCTTTCTTCTTCTTTTTCTTTCTTTCTTTCTCTCTTATCATGAGAAATTCCAAGATTTTCTGGAGTTCTGTGTCAGAAACTAGTGATGAAGATCTAAATGTCTTCCAACCTCTTCAACATAAAAAACCTTTGCTAGTGGTTCTGTGTTCTTCCTGAATCTTTTATTACGTTTCCTTTCCCCCACCAAAAGCATTCTGGGTGACACTGAAGATTCATATCAGCTCTATTTATTATTTAGTTTTGCATCACAAAGAGATTAAACTGTGATATTCTTCTGGGCTCCCCACGCCTCGGAGGTTTTACAAGGCCAGTAACACCAAACCCAATGCATATTGCACACATTTCACGTTCCAGAAGTGAAGTGATGGGCTTTGTAGACATTATCTCACAAATGTCCTGTGAGTTGCTTACTGTAATTGTTTCCCAATATGGCCTGCTACACACCACAACTTCTGCCCTTACAGAAATGCCAAATATCCTGTCACCTCTCTCTGTAAACACAGCTCTTACCACATCCCATGATGCGTGCTGGCACTTCATGTTTGTCTACTATAAGCAGAACTATCTTACAGTATTAAATAAAAGCATAGGGCAAAATGTAACACATTGAGTGGAAGGTCCCCACATTGAGGTGGCCCGCTTTCTTTCTCAGTCTTGCACTTGGCAGATGGAAATTTTCTCCTGTTACATTAAATTTTATCTTTCGCTTCTTTTTTCTTTTCCCTCCCTGATGCTACTGAGGATCGAACACAAGGCTTTTGCTCTGAGCTACATCCACAGCTCTTAATTATTGTTTATTTGTGGCAGAGTCTTGCTAACTGGCTAAGTTGTCCATGTGAAGATCAAACTTGTGATCCTCCTGCCTCAGCCTCCCAAAGCACAGGCTGGTACCACTGTGGCTGGCTCTCATTCTTAACTTATTAGTTTATGCATTGGGTATCTTTGTCCCCCAGATGGTTATGAAACCTCAGAATGTCTAGCCGCTTTCAGATGAAAGGGGTCTGACACTCTGGTATTCCATACCTAGCATGCAGTACCTTCAGTTTCTGAGTGAAACAGTTCCAGGTGCCTGACCTCACATCATGGACTATGGAAGCCAAAGTCACCTGTGAAGGTAGAGCAGGGTGGGAGTCAAACCACCTGTCTCTGCGGTAACCTAGTAAAACTCTTTCCAAAGGGCATTATCGATATCAAATAGTGGCAAAGCAGCCCATAAAACTTTTAAGTTGTGAGGTGATAAAGTCTGAAAACAAAGGCGAGAGAGTGTTCTATCTCTCTCAGGGCAGCTGCACATCCTGTGGGAAAGGCAGTCACAGGTGTGCTTTCTCATCAAGAGATAAGGGCCCTGACAGCCTGTGCGGGCGGTATAGCTCCTATGAGTGGATCACCTGCCCCGCTCCCCCCAGATTGTGCCCATTACTGTTGAGGAGGGTCAGACAATTGCCCTTCATTGGCTGTGGGATGGGACAAGCTAGCCGTAGGGCACCAGTGCTCTTTGATCCTCCCCTGACTCTTCTTTGTGTGAACAAAGTGTTCCTTTATCTAGTGCCCAGGTGAGTCTTTTTTGCCTTTCTTGGCAATCCTGAACAGCAATAAACCAGGCAGTAGGTGAACATCCTGGAACTGCAGTTCTGACTTTTCCCAGGACCAAATGCTTTAAAGGGTTCTTATCACACACACACACACACACACGCACGCACGCACGCACACACGCACACACGCACACACACAGCACAAAGACACCTGTGTCTTTTGGCTAGTACAAAATGGCTCATACCCTAAGCATCCATTCTCAGAATAACAGCTGTTTATGCTTCAAAGAAAAATGCCTCTCCATCTCTTGTGCCCCATGACATCCAAATAGAACACCACTGCACATGAATGATGGGAAGGTTTCTTGGTGAGTGAAGCTACTGCCACACCAGAGACCAAAACGTCTTTGGGCTGCAGGAGGATTTGAACAGCAGAAGTGGTTAGCAGCTTGGGAAGATGTCAATTAACTTGCTGAAATCTTATCTCTTAGTATGTATGCAAGGCGTTCTTGTGTAGGAAGCATGTGCGAGGGCTCTGGGTTCATTTTTCTTGCTACTTTTTGTGTTCCAGTCTCTTTAGTGAAACAGATTAGTATAACAGTAATAATTGCACATGGTTGCAATATTAAGCAATCCAAGTTACTCTTAAATTTTTGTGTTAACTTTATAATTTTAAAATGTCATTGCATCTGGCACGGAGGCCTCCGTTAGATTTCTTGAGCTACACCTCACGTACAGCTTAGCTTGGCATGATTAAGGAACAGTCCTACTCTGTCGGACTGTTCTGGCCTCATAGGTTGTTCTAAGGTTAATAGTAACAACAGCTAATGCTTGTCAAGCACTTTTCACATCCTAGAAGGCTGACTTTATTTCATACATCCAATAAACCTACTGTAAATGTCTGGAATTGGAAATAATACTATGTGTGCATGACTATCACATGAGAAAATATTTCTTCTTAGCTAATAAGGGAGATATCAGAGCCTGTCAACAAATACCCTATCTTTTCCTGATGTTTGTAGCCTGGGCCAAAACGCAGAGAAAAGAGAAAGGCCTTCTTTAGAAAAATAAAACACATTCAAACACAGTCCCTGTGGAGTCCCACAGGTAAGGTCTATGCTGACACACTGAAACAAATCTGGGGTTGCACATACATGGGACCCTTAAATATCTTCTGACCGTTGCTGTATGCCAGGTATACATTTATCTTTGGAGATACCAAGTAAAAAGTTTTCGTGCCAGATGTTTCTTCTAACTCAAGTAATTGAAGTGTTTCTCCTAACTCAAATTGATTATTTAAAATTAGGTCATGGTTCACATATTTAACTTGGTTCATGTTTTGGTAGATTGTTTGCAATAATGGCTCCAATAATTCTCCCCCTTTCTCCATGTAAATGATCTTGGGAAGGCCTTTACATACTGGGTGCAGTCCCAATGGGTACTTCGAGATCTTTCCAGTTGTCCTCTTGGGAATCTTTGTATCACTGTGTGTGTCAGCTCATGCTAGTTTCCTGATGGAGAAGAAATCACATGGGGAGAAAGCTTCCCAGACACCCTGTTGAGAGGGCATCGTAGACCATCAGACCCTACCAGAGCTGGCTCACAATGGGAAAATCATCTTCCCAAACACAGAAAGCCACTACATTGTGGAGCAATTTGTTTTGTGGCAAAAGCTAATAAGTCATTCTCTCTTTGGGCCATGAAAATAAATTTTTCTCCTTTATAATTTTTCAGAAGATAAAATAACAATTCCTCATTTAAGAAGAGGCTTGTTGCTTTTAATTAAACAAGTATTTGTTACAGGAGGAGTTTATGAGTTAAGGTGGTTTATGCTAGTGAGGATGGAGGTAGAGAAGATAGGGGAGCTCTCTACCATCTGGAGCTGTGCAGCCTTTGTGCCAGCAAAGACTTCACAGGAGGACGAGATAGACCTTGGGTTGGGAGGATTAGAAACCTTCACGAAAGGGCTCATGTGTTCTGGATCTCAGAAATTGGACAGAGCCCTCAAACCATTTCAACAAGCAGAGAAAAGAGAAAGAACATTCTTATCAGATGTAACTGCTAATAGTCAGAATAATGAATAGTTGAAATGTCACATAGGCCACTTACTCTTTCTTGTGTTACAGAAGTATTTTATGGTTCAACCTTAACTAATACTCTGTACAAGAATTATCTTGTTCTTGTTGAGGTTGTGAAAGCATGGAGCAGGGGATTAGCTTGCTAATATTCTCTGCATGCCCATTCCCTCCAACCCTATGTGGCTAGTAAGCTGGGTATGGTGGTGCAGGTCTGTAATCCCAGCACTTGGAGGCTGAGGCAGGAGGAGTGCCATGTGTTCAAGACCATGTAGTTCAGGACCAGCCTGGACTACAGAGTGAGACCCTGTTTCAAAAACAAGCAAGTAAGCAAACAAACAAAAAAGCAAAACTGTGCTTCAGAAGAACACCTTTTTAATAGTATAGCTCATCCTTTATGACAAAGATGTGAAAGTGGTAGCATTTGAGGCACATATTGGGTGTGCCTATGCTGTACAAATGATGTACAAGGAACTTGATTATTAACATTTTTAACTAAACCTTTTATTTTGAGATAGGCATAGACCATGTGCATTTGTAAGAGATAGTACAGAGAAATTTCATGAAATGTATCCTTTATTCATTTTTATCCCTGTAGCAATATCTTGCAAAACACAATATCACAATCAGGATATTGACCTTGATACAATTCAGACCGAGAGTAGTTTCTTCATCAAAAAGATCCCTGGACTGCCACCTTATGGCCTCACCCACTTCCTTCCCACCTTCCCCTTTCTTTATCCCTGGCAATGTCCATTTAGGCTGTTGTGTGTATCAGTGGTTCATTCTTTCTGTCGTTGTGTAGTGTCCCATGGTGGGGGTGTACTTGGTTTTATCATTCACCTTTTGAAGGACACCTGGGTATTTCCAGAGTTGGCATATTATGAATAAAGCTGCTATTAACATTCTTATACTCTGTGTTTGTATGTTCATTTCTCTGAGCTAAATCCTCAGCATGCAATGTTTAACAGATTGTCAATACTTTAAGATAATTCTGGTCATCAAAGGAGTCTTGTCTTTTTTTCTTTTTTTAATAAAGTAGGACATGTGCTTATGTTTTTTCTCCAGTACTTTCTTTTCTTATGGAAAGAGGCTCCCTTCTCTGAGGACACAGCTGTGCTCATGAAGCTACCAGGTTCCACAGGGCTCCTGCCAACCCTGGGCCCTGCTCCTCTGCTGTAGGCATGGAACCACCTCCCCAGTAGGGCAGTGGGGATTCTTCCCCGGGATTTTCCACATTGTAATGAAGGGAAGGTGGCAGTTGCCTGAGATAAAGGGAAGCCATATTCTGGTCAACTTCCAGCCAAGCAAATGAAGTGGACACCAGAATCCTGTGAATTTGTGTGGCCTGGGGTCATTTTCTCTGAAGGACCCTCCTCTCATTCACTTGAAATATATTAGTTGATAAACTGCTTGTTTTTTTTTCTGGGACATTTCAGGGAGCTAAAAGGGAGCTTACTGTCATTGAGACCAGAAGGAAAGGATTTTCTATGCCCCACTCTGGAATTCTTTCTTGCTTTTGCTGAGGTTCTGACTCTCCCACCTTTAGCTCCAAGATCCTGACCCCAGAGGCCCAAGGATCCTGATGTGTCTAGTATGTTTTTCATGGGACAACCCCCTGATTTCTTTCAAGGCTCTGATACCAAGTCTGCACTGAGGCCTGGAACCCACGGCTTCCACAGGTCCCACAATGCTGGGAGTTTGTCAGAGCTTTGGATGAGAACAGTGCTCAGTACAGTGACAGAGAGAGAGAGAGAGAGAGAGAGAGAGAGAGAGAGAGAGAGAGAGAGCGAGCATGAGCTGAGACAAGGCCTGGCAGAAGTGAGGAGATGGGCAGGAATTGCGGCTCCTGCTTTTCCTATGTCCTGAGCCAAAGGTCCCAGCTGCAGCGTGGCTTCTGTGCTTCAAGCTCAGAGCAGAGCCGGCATGACAGGCCTGAGGTTTGGGTAGTCACTCAGGGCTCTGCTCTTGGTTTTGTGCTCTGCAGTCAGCGTTATTTGAAAATTCTTCATAAATTTTGAGCAAGGGACCCCACCCACACTTTGATGTAGTACTGGCTCCCACTCCAGGTCAATGGGCATCATGGATTCCAGCTATAGTTGGGCCTTTGAGATGATAAAACTAAGTATGAAAGGCCCAGAATTGCCAGGCCTGGTGGTGGATTACTGTAATCCCAGCTATTTGGGAGTTAGAAGCAGGAGGATTGCAAGTTTGAGGGCAGCCTGGGCTATTTAGTAAAATCTTGTCTCAAAATTAGAAAAAGGATTGGGGGTGTGGTTCAGTAGTAAAGCACTTGCCTAGCATAGTCAAAGGCCTTGGGTTTGATCCCCACTTTTCAGTAAGTGTGTAAATAAATAAAACAGAAGACTGAGACTGGAAGTTTAAACTTCATTCTGACTCCTGCCTTTCTTATAAAATACTAGAAACTTCTGACTTAGGGAAAACCTTCCGAGGGACAATTCTCTGTTCTCTAGGACCTCAGGTATACCCAATGCAGCATTCTCCTCAGTGACTGCTGGGATCCTGAATCTTCTTTATCCAACACTTGGCCCTGTCCACCTGTTGGTTCCAGTTTTCCTAATCTCCTTGCAGGCTCATCTTAAGCTAAAAGGCATCCAGCCCCTCTTTATGTCAATGCACCTGACAGGTGTTCAGAAATCCACACCTTCCCTGGAAAGTACTCACCTGTCCCTCTCCTTTTAGACCCGCTTGCTCACTTATCACTGAGGTCAGTGGTTAGCAACCAAGTTTGCCTAACTCTAAACTCAGTAATCGTCCTATCTCATTTTTGAACTGTAGTGGTTATTATCATTATTATCTTTGAAACAGTGTCTCACTCTATAGTCCAGGATGGTCCTGAACTCATTATGTAGCCCAGGCTGGCCTTGAGCTCATGGCAATCTTCCTGCCTCAGCCTCTTGAGTACGGGGATTACAGGCATGCAACACCACATTTGACTTATGAGGTGCTGAGGAATTGAACCCACGGCCTTGTGCTTGCTAGGCAAGCAGTCTAACCTCTGTGCTATTACTTCATCCCCTACAGTGATTATCTTTTAACAATAGTTGCCCATTTTTTTAAGTTCTTACCACAGGCAAGTCAGGACCAGTGTGGTGAGTGAGTGACTGGTATTGGACATCACAGGCACTAAACACTTGGTAACATTTTAATGCAGCATGTAAAAATCAAAATCATTGCCCCCTAAATCGATAATGAACAAATTATTTTAAAATTTTAAATAAGATTATGGATAAGAGTATCATGGTGAGCTGTCCTGAACTCAAGGCAAGAGGGAAAACCAGTGGGCACTTCCTGTTAGAATATCTATTTGTCTGTCTGTTCAGCTTTCCATCCGTCTGAGATACTAAGTACCTATCATGTGCTAGCCATTCTGCTTAGCACCAGGAACACTATATGGAGACCCAGAAAGATTATGTTCGTTTTCTCATGAAAGGATTTATACAATTAAGTATGCACTTATATACTTACACACTGTAATAAGTGGTACAAGAGAAAATAATGTATTAAGGGTCAGAAAATGCCACTCTAACAAAGTGTTATTTAAGCTGGGGGAATTGTGAAATGAGCAATGTTAGCTAAGATGAAAATGAGAAAAGAGGAAATGTAGGAAAGGGAAATAATTTATGCAAAGATCCTGAATCAGGAAGTTCCAGTACATGTTAGGAATTAATTAGTATTTTTGAGAGCAACTAGAAAAATCATAGGGCTCACCTTGAGTTTTATCTGGAGGCAGTTGAAGAACTAGTCCTCAGAACTAGTTGAAAGTCACAGTGGGAGACCCAAACCCAAGCTGCTAAGGGATTTACTCTTAAGGTTGTTCAAGATAATCAGGCATAGATTCACATCCATGACCGTGACTGCCAGAAGGCATCTGTCTCTCCTCCTAGCAATGTGAGATGCTAGAATGTAGCAGGAGGTTCCAGGGGGCCTCCTCTAGGACTGCTCTTGGTGTGCACTGCTCATGGAAACTCCCTTCATGTTTCTGAGATCCTGATTTGGGCTCATCTTCTTGGAGGCATAGCCCGGCCAACTTCCAGCTTTGGCATCTCCTAAAACAGACGCAGGCCAATCTGTCAACATTCTACCAATCTTTTCTTTCTCTCCCTTCCCTTATTCTAACAATTGCAACATCATTTCTGTATACAGGTCTCCGGAAGTTCACAGAGGAACATTGGAGGAACATCCAGCCCATCTTTGCCCTGAAATTGGTTTTCTGTGGCCCTTTGATAACTGTATGCTTCCAGTAAAAAGTAACAAACTTCTCTTGTGGAGAAGATGTGTGACTGGGTTATTACTTCTCTTTTTTTCTCAGAGCCACAGAGTAACAGCCAAGCTCTAGATTCTGAAGGAGGGGGGCAAGATTGAATTTTATGATCTGTGCATTTCCCTTGGCAGTAAGGCAGGGGAGAGAGAAGGAGAATACCACAATGGAGTAGAGCACTCTCCCCGCCAGCTGTGAGGGATGCAGTGACTGCTACGCAGGATGAACACCGTGCAGTCCCTGCTCCTGCTGTAACTTCAGCTGGGGTTGGAATTAACAAAATATCCTTGAGGCTCTGCCATATCATACAACGAGGAACGATGACAGTGTCATCTCCCTGTTCCCAGCACTCCTGTATCTGTCAATAAGTTGTTTTTTGGTAAAGAATATATCTGAACCTGGTGTTTCCTCTCTATTCGTACTACCACTGGCCTATTGCAGTGGTCCCCTAATTGTTTTTCTTTACTTTTATTCTTGCTTTCTCTCAAATCCATTTCCATCCTGAAGTCAGAGTGATCGAAAACTTATCATGCCAGTTTGTCGCCTCTAAGTCTGAACTTCTGGCCCCAGTGGCCTATTTTCACTCAGGATCATGTCTACTTACACTGATTTCCCTGTCTGGGATACTTTCCTTCCTCTGGCTTGTTTTCTGGCCTGATCTTTGTCTTTTAAGACTCAGACGAACTGACCTTGGAGGTCTTATCTAACCTTGGCAAGGAAGCCATGCACCTTAGCTTCTTTAAGATTTGTCAGAGCACTGGATACCATCTGCAATTTTCTTGTTCACTTGAGGACTGATCCCTTCCTAGCCTGAGCTGTGGCATTGAAGCTCCTTGAGGGCAGGGCATGCAGCTGGCTAGGCTACCCAGCATCTTGAGTGCCTGGAGCAGAGCCCACTAATCGTAGAATGAGGACATCACAGAGCGTGGAGCATCTAAGCTGGCTGCTAAGTTGTGCCCCGTTTAGCTGCAAGGATGATGGAGCTTTAGAGAAGATTGTCATTTGAAGGAGATCTTAAAAAGCAGCCAGAGGGCAGGAGGCAAGAAACTGCAGCTGTGCATGTAGGTGAGAAGTCAGTATTCAGGTTTGTGGCATAGCTATACAATCTTCATAGATCGTAAGGAGCAAAACCATCCCTATCTGTCGCGTGTATTTTATCTTGGCCACCTCAGACTCATCGTGTAGTCCCCACCTGGTTCACTTCAGGCTCTTCCTCCACCCCTGCTCACGCCAGCCTGACTTGCTAGAGTTCAGTGGTCTGGATAGGTTCTGCACATAGCTTTCCTATAACATACCCCTCTGCTTTCTCTAACGCTCCAATAATATGTCCACAGATCAATGTCTGCTGCTGCTACCAACAGCTGTGCAAGCTCTTGAGGCAGGTGCCTGAGCAAAGCTTCAGAATAGAATAGAATTCGGTACAATGGTGGATCAGGAAATCTCTCTAGTGGGAATTAATCTCAGGGCAACACAGCTTCATGCCGCGTGGTCCTGCCCAGGCCTCTCGTCTCTGTGCTCTGGGCATCTTGGCTCATCCACTTGGTCCTAGACTGAGGATGACCTCAAGGTCACGCGGGTAGGGCGAGAAATGTGCTGATCTCTAGCCATGGAACAAGAGGCAGAGGGATTACATCGGGAGGCACAGGAAAGCTGAGAGGAAGCACACTGTCCTCAGTCTGTGCCCGCCACAGCAGAGGCCTCTGTCTCTTTCTTGGGCGATGAGTCCCAACCAAGGCGGGAGAAAAAACTGAGAGATTCCAGATCCTCCAAAGATGTGTCTCAGCATGTAACTCCTAATAAAGACAATACTACAAGCTGAAAGACAATAGTAAGGTATCTAAACAACCTTTTGCTTCCTAATAATGGCTGCTTTGATTATTTTTGCCTTTGTCAAGTTGCCAAATATTGGATTCTTTCAAATATTTTATTTGATGGGCTCCTAAGCACATGCTAATCACCTGTTGGGCAATCCAGCATGGATCCCACCCATCTGGTGTCCCATGCCCACCCTGCTGTCTTCTCCAGCCTCCTCTCAGCCTTCCCTTTCCTCTCTCTGATCCCACTGTATTTACTGGGATCTGCTTCCATCTGGTGGGCTCCGGCCAGGCCAGACAGTCCCCAGACTGGCTTTGCACTGCCTCCCCCTATATCTGAACACCTGGCAAGTTAACCTTGAACGTTGGCCCTTCCCTGGACAGTCTTTGTCTCATTGATAAAGGATATGCAGTCCTCAGGGTGGAAGGCTCAGGGCTTACTTTATGTGTTAGATAGAAAATAATGTGTCACATTCCTGCATGGAATCATCAAGGAAGCACAGCAGTAGTTATTGGTGTCCTCCTCTATAACTGAGGAGGAGTAGGCAGAGGAAGGCTAAGTGATTGCCCTGGAGACCAGATGTGTCACTTTGTCTTGTGAGGATAGGTGGAGATGTTTTTCTCGCAGAAGAGAAAGAGACCTAAGGCTAAAAAGCAGAATAACCTGAAGTTATCAGAACCGACCTGTTGAAAGATTGTTTATATTGTTGCTGATTTAAATAAAATGACACTTATGGGAGTCATGACTTAACTACTAGAAACAATTATCTCTTAGCAGAAAACAGCTTATTGGAAAGTTCTGAAGAAGAAGCATGGTGTGTTTTGGGAATTGAGTTTGGATGGGGGGCAATGGGAAGAGCAAGGCAGAGTCTTTGGAAAGAAGGGCGAGTTCATACCGCATGCGATGGATAATCTTGACTGTCAACTTGATTGAATTGCAAGATGCCTAAGAGATTAGTGAAGCACACTTCTGGGTGTGTGTGTGAGGCGGTTACCAGAAACAGTGGCCCTGTGGATCAGCAAATGGATGAAGGAAGAGCAGCTCTGAATGTGGGCAGCGCTATTCTGTAGGCTGGCCGATCGGAAGGCACAGAGGTGGAAGAAAGAGGCACCTACTCACCAGTGCTTTCAGGCTTGATTCTGCTCAAGGGGAGGCATCTTTTGCTGCTAACATCTTTGTGGACTTCAGACTCCTTGTTTTCTAGCCTTTTAAGGTGATCTCACACTGGTAATTCTCCATAGAGCTTTCAGGCCTGCATCCTCAGTCCTTCTTGTTCTCAGGTTTCCAGGCTTTTGGATTGAGAAGCTGCCGGATTAGACTGTCTGGCTCTAATATGTCAGTTATAGGTATTTTACAGACATCACTACAACCCTGTGAGTCAAATATTACTATTGTATTTTATAGCAAAGAGGATTGGAATTATGGGAGATTGACTTGGTCCTGACCCATAAAAAGAGAAGAAAAAAAGTAAATGCACAGATAGAAAAGAAAGACCTTTGGCTCCTGGACCTTTGTTTCTACTTCCACATTAGCATCACTAGCTGAGCAAGCCATGTAACTTCTCTGAAGATTTTCCATAGTTACGGATGGGAGACTCACTTCTCTTTTGGTGAGGCTGAGATGGTAAAGTAGGGGGTATGATGGTACTGTCCCCAGAGGTCGTGGATCTCTCAATACCATGGGTGCCTGCTATTAAGGGACCCTCTGCTCGGTTTCCAGGGGGAAAAGAGCAGCCAAGACCAACCACTCTTTTTCTTGCCTTCCCCTTCCTCATCCTCTTTCTCTTTGGCACAGTCTCAGACCACTTTCTTTTATTTCCTGTTTGTCATCCAAGGTCAGGTGGTAGATCTAAACATTCCTGCCTGAGACACCTTCCCTTCTTCAGCCTGGAGTCTGCTTGCTCTGCCTCGGCCTTGGACTCCACTAACAGCAAGGAGTAGAAAGACTTGGATGCAGGGATCTTAGGAGGAGCTAGATGCCAGGAAATAGGTGCTCTTGGGCCACCACTGTTCTTAGAAGTGTGAAAAGTTAGAGAACTGATAAGAAAAGTGGATATAAAAATTTTCACTGTTCTAGCTCCCTTCTCCCTCCCTCTCTCCCTCCCTCCCTCCCTTCCTTCCTTGCCTTCTTGACATCAGGGACCCAGAAGCCAATCTCAGTATTGCTCCTTAGCTCCTCACTGACATCTGTTTAGCACTGGTCGCTGTTACTTCACATCCCTTTTGACCTTCTCCTGAGGAAGCTCACTCTGATGTGTTTCCTGTGTGCCTTGTACCACACCTTCTTGAATGTGCATTTTCTAGGTAATACACTACATATGGGATGTACACAGGTGATTGTGATGAATTTCAACCTGTTTGTTCCTTTTTAAAACACGCAACATTACATTATTGTGTGGTCAGATCTAAATTCAGCTCACTGGTGTTGGTGGCTGCAGACTTACCACCAGACACATGTACTTTTCCCTTCCCCGGGTTGTTTCCAATCCCTTATAAGCTCAAAGCACATCTGATGATAATCTAGGTACAGTTTCCTCCAGGAGTTTTGGAAGAACTTTTCAGAGCTACAGGCTCTGAAAAGTGTTGCAGGGCCATGCAAGTCTATTAATTCAATAGAACTTCAAGGCTGCCTTTTGTTTGCTTTGATATTTTGATTCAAAATTTCCTTATAGATTAATAAAATGCCGGTAAAAATGGGGCAGAACCAATGCTGTTTCCTACATAGTACTGAGAAAAAACTATATCAGAGAGGTCAAGAAAAATACACTAAGAATTGATTCACTCACGTAATTCAGACTGAGTCATTTCTGTAAGGTCAGTGTGATTGCAAGGCCCAAGAAGTAGCCCATGTGTGCCCAGATGGTCTCTGGTAATATGACGGTGGTAAGAGGAAGCGGCCTTTTCACCACCCACTGACTTGTCAGTTTCTACCGGTCATGCACTCTTAGACATCTGGGCATTCCACAGGGATTTTCTGAGAACATACAACGGTGTTGATAACAGCGCCCAGAAAGGTGCAAGGGACTGGGATATGAACTTGTGGATGTCACATAATTTCTGCTCTTGTGGAGTCTTCCAGCCATGTTTAACATGAGCACTAGCAATTTTTACTTTGATAGCTACATGTTTGGAAGAACCTGAACATCTGCCTACACATGATGGGTCGCTTTCCTGTCTACTCACTGCTGCTTCCCCTGCCTGCTCCCAGGAGGCAGGGGTCCTCCACCTCTGTCCCCTCCTGCACGTGCTCTGGGTCCTGGCCTTCTTTGCCATGCTTTATCTGGTATTCATAGCATTCCAATTATTTCCATTTCCCAAAACATTTTTTGATTTTGAGACAGGCACTCACTTTATAGCCCAGGCTAGTGATCTTCCAAAACTTGATGGAAACTACAGAGGGCTGATCTTCCTGTTTCCATGCACTCTTTATGTTAGTCTTTTCACTATTACTATTTTAATAAAGTTTGGGTAGGAAGAAAGGTAAATACAGGAAAATACAGGTGTTCTGTCTGCTGTTCTGAACTGAACACCCCATTAGTTTCCACATTGACTTTAAACCATTATCTTTTTGAAGAATTCCTGGCCCTTTAAAAGCCTATCAAAAATATTAGAAAAGGCAAATGGTCACCTTGTAAGCACTGAAGTGAAATGTTGACAGAGAAAAAAAAAAAAACGACTGCTTAATTAGCCCCGCTTTTTCTATATAATGCAGATTTATTCATTTCCGCAAAACAAAAATAATTCAAAATCCTAAATAAAGTTCCAGTTTGACCCCTTGGGTTGCTCACAGGTGAAGTCCCAGAGCCACCTGCAGGCCTTCAGCTCACTTACTCATGTCTTCTTTCCTTTTTTATTAACAATTAAGAGGGTGGGAAAATATATTCAGCAAAGAGCTGGGCAGGCACAAGGCCAGGCACCTCTGGGTGCGCTGGGTGGAGCACTCCAGAAGTGATTTCTCTTCTGTGCGTTGGTGAGCAACATGCACCTTCCTCCCAGAGCTTGGGTCTTGCTTGACTGACCTGATTCCTGTATTGGAAGGAAAAGGGCTGGAGCAGGAAGGGGTTGTGGGGAGGGTGAAGGCTCAGAAGTTGCTTTGTGAAGATGTCTGAGTTTTACACACTGGCCATATAATCAAAGTGCAGGTCCACAGCAGGCTGAATTTTACCATTTCCTCAGCTGACCCCAGAGTGTGTTTTTGTTAAATGCTGAAACGTCATATCCTTGCTCTACAACTCTCCGTCCTATCCTTCTTCAGATGTCCGTTGTTGCTGGAGAAGGAAATGGGTAAGGTCAGCTTGCATCACCCTAACCCCCTGCTGACTTGCACAGACCACTTCCTTTTTCAAGTGCTGACACAGGGTTTCCCAACCAGAATTGCTAGATACGGGACCTCGCCTGGAGCAGAATGAGCTGACTGCTCTGAGCTCCATGGAATCCATTTTTTCTCTCTCTGATTTTCGGAGTCTTGTTGCTGTTGCCTGTCCTCCATAATCCATAACGATCTGCTTTCCAACAATCCACAAGATCCTTAATTTCTACCAGGCTTTGTCTCAGCTGCTAGAAAGAACCTCGCTGAAGCCGGGGGATTGGGGGGTGGGGAGGGAGGAAAGGTGGGCTTCAAATTCTTCTTGTCTCTGGGAATCATACATTTTGAAGCATGTTGTTGACAGAAAAGAACAAATATTTCATAAGAAGAACCAAATGTTCTGCTTAATCCCATCTTTCAGTAAATATTCCATGTTCATTAATTCACTTTACTCATTCATTTATTCTGTAAATCCACTTACCTGTCAGTGTCTGTGGGAAATTGGTCCTAGGGCCCCATGGGTACCAAAAGTAGAGAAAGGACACTCAAGTTCCTCATATAAAATGGCACAGTAGTTGCATATAACCTAGGCATAGCCTTGTGCTTGCTTTAAATAATCTCTAGATAACTCATAGAGCCTCATACTATATAAATGCTGTACAAATAGTTATGTGCGTTATTAAGGGAACAATGACAAGAAAAAAAAATCTGTATAAGTTCAGTGCAGATGCAGTTTTTAAAAGTATTTTTGATCTGTGGTGGGTTGAATCCACGGACGCTTAACCATACTGGGGTCCCTGAACAAGATACATAGCATCTTCTGTGAGTGAAGCAAGCAGTACATCTTTGGCTCTTTCTTCTGGGACAAAACGACAGAAATGCTTTCACCATTGTTCATTATTTAATAAGCAATTATTTATAAATTTAGAAAATAATTTTAAAAATCAGTCATAATTCCTTATGATCTCATAATAACAGTTTTAGATGTATTTCTGTCTCTGTTCTCTATGTGGTTTCTTCTTGGATGAGATTACACAAAAAAATTTTACAGCCCATGTTTGTTTTGAGATGTGAGTACTTTCATTTCACTGTAAAATTCTTACATGTAACTTTAAATAGTTCCCAACAAGAATGATCTACTTTGAGAATTTTGAAGAAAAATCAAAGAAGAAGGAACAGTTGTTTGCCACTATTAGTATTTTGATGTCATTTACAGGCATTTTTCTAAGCCTAACACTTTATGCTTTATATAAATGAAATCATACAGTAATGAAATCATTGGTTTTTTTAGTTTAATTCCTCCCCCCCCCCCCATTTTATCAATCCATATAAGGGCAATACATAAAGTTTACATTGTTCTTGAGTATTTTTTGCACATACATATCATGGCAAAGTTACAAATCCTTCCCCTCTCCCTTTTTGATCCTCCTACTGTCTCTCCCTCTCCTCCAGTTCCCATTATTCCCCACATTAAGCCTTATGAAATAATGGTGATCTGGGTTTCTCATATCAAAGAAGCCATTCGATATTTCACCTTCTGTTTCTGACTCATTTCACTAATCATGATGGTCTCAAGTTGCCTCCATTTACCTACCTACAAAAGCCTCCAACTTATCTGTCTTTATAGAGGGGTAGTATTCCATTGTGTACATATATTACAGTTTATGTATCCATTGGTCTGTTGATGGTGTCTTCCACATTTTAGCTATTGTTAGTTGTGCTGTTATGAACATGGGTATACATGTATCTGTGTTATATGTTGTTTTTAACTCTTTTTGGGAAAATTCCCAGAAGAAGTATCACTGGATTGAAGGGGATATTTATTTACCATCTTTTGAGAGACTTCCATACTGTTTTCCATACTGGTTGTACCAATTTCCATTCCTACCAGCAGTGCAGGAGGGTTCCTTTTTCCCCACAGCCTTGCCAGCACTGATTACTGTTTGTGTTCTTGATATACACCATTCTCTCTGGAGTTAGATGGTATCTTAGTGATATTTTGATTTGCATTTCTCTTATGGCTAAAGATGTTGAACATCTTTTCATGTATTTATTGGCTATTTGAACTGCTTCATCTGACAACTGCCTCTTCATTTCTTTTGCCCATTTTTCAATAGGATCCTTGATTTTGGGGGGCTTACTTTTCTTCAGTTCCCTGTATATTCTGGTAATGAGCCTCCTATCTGAGGTAATGGTGGCGAATATATTTTCCCAGTCTGTTGGTTGTCTTTTCACACTGTTGATAATTTCCTTTGCCATGTAGAAACTTTTTAATTTGACATAATCCCATTTGTTAGTTCTAGGGACTATTTCTCTTGCTTTTGGTGTCTTATTAAGTAAGTCTTTGCCTACACCTATGTCATTTAGACATTTGCCTAATTTGTCTTTCAGACAGTTCAGTGTTTCAGTTTTAATATCTAGGTCTTCGATCTACTTTTATTTGATTTTGGTGTGTGGTGACAGGTGTGTGTCTAGATTCATTCTTCTGCATGTGGATGTCCAATTTTCCCAGCACCATTTGTTGAAGAGGCTATCCTTTTTTTTCTCCAGTGTATGCTTTTGGCTCCTTTATTGAAGATTAGGTAGCTGAGGGTATTTGAGTTTGTCTTTGCCTCCTCAGTTCTGTTCCACTGGTCTTTCTGTCTGGTACTATATAGTTTTTACAACTATTGCTTTATAGTATTACTTGATGTCTGGTATTGTAATGCCTCCTGCCTTAGTCTTTTTATTTAAGGTTGCTTTGGCTATTCTAGGTCTCCTTTGGTTCCATATGAATTTAAGGTTTATTTTTTTCAAGTTATGTGAAAAAAAATTTTGGTATTTTGATAGGAATTGCATTGAATATGTATATCAGTTTTGGCAGTATAGTCCTTTTGACTATATTGATTCTGCCTATCCAAGAACAGGGGATGTCTTTCCACTTTCTGATGTCGTCTACAACATCTTTCTTCAGTGTAATGTAGTTTTCTTTATATAGGTCCTTTACTTCTTTGGTTAGGTATACTCTTAAATATTTAATTTTTTTGCTGGGCTATTGAGAATGAGATTATTTTTCTGAGCTCTTTCTCAGTGAGTTCATTATTAGTGTAGAGAAAAGCTATTAATTTTTTTGGTATTGATTTTGTAGCCTGCAATTTGGCTGAATTTGTTTATTATTTTCGAGAGTTTCATAGTGGAGTTTTTTGGGTCTTCTATGTTGATAATTGTATCATCTGCAAATAAGGATAGTTTGACTTCCTCCTTTCCAATGCAAATTCCCTTTATTTCACTTGCCTGATTGCAAGTGTTTCAAGGACTATGTTGAATAAGAGTGGTGAGAGTGGATAGCCTTGTAGAGTTCCTGATTTGATGCTTTCAATTTTTCTCCATTTACAATGATATTTGAGGTAGGTCTGGCATATATGGCTTCTATGAGTTTGAGATAAGGCACTTCTATACCTATTTCTACTGCTTTTATGGCTTGATTCCCTAGGGCCTTAAGGAGCATCATTGACATGTTTATTTGTGACTGTTCTTTTCTTTTGATGTGTGCATTTATATTCATTCAGGATATTGAATTTCCCTCTAAGTACTGCTTTCATTGTGTCCCATAGATTCTAATATGATACAGAAATTCCCTCTTAAGTACTGGGCACAGGAGGGATGGGGGGGGGGCAAAGGCCCAGTCCTGTCGAGCTCCCAGGTGCAGGCAGGGCTCTGCTGGTGGCTACCTGGCTATCTCTGGTGCACAGGAGGGATGGGTAGGTGAAGGCTCAGTCCTGGGAGCTCCCAGGTACAGGTGGGGCTCTGGTGGCAGCTGCCTGGCTGTTTTTGGTGTGCAGGAGGGATGGGCATTTCTTGAGTTCTTGATGTAGGTCTTTCTCCCTAGGGTGAGGTGACTCTGACAGCCAGCCATGTTGAACATGTTTCCATGTGCTTGCTGGCTATTTGTACTTACTCTTCTGAGAAGTTTCTTTTCATATCAGCTGCCCATTTCATAGTGGGCTAATTTATTTTCAGAGATTTTGTTTTTTGAGTTCTTTATATATTCTAGATGTTAATTATCTGTCTGAGGCAACATTGGCAATAGTTTCCTCCCACTCTGTGGGTTGTCTCTTCACCCCGTTGTTCCTTGGCTGTGCAAAAGCTTTTTAGTCTGACGTAGTAGTACCATTTGTTGATTCTTGTTGCTATTTCTTGTTTAGTCCATGTCCTATTTGTGAAACCCTTTCTTGTCCCTATGTCTTCTAGGGTTTTACCTGTGTTGTCTTCCAGCAGGTTCAGTGTTTCTGTTTTTATATCCAGTTCTTTGATCGATTTTAGTATGTGGTGACAGAGATGGGTCTAATTTCATTTTCCTGAACGTGGTAATCCAGTTTTCCCAGAACCATTTGTTGAAGATGTGGTCATTTCTCCAGTGGATTGTTTTGGATCCTTTGTCAAAAATCAGGTGACTGAGTGCTTGGGTTTGTTTCAGTAGCTTCAGTTCTGTTCCCTTGGTCCTCCTGTCTGTTGTTGTGCCGATACCATGCAGATTTAATCACTGTTACTTTGTAGTATATTTTGAAGCCTGGAATTGTGATTTCTCCAGCTTTGCCCTTGTTGCTTAGCATTGAATGCTTTCTGATTCCAAGTTCCAAGTAAATTTTAGAGGTTTTTTTCCCCCTAGTTCTGTGAAGAATACTGTTGGTAAGTTGATTTGTATAACATTAAATCTGTACAGCAGTTTTAGAAGTATGGCCATTTTGACAATAGTATTTCATCCTATATAGGAACATTGGATGTCTTTCCATTTTCTAAAGTCTTCTTCGATCTCTTTCCTTAGGGTTCTATAGTTTTGTCTGTATAAATCTTTCACTTCTTTGGTAAATCTTATTCCTATTTTATTTTATTTTTTTGTTTTTGCTGCTGTTGTATGTAAGGTTGATTTCTTGATTTCCTCCTCATTGGATTCATTATTGGTATACAGGAAAGCTATTGGTTTGTGGGTATTGATTTTATAACCTGATACTTTGCTTAATTAATTAGTTTTAAGAGTCACCTGGTGAAATTCTTTGGGTCATTGATGTAGAGTATCATGTCATCTGAAAATAGGGATATTTTGAATTCTTCCCTTCTAATTTGTATTCCTTTTATTTATTTCTTTTGCCTGATTGCTCTGGCCAAAATTTCAAGCACTGCATTGAATAGTGGTGGAAACTGGGCATCCTTGTTTTGTTACTGATTTTAGGGTAAATTTTAGGATGATGTTGGTAGAGGGATTATTGTAGATGTCTTGGATCAGGTTGAGGTAAGGTCCTATTCCTATTTCCTTCAGAGTCTTTATCACTAATGGGTATTGGATTTTGTCAAATGCTTTTTCTGCAACTATTAAGATGATCATATGATTTTTATCTTTGCATCTGTTAATATGCTATATTACATTTATTGATTCATATATATTGCTATACTCCCTGTATCTTGGTCATAATGTATAATCTTTATTATTGGCTGCATTCGGTTGGCAAGAATTTTATGAGTATTCTTGTGTCTATATTCCTTAAGGACATTAACCTGCAGTTTTCTTTTTCTGTTGGATCTTTGTCTGCTCTTGTTATTAGTTATGCTAGCTTCAAGAAATGATTTAGGCAGTTTTTCTTCCTTTTTGGTTTCTTGAAAGATTTGGATGAGTATTGGCATTAAATCTTCCCTGAACTTTTGGTAGAACTCTGCTATGAATCTATTGGGTCCTGAGATCTTTTTAGTTAAAAGTGTCTTTATTACTTCCTCAGTTTTGTAGTTGGATATCGGTTTATTCAGGTGTTTTATTTCTTCTTCCTTCAATTTTGGAAGCTGAAGTATGTTTAGGAACTTGTCCATGTCGCTTAGGTTCTTAAATTTATTGGGTTTCAACAGTGAGTTTCAAAATAACTTCTTTTTCTTTTCTTATTTTTCTTTTTCTTTTTTTTGAGACAGGGTGTCTCATAGCCCAGGCTGATCCTGAACTCACTGATTTAGCTCAGGCTGGACTTGAACTCAGGACAATCCACGTGCCTCAGCCTACTGAGTGCTGGGATTACAGGTGTGCACCACCATGCCCAACTTTATGTGGTGCTGGGGAATCGAACTCAGGGCTTTGCCCTTGCAAGGCAAGTGTTTTAACTGCTCTGCCATTCCTCCAGCCCTCAAAAGTAACTTCTTATAACTCAGTGTTGTCTGTTGTAGTTTCACCTTTTTCATTCCTGTTTGCATTGATGTAGGTTTTCTCTTTCCTTCTTTTTGTGAGTTTAGCTAGAGCTTTATTAATCTTGTTTATCTTTTCAAAGAAATTTTTGTTTCATTGATTTTTTGAATTTTTTAAAATTTCAATTTCATTAATTTCTGCTCCGCTGTTCATAATTTCTTTCTTTCTGTTAGTTTTGGGGTTGGCTTGTTCTTGTATTTTTAAGGTCCCAATTTGCATCGTTAGATTTTCTATTTGGGATTGCTCAGTTATTCTTATATGTGCATTTATGGAAATGAATTTCCCTCTTAACACTGTATTCATTGTGTCCCCTAGGTTGTGTTGTGAAGTGCTTCCATTGTCATTTATCTCCAAGAACTTTTTGATTTCTTCTCTGATTTCTTCTATGATCTAATGTTTATTTAATAGAGTATAATTCAGTCTCCATCTGTTCAAATAGTGTCTTTTACTTGTGTTATATAGTTGAGCAAGCAACATATATAGTTGGATTGTGATTTTTAAATCCAGTTAGCCAATCTATGTTTTTGATTGGTGAGTTGAAACTATTGATATTAAGAGTTATAATTGACTTGTAAGTGTTTTTCGTACCTGTCATTTTTTTTTCTTACCCTTTGAATGTCAACTTCTTTGTTATTTCTCTCTCTCTCTCCCTCTCTCTTTAGACAGGTTTTGCTCTATAGTCTAGGCTGGCCTCAAACTCACAGACATCCTCCTGCCTCAGCCTCCTGAGTACTGGGATTACAGGTGTCTACCACCGTGTTCATTTTTTTGTGGTACCAAGGAATTGAACTCTGGACCTTGCACTTACTATGCAAATGCTATAACTGCTGGGCTATTCAACCAGCCCCTTGATTTCTTCTTGTTTTCCTGTTTTTTAGGTGCTCTCTGTTAAATGTAAGTCTGCCACTGTTTTGTTTTGTTTTTTTGCTATGCTTATTCTTTATTCTATCCAGAAGACATTTACTTTTTTTTTGTAAAGATGGTTTAGCCATTATAAATTTCTTCAAAAATTTTTTTTGTCATAGAAGGTTATTTCATTGTTAATTTTAAATGACAGTTTTACTGGGTATAGAAGGCTTGGTTGCTAGCTGTTTTCTTTTAGGGTTTTGAAGAGCCCTCTTTAGTCTCCTTAGCCTCCAAAGTTTGTGCTGAGAGGTCTGTTGTTATTCTGATAGGTTTGCCTTCTTATGTTACTTGATGTTTTCCTCTTACAGCTTTTAGGATTTCTTTTTGCATTGAATGTCTGTAACTTTTATTATCATCTGTTTTGGGGAGCTTCTGTTTTGGTCATATCTAGTTAGTATACAAAATGTCTCCATTGCCTGTGTGTCCACTTCTTTTATTTATTTACTTTTTGATACAGGGTCTCTCTTTGTAGCCCAGGCTGCTCCTGAACTCACTGTGTAGCACAGGCTGACCTCAAACTGGCAGCAATCCACCTGAGTGCTGGGTTTACAGGCATGCACCACCATGCCCAGCTTGTCTAGTTCTTTTGTATGGAAAGTTTGCTCTTAGGGTTTTAGTGAATAAATTTCTTAATTCTGTAGTTTGGATTTCTATTTTTTTCTTGTATTTCTGTAATTCTTTGACTCGTCTATAATATGTTGGTACCTGTTTCCTTGTTGACATAGTGTTATATGAACATCATTAAGAGTCGAAGCCCTCGCTGTGTCCGTAAATTGGAGAACTGGGCATGAGGTCCACTTTTCATCTGTACCCCAAAAACTTGACTCCGTGTTGGATTCAGTGCCTTCAAAACTTCTCTGGATGGGCATTTATTTTCAATTCTAATAGCAGTAAGGAGGATTGTGGTTTGAATTTACAATGTCCCCCCAAAGTTTTGTGCATTTTGGATATTATGGATTATCTACAGAACCAAGAGCTGTTAGGAGACAGGGGCCTGGACTGGACTGGAGGAGTGGATTACAGGTGTGTTGTGGAAGACAGGCATGTAGTAGATTATAGTTACAGACATGTGGTAGATTAGAGGCTTAAACCCGAAAGAGGAAGAACACTGAGGCTGGACCTGGAAAGGTGGATCACTGAGACAGGACCTGGAAGGGTATATGCTGTTTCCTGTTTCTCCTGAACTTGGCTTCCTGTTTGCAGTGCTGTGAGGAGCTGTCTCCACTCTGCCTCTGCCACATGTTTCCACTGTTGCTGGCTGCCCACGAATGGACTGTGAATAAAACTGTGAGCTAAAATAAACTTTTACTCCCATAGTTTGTGCATGTCAAGTATTTTGTCACAGGAATGAAAAACTAAGACAAGAGAGATAATGAGAAAGGGAAAATTCAAATTTCGTTGGGAAGCAAAATTATAGTATTCGATACACTTAGGTATATAATATGTTGCGTGACTGAGCTTTCTGTCACTGTAATAAATACCTAAGACAATTTCTTTTAGTTTGGAAGGTATGAGGAAAGGCAGAAGGATGAAGGCTACAGGCAGTAGGAAAATTTCTCGGCCTGTGGCAGTCTATTTATCCTTCTTTCTGACTCAACCTCTGTGAGCCTGTTGTTTCACAGAATCAGCTAAGAAGGCAACTCGAGGTCAATGGCCAGGTAAAGAGACTCTGTCACATTGGCTTGTTAAGAAATAATAGAAACAATGGACTTTCTGTGACTTACGTAACGTTTTGGGTCCGAACCATCTTACCATTGCCGTCTGAGAGGATGGTTCTTGAATGGAGTAGGTTCTCTTATCAGAGAACTGGGCGTTCCTGCTAAATGTCTTACGTGGACCCTGGGCGTGGGGAGAAATGCTTTCCTACTGAGTAAGAGTGTGAGATTTACTCTGGCCTGTAGGTTTGTTCCAATTTACCAACTGTCTGGCCTGTAGGTTAGATCCCAATTTAGCAGCTGTCTGATCTTAGGCAAGTTTTTTTTTTTTTTAAGGTTGCTAAAGTTGTTTCCTTATATGCCAAATGAAGATAATCAGGGTACATACAACACAAAATGGTTTGAAGACTAGACGTGGTTGGCATCTGGAGTGTCCCCCAGAAGCCTTGTATACCTATGGATACTGTGTAGTGCTGTAAGGTGGGGCCTAGCTGGAAGGGGCAGATGCTTGGGGCTTGGCCTGGAGGGTCTTGTGCTGCTTCCACTCTTCCTTCCAAACTGGTCTCTGTTCCACCGGGCTGCCATAAGGATCTTGGTCTCTGGAGCACTGGCTCCAGCTCTGGCTATAGCTGTGGCCCCACCATATAATTCCATCATTTTCCATCTGCCCACCCATCAACAGATTGAGACCTTCTAAAACTGTTAACTAAAATAAAATTTTCCTCCCCTGATTTGTGTGTGGCAAATATTCTGTCCCAGCAATGAAAAAGTAACTAAAACAGCATGTAAACCTCAAAGTCATGATTCAGAATGAATCTTCAAACATGGTTAGTGTTCTCAAGAAAGCCTGCCTGCCTTCTATTCATGGGCTTGGGCATAGCTCAGCAGTTAAAGCACTTGCCTAGCAGGCTTAAGGCCCTGGGTTCAATTACCCAGTACCATATAAACTAGGTATGGTAGTACATACCTGTAATCCCAGCACTCAGGAGGCTGAGACAGGAGTATTGCTGTGAGTTTGAGGCCAGCTTGGGCTACATAGTAAGTTTAGGACCAGCCTAGACTACCGAGTAAGACTCTGTCTCATTCCCCTGCCCAAAAAATAGCTCAATTCAGGAAAATGCATAAGTATTCATGATAGAATGTCTGGCCTTGGCATTTATTCAAGTGGTAGATTTTCTTTGCAAATATAAATTTGTGTTTTAAAAATATTATTCTTATTTTACTTATTTTTTGAGACAGGGTCTCACTCTGTAGTTCACCCTGGTCCTGAACTCACTATGTAGCCCATTCTGGCCTTGAACTCATGGCAATCCTCCTGAAGCAGTTTTGGGACTATAGGCATGTATTTGTTTTTAATATTCTGCTTCTTTTTCAGTCCATGAGGAATGTGTGGCCGGCAATAAGTGCTGCTGGAATGACATTTGTCCTTTCATTTGCTTTTCTTTATTCTTTTCAGTCAGAGGATTTGATTTGCCAGGAAATCAAAAAGCAAAAGAATAGACAGGAGCCCAAAATTTGTTTCAGAAAATAAAGGAGATTTTTATTATTGTGACATTTGAGCAGAGTAAAGAATGAAAAACTTACTAAGCATCTTTTGGCAGATTTGGATTAATAACTATCTAGAGAGAGGAGCATAATTTTTGGCCATTGTCCTAAGGATGAATCAACTACTTTGTGACTGGCTGGGAAGGGAAACTAGGGATAAGAAGGGGTCATGTGACTTCTCAGAGGAAATAGTGAGTGAATGTAAGTTTCTCGCCTAATTAAGGTTAAGAAAGGTTTCAGAGTGTGGTTAGTGAGAGAAGGAAAGAACCTTCAGGAGAGAGTGCTTTTAGGGATGCCCAGCGTCCCCCTGGTTCTCTGTCATTCAGAGCAGCTCGCCGGCTTCTGTCGGTTTGCTGTAATCCAGGTCATTGATGTAGTCCTGGACCCATGCGTCATCGGGATTGGCACAGATTTCCTGGTTCTTTGTGGTGACAAAGCTACAGAAGGGGCAGAAGTATGAGAAGAATGAAGGAGGGCATCTTGGCCGCCTGGGACTTCTTCACCCTTATTCCTGTGAACAGCTTACAACTCATCCGTTTTGGTCAGGAAATCATTCCCCAAATCTCGGTATCCCCTTCCCGGGGAGATCTGTGGGGAGTCCTTCTACTACTTCCTTTCTGCTGTCACTTTCTTTCCTCTCTTTATGCCTAGGTAGGTCGTCTCTGGCTCCTTGCAGGTCCCAGCCCATGTCCAGAAAGAGCCCAGCCGCTTCCTGCGCCCTGCGCACACGACAGGCCTGCAAAGGGCCCATTATCCTTTCGTGCCAAGAGCTGCTCCCGCATCGACTCCTGCGGGCGGCCCCACTCCACATTCCCTGCGTCTCCCCACCGGTGGTGAGGAAGTCTGGTACTTACATGACAGCTTTCAGGGAGCAGAGGCTGCTGGTCCTGTAAAAGGATACCACATTTTCTTGGGGTATCTGCTTGCGGACGTAGAAGAAGCAGCAGTTGGCTGGGTTACTTATATCTGAGTGAGGGAACACGGAAAATAGGAATTGTTCAAAACAGGCAGGCATGGAAAGCTGGGGGCGGGGGGAACAGCACAGCTCAGAGTTGAGGCTTAGGAAAAAGAAAACTAGGAACAATTTAGCTCTTGGTTTGTTTCTCATTTATTTCTTTAATCTTGTCTTGGGTTTCACCTCTCCATTTTTGTCCATGTCTTATTCTACACAGGGAATCAGACTCTCTAGATAGTCTATTCCTTTCTTCTGACTCTCTTGGAGGGAGACATTTTTCTGATATATCTTAAATCATAAGATAGCTGAGAAAAGTAGAGATATCTCTTGTAAGATACCCAAGGGATTGAATTCTTAGGACTGTTAAGGCAATTCTAAAACTTCCCTGCACCAATGAGAACTAAACAGATTCAGATTCTATCTTGTGCTGATAACCCATACATTAGATTTCAATGATGTCATCTAAAAAAATAAGATAAAACCTCTCTCAGTTCTCATCCTGATGGCCAGATCAATAGACTGTTTGAACCCTCTCAAAGGAAACAACTGTGTCCTTTTGAAGCCCAGCACAGGACTCTCTAGCTTCATGTGGTGCTCCCAGGCCACAACCCTTGGACAGCTCTGACGTCTAGTCAGGGAGTAACCAAAGGAAATGGAACAATGGACTCACCCTTTTCACAAGAGCAGAAGGTCATTATGCAGAAGACGACCAACAGGGAAGCCAGGAAGACCTTCATGACGCTGGACAAGCAAAGGAATATGGGCACAGCTGAGATGGGGTTTGGGGATCACTACTGCTAGCCTCCTTCCAGGACCTGGGCTGTCTCCCTTCCTTTTTATAGAGAGAGTTAAGGTACACATAACAGTGACTCAGAGGCTTATTTGATTGATATGCATTCGGGGAAGTTATATCTCTAGATGGATGCTTAGAAGTTGGCATCACCCAAAAATCATGCTGAGCTGTTTCCTCTTTAGATGCTAGATATCTCCTGAAGTGAGTGGTCACTGACTTCTTTGATAGAGCAGTCGGTTTTGACAAACTTCCACTTTTTGTGTATTTGTGTGTGTGAGACAAAAGGTCTCTGTGTTGCTTGGCTGACTCCAAACTCCTCAGCTGAAATGATTCTCCTACCTTGACCTCCCAAATAGCTGGAACTATATGCTTGCCCTTGACTTCATGATTGTTTCTTCTCTTCTCTCCTGTTCTCTCTTCTTCCCTTTCTTTTTCTTTCTCAATGTAGTACTGGAGATTGAGCCCAGTTTTAAATTTTTATTTTGAGACAGAGTCTCACTAAGTTGCTAAGTTGCCCGTGATGGGCTCAAACTTATGATACTCCTGCCTAGCCTCCCAGAGTTCTGGGATTTCAGACATGTGTCACCAGGCCTACTCTTAATTTTAATGTAGTCAAACCTGTGAATAAGATTAGGAATTTTTGTGACCTGATGAGAAATCTTTCTCTATCCCTAGGTAATAAAGATATTCCTCTATGTTAATTTCTGGAGGCTTTAGCATGGATACTTTAATTTTCAGTCTAGCTGATTTTTATATTTGCTGTGAAGGACTCAAGATTTTTTTCCTCTTATGAATATCTAGTAAATCTAACATCTTTTAGGGAAAGGTTGACTAATCAGTCAATGAATCCTGAGTAATCTAAAGTTGGGGAATTGGCTCCTGTGATTATGAGGGCTGACAAGTGTCAAGATTTCTCAGGGTGAGTTGGCAATATGAAAGGCCAGTAGAGATAACTGTGGAGTCCTAGGTTGAATTCAGATGCAGGAGAAAAACCCATGTCCCAATCTGAAGGTAGGTAGGCAGGAGGAATTTCCACGGAGAGGCAGAGTCAGCCTTCTCTTCTTATTTAGGTGTTCAGCAGGTTGAATGAGGCCCCTTGACCTTAAGGAGCATAGCCTGTTTTACTCAGGTAAGTATACTTGCTTAAATGTTAATATCCAAAAATCCAAAAATGCCCACACAGAAACACATCATGTTTAATTTAATATATGAATGCTTGGGGATCCAGTAAAATTGACACATAAAATTAACCATCACCAGACTAACCACTTTCCCCCACTGCTCCACAGTACCACATTGTATCCACATAGGTGTGTCCTGATTTGGGGATTTGTTCCATCCACTGGTGTGTCTCTATATCTTGTGCCGATATCACATTATAGTAATTGGTGCTGCTTCATTAGAAATCTTGAGGGCTAGTAGATTTTTACCCTCCCGCTTTGTTCTTCGACAGAGGTGTGGATATCCTTGGTCTTTGGGCTTTCTGCACATATGTTGGAATCAGTTTCTTAATTCTATTAGCAAGTTTTCAGTTCAAAATATTTTCTAATTTCCACTATATTAGCTTCTTTGACTCAAAATTTTTCTCAATTTCCAAACATACGGAGAGACTGTATTTATTTTTAGTTAACATCCATCTCAACGTCATTGTATTAAAATACTTTGATTATTTCAATACTTTATGGCTCAGGGCATGGACAAATATGAGAAGTACCTTAAGAGCCTTTAAAGAGTACTCTGAATTTTCTAGAGATGTGCTATGTTAAGTTGTTAAAGTTTTCGTAATTATAATGTTCAAAACTTTTGTATTCTTACTGACTTACTATCTTATTTTGTCAGTTATTAGGACAAATAAGTTAAAATCTTTCAATATAGTTGTGATTTTTTTCTAGTTCTTTAGCTCTAAATTTTCTGTGTATACTTTGAGGCTGTATTGTTAGAAACACACACATTTATAATTGTTAGAAATTTCTGGTAGAATGAGCCTTTTACTCTTAGGACTTTCTCCTCCTCCTTCTTCTTTTTCTAGTCTTTTCTTTTCTTTTCTTTTCTTTTTTTGTGAGACAGGGTCTAAATCTCTAGTCCAGGCTGGCCTCACAGTCATGGCAGTGCTCCTGCCTCAGCTTCCTGAGTGTTGGAGTCACAGCTATCATACCCAGCTTATGTGGTGCTAGGGAATTGAACTTAGGACTTGTGCTTGCTAGTCATGTGCTCTAACACTCAGCCCTTACCTTTGTCTTTGCTAATAGTTTTTTTTTTTTTTTGGGGGGGGGTAGGGGGCTGGGATTTATTTAGTATTAGTAAAGATGATTAATTTTTCTACTTTTGGAATTCTTTGTCTACCTTCTTTAATCCTTCATGAATCTTATATTTAATGTGTGCCTCTTTTAAACAGCATATAGTTGAGATCTTAAATTTCTTTAAGCATAGTTTTTAAATTGCAGCATCTAGTCTGTTTATATTTAGTACAGTTACTGCTATGTTTGAGCTTACATTTATAAATTTACTATTGACTTTAAATTTGTTCACCTATTTTATTCATTTTGCCATTTTAAATAATCTTTTGAATTGTTTTTGTCCTACTTCCACATGTTCTACATTTATACATGTTCATTTTGTGTTTATCTACCCCTTTACAATTACCTTCAAAATTACACTCACCTTGCATTAAAACACGAACCCTGAACTTAATACAATGTTATATAGTATAGAACTTTTTATTTCCAATACAATGTAGAAACTTTGGAAGGTGTTATAGCATGTACTCTTTTGACTTCTGTGATATTTTGGTATGTTTGAATTCCGTACGAAATTAAGGACTTTCAACTTCGTATAACATGTGGTCTGATTATATAATATTGTTGTCATTTCAAATTTCGAGGGACCCAAGTCAACGTGGAGTCAATTATCAGGATGGGTTGCGTTTTATTCCCATTATTTTTCCTTCACACTCCTTAGTTGCTGTTACGGACACCCCTCCCACCACATTTCCCCTAACCAGACATCCAGATTTGTCAGAAAATAAAATCAGCTAAACAGCCAGAATTCTGAAGTTTAAGAAAGGAAGAACAGGGTTTGGGGTAACATGGTGATCATGTAGAATCCTCCACCCCCTATCACTTAGTCCATATGAAACAAGCTAGGAAATTGTTGTAGAGTAGGTGAATGCCCCAAGGGTGTTACTCTAATTGGGAGTGAAACCTCCAAATGCAGAGGTAGAATAGCAGAGGTTAGAGATCCAGGTGGGAAACTGGGACAGGAAGAGGAGAATCCTGGCACCCATGCCTGCTGCCCATGGCGAAATGAAAGCTGTGGCTAGGAACCATCCAGGGACCCACCCAAGGCAGAGGCACAGGCGGCAGCTGCAGAGAAGGAGGGCAGAAGTCAAGAGCATCCTGGTGGACCCCATGCAACAGGACCCCTGGAGAGTGGTGCCCGGGTCTGCAGTTGTATAAACCTCCCCGTGGAGCACAGAGGTAGCCTACCAGCCACGAGCAGCAAATCACAGTAGGGAGTGACTGGGGTGCCAGGAAGCTGTGAAAGACTCCATGGGTGGAGGTGCATGAACAAGTTATGGGAGCAGAGTGTAACAGCGTCAAAACATGTGACATTTTTATCCATGGCTTAAATGCCACTATCCCAGCACCTTGCTCCAGCTTGCTCAACCTAGACCTGCCTAATCCATCCCCTTCCCCCAGAAGGAGAGGCTGGGAAGCGAGTATTCTTTATCAAAAAACAACTCTGGTGCCAGAGCCCCACCCAGATAGACTCATCCACTTGAGTAGATACTAGTGGGGGAACTGCAGTTAGAGAACCATTGGACCATTAAAGGGACACAAGTTGAGACCCAGCTGGTGTGGCTGAAGCTCCCAGAAGCGATTTTAATCAGTTGAGCACAGGGACCTGGATCCCAATCAGAATGTCTGCACAGCTGTAAGGCCCACACCCAGAAATAACTAACCCAAATAGTACCATCAGAATTGGGAACGATTGAAAGCATTTATTTTAAAAATGGGAATAAGACAAGAACGTACGCTATCACTCCTGCTGCTCAGCATGGTGCTTGAAATTCTGGCTAGAGCAATCAGGTAAGAGACAGAAAGAAAAGGAGTACAAATTGGAAGAGAAGAAGTTCAGATATCCCTTTTTGCAGCTGACATCACACTCTACATTGAAGCCACCCAAAATTCCACCAGAAGTCTCTTAGGAGTAATAAGCAAATTCCGCTATCAAATCTATGCCTGCAAATCAATAGCACTCCTATACACCAATAACAAACTCAATCAGAAGGAAAGAAAGAAATTGACTCCATTCATAATAGCAACAACAAAAAATATTTAGGAAGAAACCTTACCAGATGTTAGGAGTGGGCTTAGGACCCTCAGCTTGATGTTGCAAAAAGACTCCAAATCACCAAAGCAGTCTGGCAGAGCAGAAACCTTATTTTTACACAAAAGGATGCATAGCCTCAGACAGCAAGCATGCCAGCCTGAGTGTGACTGGGCCTTTTATCCCTAACCCAAGGGGACAGGGGTGGGGAGAGCTACACAATCACCCATTGGTTGGGGGTCAGGCATCACAATTTCTCCCATCAGCTAATGTGCATGTATAACACCTGTTGTTAACTAAGAGGAGAACAAAGAATGTAATACCTGTTGCTAGTCAAGAGGAATGAGGAAGTGAACACATGAGACAGTACAAAGGTAAGTCAGATGAAGTACTGTTTGACAGAAAGACCTGTTTTCCCACATAAGAAGTAAAAGATCTATACAGAGAAGATTATAGAACCTTGAAGAAAGCGATAGACGACTATAGAAAATGAAAGATATTCCATGTTTCTCAATAAGAAGGACTAATGTTGTCAAAAGGGTTATATTTCCAAAGCCGCTATACAGATTTGATGCAATACCAGTCAAATTACCAACAGCATTCTTCAGAGAACCAGAAAACACAACTATAAATTTTATTTTATTTTATTAGTTTACTTTTTTGAGGCAGGGTCTGACTCTGTAGTCCAGGACAGTCCTGACCTGACTATGTAGCCCATGTTGGTCTTGATCTCCAGGCAATCCTCCTGCCTCAGCCTCCTGAGTGCTGGGATTAGAGGCATGCACTACCACAACCAGCTTATGTGGTGCTGGGGAATCGAACCCAAGGCCTTGTGCTTGCTCGGGAGGCACTTTAGCCACTAAGCTATTCCTCCAGCCCCAACTCTAAAGTTTGTATGGAATCAGAGAAGACCCAAAATTTGCAAGGAATCCTAAACAACAAGGGCAAAGCTGAAAGAATCACAATTCCAGACTTCAAAATATACTACAAAGCAACAGTGATTAAATGTACATGGTGCTGGCACAAGAACAGACAGGAGGGTCAGTGGAACAGACTTGAGGATACAAAGACAAACCTGAATGTGTGCAATTCTTAGTGGATTTTGCTGCACCTACCTACAGGTAGAAACTTGGGCTCAGATCATTCTCTAAAAGACTAAATGGTTATATGACCTGACTGTTACTGACAGCCTGGCAGCCCAAGTTTCTGAACAAATGAAAGGATGGTTTCCCACACCCTCCACCTGGCTACTGCCTTTTGCAGGGCCACTGCTAATGGTCATCTTAGGGTTAGCCTTTGGGCCATGTGTACTTACTGCTCAGTCTCACTTCATTTCTCACAGGATTGAAGCCATCCAACTACAGATGGTGCTACGCATGGAGCCCTATATGAACCAACCCTTCTACCATGGGCTGCTGGACAGACAGCCTCTGAAGACCACCTGACCTCAATGTCACCCACTCTCGGCACAAAGCAGCCGGATAGACCGGTGCCCCCTCCTGCCATAGGACGGTCTTCTTAAAAGGGGACAGTGCTAGGTAGGAGAATGAATTAGGACAGATAGGCAGGACTAAGACAGGGTGCTCCATCAGCCATGGGAGCAGAAGTGGAATCAAAGTGGAGTCAAGGTCCCAGCCAAAGCCCTGGCCCCTCTAGGAACAATAAAGAAGTAGCAGCTAAGTCAGGGAGCTTGTCCTCCGCCTCCCAGTTTCTTCTAGATACCCTAAGGTAATTAGTGGGCTTACGTTGTTCTACAACTGCCACCACAGGAGGACTGCTTGAAACCACCTGAACAAGAGCTTTATCAATGGCTCAAGTCCTTCATTCCCTCAGGATCCTCACTGGAGAACCCCTCTGACCTCTGCTCAAGAGCTTCACTTTCTCAGTAAACCCCTTCTTGCTTAAAAAAACAGAAAAGACAAACCTAAGCACCCTCAGCCATCTGAATTTTGACGAAGGGGCCAAAATCATTCACTGGAGAAAAGACAGCATTCTCAACAAATAGTGCTGTGTCCGGCATGGCAGGGTTCCTAGCGGAAAGTTCCTCACACAGGTCCTGTACGAGGGCTGGTGCAGCAATGAAATGACACAGACGAAAGGAAGAGTGGAAAACAAGGTGGCACGCTGCTGATACACAGGGGCCTGATCCTAGGTTCCCTGCATGTTTATTGTGTTAGCCTTTGTAGGCATAGCCCTCAATATTCCAAGAAAGTTACCATTATCAGCCTAGAGGGCATGGGAAACTAGATTGAAGATACCACGGCCATGGTCAAGGTTTCAGCATAGCAGTTCTGTTTACTAAGGAGCTTACAGATCTCAGCCTTGAAGTTATGAGGAATGAGGTCACAGCACAAGGAATTTGCTTTTCTTAAGCAAATCTTTGAAGTAGAGCATAGGGAAACAGTGTGATCTGGAGCAAGGTCTACAATAATCTTTAACCGAAGAACAGAGACTAAACTTGTGTCCCACAATTGGTACTAGATGTTGTGTTCCTGGCTATGCCTTTACATGTGTGCCTATGTGACTTTTGTCACGTAGGCCTTCTTGCTGAAGTTGCTTTGCAACTAGCATGGCTTTTGTCACGTAGGCCTTCTTGCTGAAGTTGCTTTGCAACTAGCATGGTTCGGGAACAATAATGGCTTCCGACATCCCCCCCCCCCCCCTTTGTTACTTAGTTACACAAGGATGGGGTGGTGAGTTTTGGCTGAAGGATTCTTACTTGGGTGTGATTGTTCCAATTTGTCATACTATAGAAAAGAGACAGCAAAAGAGCTATTAGAATGAGAATAATTATAATAATTATATTGCCATTTTTGAAGCAGTTTAGAGGGTTAAATGTCTGAAACTCAGACATTATATCTTGAATAATTTGACCTCAGCATGGATCCAGGTGCACGGAATTGAATTGTTCTGTATCTTCTGCAGTGTTGAAGTGTCCAAGGTAGCATTGAGCCTTTCCCAGGCACGGAAGACTTGAGCTTTAACTTGTTTCAATTACACTCGGAACTATTATATGGAAGAGGAGCAGTACAGTATAAGCTTACATTAAAATGATGAGGAAGTCTGAATTGCACAGACGAATCTTCAGTTTCTTTACCCATCCAAAATATAGTGTCTTTTAGATTGTCCAACTCATCTTTCAAAGCCATATCAATATTATGTTGTACGTGTCACAAATGGGAGGAATTTTGTACCAGTTGATTGACCAAGGAATGAGCGTGAACTTCCTGAGACAAGGCAACAGGCACAGTGGCCACGGCAGTGATAATCCAAACTACAGTGAAGACAGCTCCAATAATTAATGCAATCATGGATGTTCCCCTGAAAAGCCGGCTGTGAAAGACAGAATATAACAAATACATGGTAGCATTTGTGCCCAAGGTTCAGTAAGACAAACAGGAAGCCAGATGTCTGGGAGCTGATCCATAACCATAAATAACAAATTCTTATTTTGCTTATATAATGATGTAAATGACAATTGAAGCAATCAGTATGATGAAGATGAGTGGGACTGTTTTATAATAGGAATATTTTCTACTAAAAGCACATATGGTACAAAAATGCAAGCCTGTACATAATTTGCAGCTTTGAAGTGAGCTTGGAGCCTTGTAGCATTATGAATAACTTTTAGAGAATACAACTTTAGTCTACACAGGGCTGCAACTGTCTTCTACTGTTTATTTTGTCTGGGCCTGATCCCAGGCATAGCTGGAGTCCTGCAACTCCTGCATTATGGAAATATATTTTTATAGAGGAGTATGTTCTAAATTCAGAAGTGCTCTTTATTTCCCCTTTAGACATACATTGTTTGATTTCTAGATTTCAACTGTCCAAACAGGCCCCAGTTTTCTATAGAAAAATAAATGATTCCTGGCTGCAGGGCTATGCAGTCATGTCATTTAATTCTCCATGAGACCAAGCTTTGTGCATGTATAAGCATGTAAAAGAATAAGCATGTATAAGCATGTAAAAGAATAAGCTTTGGCTTATTCTTTTAGGGGTTTGCATATTCTGAAGGCTGTGGTTCCATTACATGCAAGAACACTATAAGTAGCCAGAAAAAGGGATCCCTCTGAAGTATCTGAGGATGGCTGAATTACCCAAGCTTGAGGCCTCATTTGAATACAAGTCAGCTGTTGGGATGTGTAATAGGTTATAAAGAAATAGACTACCTGGTAAAGTTGTACATCTTTCCTTTTTTGGACGTGTCATGCAATATAGGAATTGTAGGGTGAGGAAGAATTTGGGTATCCTATACATAAGCCAAGGGGGGATTTATCTGTCCAGGTTAAAGCTCCTAGTATAGGAACCTAGGAATAAAAGCCCAATATTGTTTTCCTCCCACACCTGTTATCATAATAATTACGATGGTGAAGGCAGCAGTGAGCAGACCAGACGGAGTAACAGGTAGCTTCTGCTGGTGTGGGGAAGTCTTAACCATGTTCAATGTTTTCCTCACTTGTCCCCAAGTTGTTGGCTCTGCTTCTACAGTCTTTTTGGTCTCTTTGAACAGGATAAGTGACGTGGATTCTCCACATACTGTTAGGCCCTAGCATCATGTTACAGAAGTCATGAGTCACTTGTTCTTCTTCCATGTTATGGCTTTATGCCCCTGCTGGGAATCTAGAAAGGAGTAGCATCGATCTTCAAAATACACAAATAAATCCTCTTCCCTAAGCTGTTAAGGGATCTGAGCCTTTAAAGTCAGCTTCTTCCAGTTGCATCTTAGTAACCCTGGGAAAGTTGAAAGAAGTTTCTTGTAAGAACTTTAAAAAAACTTTATTGTTTGGTGGATGATTATCAAGTTAATCTGTAAAATATATCAAGGCAGTTTGCCACAGGGTGGAAGTCAAAAAGAATTTCTGTATCTCACCCAAGCTCACATGGATGTCTTAATCCACTCCAATAAGCTGTCACCCTCCTTTGTCTTTGGATAATTCTCAGTCTAAAAGGCATGGGAAACTAGATTGAAGACACCATGGATCATGGTCAAGGTTTAAGCACAGCAATTCTTTTTACTAAAGAGCTTATAGATCTCAGCCTTGAAGTTATGAGGAATGAGGTCACACCATAATGATTTTGTTTTTCTTAAGAAAATTTTTTGAAGTAGAGCATAGGGAAACAACATGACCCGGAGAAAGGTCTACAATAATTTTTAACCAAGAACAGAGACTAAATTTATTTCCCACAATTGGTGCTAGAAATTGTTGTGTTCCTAGCTATGCTTTTATATGTGTACCTATGTGACTTTTGTCACGTAGGCCTTCTTGGCTGATGTTGTTTTACAATTAGCTGTCTTAGTTACTTTCTCATTTCTGGGGCAGAATACCTGACATCCACAACTTTAGCGAGGTAAGATCTATTTTAGCTCTCAGTGGCAGAAGATCTTTGTCCATTCACAGGAAGTAGCTGGAAAATGGTAGAATCACATGGTGAGGCTGGGCCTGAAACCTAGAGCTGGAGACAGAGCTCTTCATGGCATGACAGAACAGAGCCAAGTCTGGCAGGAAGGGCAGAACCAGTAGACACATCCCTAGGTCAAGCCCCAAGCATCTTCCTCTTTTAGCCAGGCCCCACGTCTCAGTAGTACACAGCATCCATAGGACTTGAGGCTTTTGGGGAATGCTCCAGATTCAAAATTCCTCTCCTAGCCCCCAAAAGACTCACGTTTACCTCTTCACACAAAAAGCATGTAGTCCTCTAAGAGTTGCCAAAGTCTTAACAGTTCCAGCACTTCTAAAAATGTTTAAATCTAAAGTCACCTGAGTCTCAAGGCAAACTCTCAGCTCCAAGCTGATGTGAAAACTAGAGTTAAGCACTTCCAACATACAATGGTACAGGAGAAATATTCCCATTCCAAAAGGGAGGAATAGAAGGACAAAAAGCAATTGGACAAAAAAACAAGTTTTAAACTCAGCAGGGCAGGGGTTAAATCCTGTATCTCCATGTCCAGCATTGGGTAAACTATGGCTGCAATGAGATTGAGCTCCAATTGGCTTGGGTGGCCCTGTGCCTACAGCATTTCCTCTGGCTGCAAACTCCATCTTTTCTCTTTTGGGCTGACCTCACCCATAGCCTTCAGCCTTCCTCAGGGAATGATCCATGCTCTTGGCTTCTCCAGATTTTGGGGGGTCTTCATTGAACTGTAGGCTTCTCCTTTGCAACTTTATGCATTGCCCTCCCAGGGACACATTGTTTGGCCTCCAAGACCTGTCTCTGAAATCTGGTTGAAACCCAGACTCTTGCAATCTCCAAGCCTATAAATGCAAAACTATGTGTTGTTATTAAGGTTTACCGCTGGCTTGAGCAGTAGGCAGACCCTCTGAGACAATCACTGCTGAGGACTCAGAGTTTTTAGATAGTTAAATCTCAGGTGGTTCTCTCTGGCACTACAAGATGCTCTGGGGTACTATTCTTTGAACAAAGTCTTTTGTCTCTCCATCTTTGAATCTGTAAAAGGTAGGATTTTGTTGATTTTTGAGATGCCCTCAAGACATCCTTTCTACAGACCTGATGGCAAGTACCTGGCTTCTTTCTAATGCTAATCTCTAACTTTCCTGTGCTCATGTGCTTAGTCATAGGCTTTTACAGACTGACAAAGCTGTAAACTTTTTATATCATTTTTCTCTGCCATTTTTTCCTGCCTTATGTGATAGAGTTGGTTAAAAGCCACAAATAGCATCCAAGTGACATTATAAACAGTGGACTGCCTTGATATTTCCTCTACCAGATTAAGTAGTCCACCATACTTAATCTCAGTTTCAGGCAAAGCCTCTGGACAAGGGCAAAATGTTGATACACTTTCCGCCAGAGCATAGCACACATGGTCTTTAGGCCACTTGCCGATACAGTTACCCTTCCCATCTGAAACTTCCTGAGCCTGGCCTTTCCAATCCACACTTCTATCAGCATTCTGGTCTGCAGAGCTCTGACCAGAATCTCCCATCAAGCTCAGCTTAGAGCACTCCAAGGCTTCTCAAGTCTGTATCCTCAACTCTTTCCACAGATTTTGTATCAACTGATGTCTCTCATATGAGATTTCCATAAGTGCATGTGCAAAAACATCCTAACATAAGAGAGAGAAGGAAGAGAAGTGATAAACTGCTAGAAAAGGGAATGGGAGGGAACAAACAGGAGGGAGTGGGTAAGAGGCAGGGAAAGAATGGTCAAAGAGGATATATTTGGGCACAGTTTCCTAAGTTGCGTGTTATTCACATATTATTGAATCTACAGATCATGCCTATTCAAATAAAAAATTTTTAAAAATGAGGAACATCTTCCATGGTTCTGCAAGTTTGAAACATGGCAAGGCTCAAGTATCCAATAAGTATTTGTTTGTTGATGAATTGGCTACAATTTCTTTTTTTGATACAGAGTCTCATTCTGTAGCCCAGGCTGGTCCTGAACTCACTATGTAGCTTAGGCTGGCCTAGGACTCACAGCAATCCTCCTGTCTCAGCCTCCCAAGTGCTGAGATTACAGGGGTGCACCACCATGCCTGGCTTATGTGGTGTTGGGGAATCAAGCTTGGGTACTTAAATTTTCTGCTAGACAGGTGTGACTTTTATCATTGAGAAACACCTTGAATTTGAGATTACCATTGCATGAGTAAATAGCAAGTGTCTTATTTGTTGCTGGGAAAGAATACCCCAACATCCACAAATTAAGGCAGGAAAGATTTATTTAGCTCACAGTTTCAGAAAGTCTCACACAATCCATTCGTGGGCAGCTGCCAACGACCAAGGTAGAAGCACATGGTAGAGGCTGGGGAGCTGCTCACAGCATATCATAAAGCCAAGGGAAGTGGGAAACAAAGTCAAGGTCTGGAGACTAAGGCAAGGCCAGAGCCTTCCCAGGAAGAACCTGGAACAATGTTTCTTCTTCCTTCCTGTACTTAGTACTTAGTTCAAGCTGACAGTTGGGCTGCCCACACTGCAGGTGGGTGCCCCTCCCTTATATCCTGATCCATAAATTAGTAGCACACACCAGAAACCTCTACCCTGAGTGCCCCCCAAGCTCAACAAATTGACATTATCCCTCCAGGTCAACCCCTAAGCATCTCTGCCCCTTCCAGGCAGGCCCAATCTCCCAACAGCATAGAGTTCCACAGGTATCCCACTACATTCAAATACATGAGGTGTGTGTGGGGATACTCCAGATCCAAACCATGTCAGGGAGAGGGTAAGAAGGTGTTACGTGATTTTGCAGAGCAAATATATAATGAACATGTTAGTTACTTATTCGTTGCTGTGACAAAGTATCCAACATCCACGATTTAAGAGAGGAAAGAGTATTTAGCTCACAGTTTCTGCAAAGCTGATGGGTTTTCCTAGGTAGAAGCTGCAGCAACGCTTCTTGTTTCTTCTTTTACTGAGCTCAGGTTGTCAGTCCAGACCCGCCCACCCAGGATGGGTGCCCCTCTCCCATTTCCTGGCCCAAAGTCAATAACAAACACCTGAAATCTCTGCCCTGGGCCCAAATGGCAACAAGTTGACACAATCCCTCCAACTCAAACCCTAAACATCTGCCCCTTGGCCCCTTGGAGCCCAGCTCTGCCTTCCAGTGTACACAGTTCCAAATACATGAGGCTCTGGGGTCACACTTAAGATCCAAACCATAGCAACGCCTTACTGAATCAGTAGTGGAAGTGACTGATGAGACTTGAATTATTCACCAACACTGTACTTAAATATAAAGAGAGACATCTGAAGTGGCTGGGGAAGGGACAATCCACAAAAAAAGGCAGCTTTAAAGTTACAGTTCACTTCTTTGGCTTGGAGTGAAATTGGCTACTCCCCAGTTTGTCTACAGATAGAAATCCTTACTTGCAATTTCAGGCCTCTCAGAGACTGGGCTTCACTGGAGTTGGCACAGAGAGGCTGGGCTTTGTTTGTTTTAGAGGAAGCTAGCTATTGAGAGGGGAAGTGGCAGTTCTTGGAATCCAGCTTGACTTGGCTGTACCACATTTCCCAGAATTTCCTTCTCTGTGTATTTCGAGTTATGGTGGGCTATATGAGACACTCTGCACAAGATTTAAAGGATGGAAGTGAAGTAGCAGAGGCATGTGGTGTTCTTGTCGCTCCGGTTCCTTCTTCAGCTCCATCTGACACTTGGCTGTGATGAGTGTGTCTCCTGTAGGGCACCCATATCATCACAGTTGAGATAGAGACTGATGTGGGTTTCAGTTCATGCTGTTCTTGTCAATTATCTCAATCTCCTTCCCCTCCTGACTGCCTGCCCTATCTCAGGCTCCAGCGTCAAATATGAAGGCCACAATCTTACAGAGAATGACGGAGCAGCTCCCAGGCCCTGGGTAGGGTCAAGTCCTTTATTAGGTAAACACACATTTCCTAGTAGTTTTGTTCTGTGTGCTCTGGGAGATACAGAACAGAGGAGTCAGCAGAGGCATTTAGCAAAGAAATCCTCAGCCCTCTGTGGCCTTTCTGTTCCCTTTCTTCTCACGTGAAGCTTGGGACCAATTCGCATTTTGAAGGGTCATCTCCCTAGCCCTTACATGGCATGAACGGCTCCTGAGACTCTCTCTCCTGTTGTCACTCTCTTGCCTCCATCTTTCTACTCTGGGGAAGCTCCTGTGGACTTCTGGAATTCCATACCTGGTCAGAAAGCACCTCTATAGCTTTGCTCTGAGTCCAATACCATTGCCTGCCTTAGAAAGCTGGACCTTTCCAGCAGAGCCCCCACCCTCCTGTCTGCACATGCCTGCTCTTGGCTCCATGATCTGTGGGTTGTCTCTCTACAGACAGGAAGGCTGGTGCTGACTTACGCTCCGGCAGGAACATTGGCTGTTGGTGTCAGTGTTCATCAACCCATTTGCAGTGAGTCTGGAGAACACAAGAAGCAGCAGGTAGGCAGGGGGGTATCTGCCCAACTGTGAGAGAATGGGCATTGAGAGCCTGAGAAGAGCTGTTCGTTTCCTCCACCCTCAAAGGGGGCCAGCAGGAAGGTGATAGAGTTGTCACTGCTCAGGCCATGCAGCAGGGCACAAAGGACCCAAGGAAGCCAGGCATTTCTCCTTGATTGTGCATGTTTGTTTTAGAGCTTTGCTGTGCCTTAGTGTTGAGCTCCCTTTGTGGAGAGTAAAGCTACTAGAACAGCTGGCTCTGGTTCTTTCTCTTTTGGGGGCAATTTTCAGCAAGAGGCCATCTTCTGTGAATCATCCTACCTGTGAAGTTTTCGTGAACGAACAGTTAAGTCTACCATTTGCTCACTCTAGGAATCAGCTGGATCTGGAGTTTTCATCTTATAAAACATTAGCTTAGGCCTCAATTTTTTTTGTGACTGAAAAATGGATTCTTGCTCTCCCTTGCCTTTCAGATCCAGAAACTAGGCCAGATGAAAGTCCTTGGAAAACCCTGGAGCATTTTGAAGGGTGCTGTGAAGTTGTGTTTACTTAGAGAATCTTAAGGCACATACATCAAGTGGTGTGGCTTAGAGGTCTGTCCCGTGCACTGGAAAACACCTCTGAAATGAAGAGAGGACAGGGGTTAAGAGAGGCTCGTGGTCCAGCCGGGGCCTGGGAGCTGACGGCTGTGATGGGGACACGGCAGGCGAGGGCAGCCATGGAGACTCTGTGATGTTGGACAGACAGAGGGGTGTAGGCAAAGCCTAGACAGGATGGGGACTCCACTGCTGCCTGCATTTTTCTGAGGCTCAGGTCACATCCCTCTCCCTTGATAGGCTGGGGGTGACTAGAGGCATCTGCTTCATGCACTTCGTTGTGCTCTAGGTTGCACATTTTGGGGTGCCTTGGGTCCTAGAAGGGCTCAGGATGTACAAGAGCAGCTTGATTGCTCTCTTTTGGGGGCTGGCCGTATAGAAATGTTTTTCACACTTGCGGGTGTTATATGTCCCACAAGGGCCCAGATTGTATAAGAATAGCTCAGTTGTGAGGGGAGGTTGTGTGGAAATGTTTTGCCAGTGAGAGAAGGCGAATAAGTCCACGGACAGGTCAACGGATTATCCTTCCTCCCCAGATCTAACGTGTGATTCTGTGCAACCGCTCCTCTGACCACACGGAGTGACGCCCACGATGATGCCACACTGACCTCACATTATTGTTGGCAATGGGGCAGCTCCAGAGGTCAGGGGTCTTAAGTATCTTCCTTTTTTTTTTTTTTTTTTTTTTGACTCAGGGAACCTATGGTTGGGAAAAATATTCTATGAAAGTCAGCTTATTTATGGAGAAAGGTATTTGTGTCAAGGCATTTGGTACAGTTCACTTGTAACAACTAAAAAGTAGAACCAGTGCAAACGTGCTCTAATAATGTGTGATAATATTAATGCATGAGGCTGGCTGTGGAGGGAATCAGGCAGCTCCTGACAGTACTGGGACGACTTGAAAGCATCTCCTAATGCGAGTACGAACAATAAAAATACCAAATTCCATCAATATCAGGACAACAAACATGTGTCTCTTCCTCTGATGCAGAGTGAGAAATTTAAACAGCTGATAAAACCAATAAAACCATCATAAATCTAAACAAAATACACTATAAAGAGATAAATCAAGATGTTGAATGTGGTTAAGGTTTGAGTAATAGAACCTTTCCTACCTTTAAGGAAAAAAAATTCTCAATTTCTCAGATGATGTCTTGGAATTCTTCTCCCTGCCCTGGGGCCTGTACACTACATCCTCAGCCCTTTTTTTGTGAGACAGAGTTTCACTAAGTTGTTAAGTTGCCCAGGCTGGGCTTGAGTTTGAGATCCTCCTGCCTCAGCCTTCCAAAGTGTTGGGATTACAAACCTGCATCACCTAACCCAGTAATGTCCTATAATTCTTATATGCCACAGTAGGAATGTAAAACTGTAGAAGAAAAAAAAAAGGGATCATGTAGATCAGAGTGTTTCTAAGAAAAAAAGCAAGCAGACCAATGTGTGCACCTGCCCTGCTGAGTGCTCACCTTCCATGTGTTAAATCAGTTTTTATTCTTTTCTGTATCTTACATATTAAAAATTAGCTTTTACTAATTTTATAATTTATATATCAAATTATAAATAATATAAAATACAACTTGAGCAGCAGCTCTCCTGTGGCCTTCAGGTGACAAGGCTAAACAAGGAAAGCAAATAAAATAACAGGAGAAGGAGAGGTGCTACAAGAAGCTGAGCTGGGCTGGAGGAATAGAGCAGTGATGAAAGTGCTTGCCTAGCAAGTACAAGACCCTGAGTTCAATTCCCAGCACCACATAAATTGGGAGTCGTCGCAGACACCTGCAATCCCAGCACTTGGGAGGCTGAGGCAGGATTGCTGTGAGTTTGAGGCCAGCTTGCGCTATATCATAGTGAGTTCCGAACTAACCTGAACTGCCAAGTGAGATCCTGTTTCAAAAACAAAAACAAAGCAGATAAACAAAAAACAAAGAAGTTGAGTCATTTATGATATTATAGAGCTGCCAGACAAAGCAAAAGAATGATTGCTTTGGCTTTAAATAAGGAAACAGTTGGTAGTAATCCCAGAATTTAGAAGGCTGGAAGGTCCAAGCAGAAGGATTACAAGTTCAAGGCTAGCCTGGAATACGTGGTGAGTTCAATGCCATCCTGAATTGAATAGCAAGATTCTATCTCCAGACCTTCTTCCATCCCTCAAAAAAGAGAGAAGTTCTAGAATATTTGAGAATAATAATTTTCCTTTAAGATTTATTTACTTTCCAAATAGTTAGGAGCTACTATTACAGCTATACCATAATTTCATCATAAGCCACCTGTTAATTGTTACAAACAAGTGATGACAACATTGTGCATGCAACTTTCTTTATCTTTGTGTTTGTATTCACAGGCTAGATCCCTGGCAGATCACTTTGCTCGTTCAAAAGTAACAGCATTTTAAGGGTTACTGTTCACATCAGCCCTCAGTTAAGCCAGCTGACTCAGGGTCTGGCGTATTGTAGAGGCTCATGGACATCGGAGGATTGAACCAATGTCTAAAAGCCAACCTTGTCTGTATGATAGCTGGCACTTTCCTAATCCTGCTGTCTCCATCCAAAGGATTGTCTTAGCTTGGGCTGCATTTTTCAAGATCCTGTGGCATGTTATCATCTCAATAGATGTATAAAAAAATCTGTTGACACAATCTAACATCAATAATGATAAAAACTCTTAGGGAAACAGGAAGAGAAGGACCTTATCTCAAACTGATGCAAATTATCTATAAAAATTCTTTTGCTAGCATCATCCTAAAAGGGGAAAGCCTGAAAGAATTTCCTGTAAAATCTAGAACTAGACAGAGTGTCCATTCTAAACACTCCTGTTTAACATAGTCCTTGAAATTTTAGCCAGAACAACTAGACCATAGAAAGAATTGGAAGAAATATGAATAGAAGGAAAGAAATTAAATTCTCCTTATTTGCAGATGAGATGATCCTTTTCATTGAAGACCCAAAGAATTCACCAGAAGACTCTTAGAACTAATAAATAAATTCAGCAAAATGGCAGGATATAAAATCGGTACATAAATTCAATAGAATTCACATATACCAGCAGTGACTTCACTATAAAAGACATGAAGAAAACAATCCTATTCACAGTAGCTACAAAAATTACTTTGGAATAAGCCCAATCAAGGAAGTGAAAGATATCTGCAATGAATACTAAAGTAACCTGAAGAGATTGAAGAGGACTTTAAAAAATGGAAAGATATCCTCCTGTCAAAATGACCATGCTACCAAAAATGATATATAGACTCAACACAATACCAGATACAGCATTCTTTATAGATCCAAAAAATGTTCTAAAATTTATATGAAACCAGAAAAACACTAGAATTGCTAAAGTAACCCTGAACAATAAGAGCAAAACAGGAGACATTACAATCCAAGTCTTCTAATTGTATTACAAAGCAACAGTGATTAAAACTACATGGTACAATACAAAAACAGACATAAGAATCCATGTCACGAAACTCAGGATTCAGAAACAGTCTGAGGTACCATCAACCATTTAATCTTCAACAAAGGCACCAAAGCCATACGCTAGAGAAAGAACAGGCTTTTTAAAGCAGATGATGCCAGTTAAATAAAATCAAAGTGGCTCAAAGACCTATATATTAAGACAGAAACACTTAACTTGCTAGAAGATAAAAGAGGTAAAACCATAGAAGACGTAGGCAGTACTTCATGAATAGAATGTCAGTTACATGAGAAATAACACCAAGAATCAACAAATAGCAACAAATAGGACTACATAAAACTAAAAAAAAAAAAAAACCCTTTTGCACAGTAAAGAAAACAATCAATGAAGACATGTGAAAAGACAAGGTACAGATTAGAAAAAAAAATTACCAGCTACTTCTCAAACAGAGGACTAATACCCAGCATATATAAAGAACTAAAAAAATTTAAAAATCCAAAATAAAAGATCTGGTCAAAAAATAGGCAATTCAAATGAATACACACTTCTCAAAGGAAGTACAAGTGGCCAATAAATATGTTAAAAGATGTGACATCTTTGGCCATTGGAGAAATGCCAATCAAAACAAGACTGAGATTCTGTCTTACTCCAATAAGAATGGTTATCATTGCAAACTCAAAAAAAAAAAAAATAACCAACAAATGTTGGCTAGGACGTGGGTAATAAAAGAACTCTTCTAACTTCTTAGTAGTACTGTAAATTGGTAACAACCACTATGGAAATCAGGAAGGAGATTCCTCATCAAACTGGAAATAGAAAGGCTTCATGGAGATAGGAAGGGAACCTCAGGACAGGGGAATTGAGGAAAAGGAGGGGAGAGAAAGAGGGAGATACAAAAAGACCAAAATGCTATATATGTAAATTCCCCCAAGTGTATATCATCAGTATATAAATTAAAAAATAAAAAGACTTCAGAATTTAAAAAAGAAAGATGCTGTGGCATTATTGTCTCTGGCACATCCAGACTGTGGGAACAGCTACAGTTGGGAAGATTATTAGAAGGCTCAGCTCTGGGGGAGAAATGGCAATGCACCTGCTGTGGTGAGAGGGGAGAAATGAGCTTGGTCTCAGGGTGACATGGCATCTCACCTCCTCTCACTGTGGAAACCATTTCCCCAGCGAGTAAGCAACTAAACCATTCTTGCAAATTGCCTGAGCCCTTGTGGTGACCAGTGCTCTCCCAGCTTATGCATCATAGAGCCCAACGTCAACATATGGTTAACGCCCCTCCCTTAATCTCCCCAGTTTTCACCTTCTAATCCCCAAAGCTGCCTGCAGAGCAATGTTTTCGACTCCAAAGGAGGCAGCAGCCACCTGTCCGCAGGTCCCTGCTCTTTTCAGCTGCCGCCTGAGCTCACCCTCTGCTGCTCAGCGTCATGGAGTTCCCGGTGGCTGCCTTCACAGTCCTGATCCTCACTGAGACCCTCTTCTTTCAGACTTGCTCTGCTTCGCGTGAGTCTGTCTTTTCCCTGTGTCTCTTTCCAGTTCTTCCCTGCCTTTGCTCCTGAACAGTCATTCAGAATCTTCCTGTCCTATCTGTCACAGTGGTTGCTGACACTCCAACCGCCTGCTGTTTCTCCTTTCTCTCCCGCAAGATTCCACGCAAATTTGTGAATGACTATTTTGAGGCCAGCAGCCAGTGCCCCAAGCCAGCTGTCATGTAAGTCTGGTCTTCTTAGTGTACCCATGGGGAGGGAGGCGCCTTAGAGCCAAGGCCCAGGGAGGCGGAAGTCCAGGGTGTTTTCAGAACCATAGGGAGCCTTGAAGGATTTGTCCCTGAGATGGGGGCTGGGGAGAGAAGGGAGGAGGGACAAGGGGAGGATCGCTTTCTGAGGGACCCCCTATGAGAGACATGGGGAGGTGTGTGGATCCCAAGGTTAAGAGGGTAAGGTCTGTGAACATGTGGACAGGCCCTGAGATGTCTAAGAGAAGAGACCAACACTTCAGGATTTCCCCACTGGAGTCCTTTGTGTTGCGTCTTTTCCTCTTTTCTACAGCTTCCAAACCAAGAGAGGTCGGCAGGTCTGTGCTGACCCCAATGAGGACTGGGTCCAGGAATACATCAGTGACTTGGAGCTGAACTCCTGAGTGGCCTAGAGGCAGCAAGAAAGCATCCCATCTGTGGGCCAACTGGAGAGCAAACACCTGGGCCAGGGCGGTGACCCAGCAGAGCTGAAGGCTACCTATTCTGTGGGTCCAGGCCTTCCTCAATGTTAAATTTAGTTCATGCATCTCTTTTCATTGTTGTAATTTATTTTTTAAAATTGTGTTATGCAATAACTATTGCCTCTGACATCTCATGACATGACACTCTCCCTACCATCCTTTCCCGTTTCTCAGCAACTTGAATTTCTTATGGAATTTCTTATGAAATTCTTATGAATTTCTTAGGGAGATCAGTAAGTGTTATTGGTTCTCTTCAGAGAAATTGTACTATATATACATCAAGCAACAAATGCTTATTGAATGGTTTTGCCCAGCACTGCATTTAAAATATTGACAGCCACTCATATAAAAGGTAAATCAACAGGTTTGTGTGTGTGTGTGTGTGTGTGTGTGTGTGTGTGTGTGTGTGTGTGTTGGTTCCAATGATTTTTGTTTTCTCAATTAATCAGAATCACTGATTGGCAGGAACACCAGAAGGGTAAGGAAACACGGACAGGGACAGGAACTGCAAGAATGAGGCAGAGCACCGCTACAGCCATGTTTCCCTGGAGCTACTGGCCTGGAGAGTTGAAACTGATAGTCATCATTTTATAAACCAGATTGTAATTGGTAGGGTCTAGGAAAATTTTGTACTTAAATGAGTACCATGGTGAGATATATATTGTGATGTATATTTATGCAAATGAGAAGCTTTTCATAAGTGGCGCTTTCCTAAGAATGATGGGTAGCATCTGTTGAGGCTTTATCAAGTGCTGTGTTCTTTGGTGAGTGCTTGCTTGGATTAACAGAATCTAGCAAACCCTGTGAGCCAACTACCAAGGATTTCTAACCTGGGTGTCAGCCCTTTGGCAGAGTCTTGGTTGTTTACTGCTCTGCTTTTGGGGAAAATGTTCCTTGTGGCCATCTTTGAGTGGAGGTTTAGAGGCTGTAGTGGCCAGAGTTAATTAAAAAAAAAAAAAAAGGAATGGAGGTTGGGTGTGGTGATGTGCTTCTATAACCCTAACTACTCAGGAGGCCAAGGCAAGAAAATTGCAAGTTTAAGGCAAGTTTGGGAAAGTTTGCAAGATCCTGTCTCGAAATAAAATAAGAGGGCTGGAATGCAGGTCAGTGGAAGATAGCTTGTCTCATGTGTGCAAGACTCTGAGTTCAGTCCCCAATCCCACAAAATAATAATAATAAAATATACTTTAGGATAAGGATATAGAATCATAGAATAAGGATGTCTCAATATTTAGGACACACACAAAAAGAAAATGTTACATAGCAGAAATTGGAATTTCTGTATGTATCTGGCAATCCTCCTTAGGTTGAGTATCTCTAGCCAATGTATTGTTTTCCCATCATAGGTGGTGATTATGAGTTGGCTTAAGTACACAGCAAAGCATCTCAACCTTGATTTCACAGAATCACTTAGGGGTGAGTTGTATAAACTCCAGTGCCAGAGCCTTGCCTCCAAAGTTACACATTTGATTGAATTTAGGTGGGACCTGACATTGGAAGTTTTAAAACTCCCCAGGTTATAAAGGCGAAGTCTCAGAAACACTCTTGAAATGCAGTTATGGGCTGGTGTTGGCCAGCACAGGATTTGCAGAGGCAGTGCTACTTGCTTCTGACTTTTGAAAGCTTTTCCTCATCTTCATTCCTTTGACTGGTTAATCAGAAGCTGAAATTTTGCCAGGTACACCATCACTTCTGCAGTGAGGTTGGAGCCGCTCTTTCCCAGGGCCTGCTGGGGGCTCTGGTTCTTTCCATCCCTACACTCCCTTCTCACTTTGCTGACTTCTGTTGCCACACTGCCCCCTGATGGTGGGACAATGCCACCGGCATGGAGGCTGCTGCAGTTGGCTCCCTGCCTCAGATGCACATGCACCCCAGGGGCACCTTCACTGAGAACACGACTGTTTATTTTGATGGTTAATTTTACCTGCCACTTCACTGGGCTGAGCGCTGGCTAGATAACAAGTAAAATATTATCTCTGGTATGCCCAGGAGGTCTCTCCACAAGAGATCAGCATTTGAGTCAGAAGACTCAGCTCAGTAAAGCTCTGTTCTCAGCAGTGCTGGTCGCCATCATCCCATCCATTGAGGGATCAAGGAGAGCAGAGGTAGGGGAAGGGTGAGTCTCCTCCTTCCTTTTGAGCTGGGGGCGTCCATCTTCTCCTGCCACTGGGCATTGGCACTGCTGGACCTTGGGCCTCCAGACGTAGAGAGGGACTTATACCACCATCTCCTTCACCTTCTCCTTAGGCCTTTGAACTTGGACTGAAATTTATGCCAACAGTCCCCCAGGTTTACAGGCCTTTGAATTGCACAAGCAACTTCTCTGGTTCTCTGGCCTGCAGCAGGTCTGCATAACTGTGCCCTCCACACCTATAATAAATGTATTTATAACTAGAGAGGGACATCTACTGTTCTGTTTCTCTGGAGAACCCTAATACACTCACTTAACAAGACAGATGTTAGACAGGAGGGATCTGAGAAGTTGGCTCATGCTGCTTTGAGATCTCTAACCTCTGTGTCCTATCTAGGCTCTCACCTTCTCGGTTCTGCTTGTGCTAATACTGGCTTGGAGTAGCGAACTCTGCTCTTCTAGGCCTATTAGCTCTGGATCCCTGAAATCTCAATCATTTTGGTTTGCAGGCAACAAGAATAACGGGTCTTTTAAAAGAAAACTATGTTCTTTTCTTCTCCACTATTGGGCAAGTCAGTTAATCTTTCTTGTCTGGCTTTACTGGCTGATACAAGAAATAATCAGCCTCTCATGTCCTAAATTTTTCTTTTTGATGAAAACTTGGGCCAGGCCCAGTAGCATAGGCTTATAATCCCAGCACTCTGGGAGCTGAGGCAGGAGGATTGCAAGTTCAGGCTCAACCTGGAAAACCTAGCGACTTGGTGAGACCTTCCCAGTCTTGAAACGAAAAATAAAAATGGACTAGGGATGTAACTAAGTGCAAAGGCCTGAGCTTGATCCCCAGTACAAACAAACACACAATAAAAGAATTTAAAAAAAAATAAGAAAACTTGGAAGGCAGAAGGGCTTAGGATACATAGAAAGTCATAGAGGGTAACCAGTACTTTTGCTAAAGGTGTCTTTATTAGCTCCACCTTAGCTCCTGACCTCAGCCAATTCTACCTTTTTGAGTTCTGTCGCTTAGAATATGGTAGTCTGTGTTAGTCAAGGATGTTTGAAGTCATTGTATCAGAAAATCTGACTCAATCTGGCTTAAATTGGAATTTGTTAGGGGATCTTGTTAGCTTGCATAACTGAAACTTCAAGAAGTAAATAGCCAATTTTACTTTTTTGAGGTCTGTCACTTAGAATGTGGTAATCTGTGTTAGTCAAGGATGTTTTAAGTCATTGTATCAGAAAACCTGACTCAATCTGGTTTAAATTGGAACTTGTTAGGGGATCTTGTTAGCGCACATGACTGAAACTTCAAGAAGTAGAATTAACTTCAGGCAAGATTTGATCCAGTGGTCATTAAAGCATTACCATAGAGAACCTATTTTCTAAATTTCTGGTCTTCCTATTTGAAAACTTCATTCTAGGACTGATTACCCCTATGGATAGCTGAAAGAGCAAAGTGGATATGAGAAGAGAATGAATGACCGCATTCTTACCCTGAGCCAAGAACTGGAAGTTTGTTCTCATTGGCCTAACTTAGGTTAGAAGTTTATCTCTTAACCCAGAAGTCAGCAAGGAGGGTGGGCCAAACTTGATTTGTACGACCTGCAAGCTAAGAAAAGTTTATATTTCCTAAGCAATTGAGAACAATCAAAAGAGGAATATTTTGAGATGCATAACAATTGTATTAAATTCAATTTTTTAGTTTCCATAAAAATTTTATTGGAACACAGGTGGGCTCATTTATTTAAATATTGTCTGTGGCCAATTTCACACTGTAACAGTAGAATCAAATTTTTGTCACAGAGACTTGTGTGACCCACAAAACCTATACTGATTCTGCTGGCCCTCTTCAGAGCAAGTTTTCCAGCCTCTCTCTCAGCCAATCCTTGTGTCTAGGGACATAAATTCCTTCATTTGTTTGAGCTGATCAGCGTCTGTAACAACCAAGTTGTCATGCACACAGCCACACAAACTACAAAGTGGATGGTTTTCCGGGAAATCATTTATGGACTAAGAGAAAGAAGAGAAAGAACTGAGGACCAAATAAGTATCTACCAAGTAAGTTCAGCTTTCTTACATTAAATTTGTCTTTGTATGTGAAAACTACTGATAATTTTTATAATTTATATCTCACCATTATTTTCTTCTCCAAACCAAGAGCTGTATCTGGACTATTCTTTTAAGTGCCAGTCAGTGTCTTAGGATTTTTTTTTTTTTTTACTTTAACCAGTCTTAAAGTCCTTTTTTTACAGTAATAATTGTCATTACTACCATTCTATACTTTCTTGAATTACTTATTTGCATGCAAAAGGATTTTGATTGGGTTATACTCCGTGCCATATATGATAGCCAGTTCCCAAATTTCATTAAGGACTTTGTATGCTGACCTAAATCACCAACATTTGGACCAGGCAATCCTTCCAGAGGATTCTATACATAGGATAAAGATGGAGTGGGCAGCCCCTAGGTGCTACATCTGGAGAGGAGAGGTCATTACTTTGATTTCTCCAGAAGCCCAATGAAGGGCTCTGCAGGAGGTAACTTGTAAACACTGGAAATGCCTTCAAGTAAGATGACTGGTTTTCGGGTTGAATCTCTTCCTTGCACAGTGGAACTTGTTTATTGTGCTCGTGCTGGGCATGGGGGAACTCTCTAGCTTAGGTCAGAGCTGACCTAAGCAGAGGGAAAGAACACTGGGGACAGGAGGCACTGTAGAGAAAAAGGGTGCCGGGGGCCGCACTACACCACCTGGAGTGATGTGGCCACCTGATCTTGTGGATGGTAGTTGTTGGGGAGAAACATTTCTCCCACTTTGCTTAGGAAAAAATCCAGGTTATGCTGGTTGTACCAGGGTAATTATTGAAAGTGTCCCATTTAACAATCAGAACACTTATCTTGCACTCTTGAGAGACTGAAGCAGAAGGACCAAGTTCAGCCTGGGAAACTTTTAACTTAGCAAGATGCTGTGTCAAAAATGAAATAAAAATTTAAAAAAATCATCCTACTGGTAGGAGGTAGGTTGAGCTAGCAAAATGGTCTCAGTCTCCTTCCACAAAGGTCCCTGGATGTGTGAGCAAGGTGGGGCTGGTCATCCCTCTACATCTGTGAAGTCTTAACACGGAGCTTGGAGGCCTGCAAGGGACTGCCTTTTCTGAACGCGTTCAGCGTGTCTGCCAAGCTAGCAAGGGTCCACAGCGTAAGCTGAGGGTGCTGCTCTCAGAGGAGTGGCTGGTGACGCCCGTTTCTTATGGGTGTGGGAAGAGGCGTTCATTCAGCCTTCTGGGAGAGCTTGATGGATGGGAGACCACGTGCAAGGAGAATGAAAGTTGAGTGAGCGAAGTTGATTGAGAGAGATACAGCTTGTAAACAGACTGGGTCACCACAAGAGGGTGGAAGATGCCAAGTGTAGTCAGGTTCCATCCTTACATCTTTTTACTTCCCTTTCTGTTCCAACCCCTCCCCTAAGCTGCCCAGGGGCTGTGTTTTTGAGTTACAGAACTTTATCTTCCCCGAACATACATGTTCCCATAATTTCCTCTTTTTAAATGAGATTCGGGAACTTCCGTGCCTATTTATAACATGCTAATGATGGCATAATGAGGAGGGGTCAGTTAATAACACATTACCCATCTTATTGCGCTTGTGCTGGGCATGGGGAACTCTCTAGCTTCTTTTGCATGTCTGTTAGTTCCTTTTACCTTTACCTGGTCTTGGTTCTGCTTGATCAGTTTAAGTGACCTGTTTCTAGGCAAAACAATTATCTTGCAAAGCCTGGGAAGGTTTTCAATTAACTTCCACGGCAAGATTGGTGCCGCATGCCTCCTTCCAGATTTTGCACCTGTTCTTTCTTTCTTTACTCCCTGACTGGCCCTCACTCTTCTCTGCTCCTAACTGCTACTGCAGTGAGAAGCCAGAGCGACCAGCCATACTGCTTTCAGCTGTCTTGGTCCAAAAGTGACATACTTATGTTTATTGTCCACTGGCCAGAATTAGCCATTGAACCCAACCCAAATGCAATGCAGAGAAGTCTAAGGACTGTGTAGTAAATACTCACTGGGCTGCTATTTGCCCTTGAGAAGGAGATGCACCAATGAAAAGACCCAACCAGGGGCTGGAGGAATGGCTCAGCGGTTGAAGCGCTTGGAAGAGCCCTAAGTACTGGAGTTCGTATTCCCCAGCACCACATAAGCTGGGCGTGTTGGCGCACGCCTGCAATCCCATCACTCGGGAGGCTGAGACAGGAGGATTGCCGTGAGTCCAAGGCCAGCCTGGGCTCTGAAGTGAATTCAGGACCAGCCTGAACCACAGAGCGAGACCCTGTCTCAAAAAAAAAAAGACCCAACCAAAGTAAGTATGCACACTTTTTTGCTTTTGTTCTATTATCATGAATGAGAAATTTATGCAATGTTCTCGTGGGCAAGATGTGAACTAAACCCTAGATCTACTGAAAATATTTCAAAGTTCATGGCCAAAGGGGTAAACCGTCAGAGCTTTAGAGCACATAAAAGGAAGAAGCATGAGACTATGGCTTCGTCAAGCACGAGGTTCAGCTATCACTGCTGGTAACACTGCCGCGTGGTCCTGGTGCTTTGCTCTAGTAGTGGATAGAAGTGGGGGCTGGGGGTGTGTCCAAATGGGAAGGAGTTATAAAGTGCTTCATGAGAGAAGTCCTGTGTGCAGGGTGTGTGTGTGTGTGTGTGGAGAGAGAGAGAGAGAGAGAGAGAGAGAGAGAGAGAGAGAGAGAGAGAGAGAGAGAGAGAGACAGACAGACAGACAGACATGTTGGGGCCCTTAGGGCCCGAGAGCCTCAGCATTGCTGACCTTGGCCAAGTTCCTTTAAATCACGTGTTTTGCTTGTTTACCGTTTGAAATTCCAGGTGTTGCTTAATTACTAAATTTAAGTCACGTGTTGTCTTGCTTGTTTTACCATTTGAAATTCCAGGTGTTGCTTGATTACTCACGTGTTGTTTTGCTTGTTTACCATTTGAAATTCCAGGTGTTACTTGATTACTAAATTTAAGTCACGTGTTGTGTTGCTTGTGTTCCGTTTAAAATTTGGATCAGGTGTGGAAACATGTGACTGTTAACTAGTGGGAAGGCAAGGAGAGTATAAAAGGAAGAATGTAGATAATAAAGTGTCTTTTGCAGAAGCATTAATTTGAGTATAGACACCTGGATTATATAAGAGTTGATTTGGAATATCTACATATTGACCTTCTCCTGCCAGCATGTCATAATTAACCTCGGCATTATTGGCTTGAGCATTCAATTGAGCAGTTTTTTGACATTGTTCTGCAAATGCAGTTTTCCATAATAAATAGTCTCCTCCCAGAAGGCAAGCCTTGGCGAGATGTTTCCAATCTCTGGGAGGGAGAGCGTCTGTAGCTAAGTCTTCTAGTATAGAGTAAAAGGAGCAGTTGGCCCATATTGAGCACAAGCAGCCTTTAGCTCTTTTATCTGTTTAAACACCACAGGGCAATGCGATCGAACTACATTACCCTGTGCATCAGTTTCCTCAAATACCGGGCACTGCAAATGAAAACCCTTCTGCCTGTAATGGTAACAAAACCTTTTGACGATATCCTGCGAACAAGGACTGAGGAGGAGTGGCTTTAGGTCGTATCATAGCCACCAGGGGATCCTCGGGACTCAATGGCATCGGAGAATCAGCTTCACTTTTACCATAAAAATATTTGCAGGGGCAGGCGAGTCATTGGCCACCCCTGCATCCTGATACATTTGGCGGGGAGTGCAGAAGGGGCTACCGACTTATAATCCCCTGTTTTTAACCCTAACAACTTCTGGCCCTTGTGCAAGGACCAGGGACTGAAGGCATCAGTAGCGTAAGAGTTCTTTGTACCATCCCGAACCTTTCCTGAGTATCTAAACGCATAGTTCCCTTCTCTGGGAACCATGGGCACAAACCTTTTATAAACTTTAAAGATTGTTCCAACCCTTTTTTTACTACTTCATCTTGCTGGGATTCCAACATTTTTATCATCATGCATAAAAACCACATTTCTTGTCCTATTTTATCACTGCCCTTTTTACCTGTTTGCCCTCTGTATTACCTATTTGTCCTCTTTATTACCTATTTGTCCTCTTTTTTTCCTATTCCTGAGCACTCCTCCCTGGCAGTGTCAGTCACTGATTTTCCCCGGTGCTCGTGCCCCACGTTGGGCACCAGATGATTGAGCCCGCTCAGTCAGTCAAAGGGAACTTGAGAGGGGGAGTGCGTATTGAAAAATACTGGACTCTTGCAAGGGACGCTGCAAAAGACATTTTATTATCTACATCCTTTCTTTTATATCCTCCTTGCCTTCCCACTAGTTAACAGTCATGTGTTTCCACACCTGATCCAAATTTCAAATGGAAAACAAGCAAAACAACACGTGACTTAAATTTAGTAATCAAGCAACACCTGGAATTTCAAACGGTAAACAAGCAAAACACGTGATTTAAAGGAACTTGGCTGAGGTCAGCAATGCTGAGGCTCTCGGGCCCTGAGGGCCCCAACACAGACAGAGAAAGACAGACAGAAAAGAAAGGAGAGAGGAGAGAAAATGAAGGCTGGAATCAAAATGTACCTTTGGGAACTACACAGAATATGTATGTTACCTTGATCTTTTGGCTAGATGGGCAGTTTGATATCAGCTAACATTCCTACAGTTTCTCTGAGGCAGATTGAAATTTTAGTCTATCCTCATAACAGGGAATCAGGATCTGAAGAAAACCTGAAATACTTGCATCACAGTTTGGAGTGGGTTATGGGAGGATGTGATGGGGACAAAGGAGACTAAGAGGAGACCATTTTTTAGAGTGTCTTAATTACTTATTTTGTTACTGGAATAGAGTGACCAGACATTTACAACTCCCAGGAGGAAAGATTGGTTTTTGACTCACAGCCTCAGGTCTCAATTCCTTCATGGGAGGCTGGCAGTGATGGTAGCACATAGTAGCAGATGCCCAGCGAGAGAAAGAAGCTATTCACATCATGGCAGACAGGAAGCCAAGTGAGCAAGGAAGGCGGAGCTAACATATATCCTTCTGAGTCATGTCTCAGTGATCTACATTGTCTAGGTCAAGTCCCAATGTTCCACCCTTTCTTACCAAGCCACACCTTTTAACAGCACATGGTTCCATGCGTATTCCACAGCATCCAAATACATGAGCTTCTGGGGGACATTCCAGATCCAAACCATAACAAAGGATGAGCCCTTACTTTCTAAAATCTTTTGACATTTAAGGTATTTTTAGTTAAAAAAGCTTTCAAAGTCTTTTGAGTCAAACATCACATACTTGGGGTTGAGGAGTGTGTAGCTCAGCGATTAGAGCACCTGCCTAGGAAGTGTGAGGCCCTGGATGAATCCCCCAACACTACATAACAGCACTACATAACAGCAGAGTATGGTGGCGCACGCGTGTATTCCCAGCACTCAGCAGGCTGAAGCAGGAGTCAGTCCAGAACCAGGCCAGACTATCGAGTGAAACCCTGTTTCAACAAAACAAAACAAGACGAAACAAAACATAACAAAAACCATCATATACTCACTGAAAATCAAAGAAAAATAATAGCAAATTAAAAGTAGAAATCTTCATTTCTTCGAAGTTTCACTTACCAGGAAAAGATCACATTCTTGAAATGCATCCCATCAAATGCTCTTTTTATGTTTATATAAACATACATAGCTTTTACAAAAGCAATTATTTTTATTATCTATAGTTCTATAGTAGCTACATACTACAAATAATTATATAGTTGGATATATACATATCGAGCAAATCTATAAAGTTTTACATTAACATCTATTTTTTCTCAGTATACTACACGTTTCATTTTTCTCAGTGACTTCATATTTATCATTTGATTATACTAGGATGTTTTAAGCTACTCTTATTTCAGAGCATTTATTTCTTTTTGATGGTTCACAAATAGACCTGCCAAGAACATCTATACATCTATACCTCTGTGTCTTTTGATACTGTTTTTGAAATAGATTCCTAGAAATGGAATATTGAAGAGCCCGTACATTTTAAAATCCGCTAGACATTGTTTTATTGTTATTCAAAACCAGTGACTACCAAATTTTCACTTTCCATAGCAAAAAAATAGATTGTTTAAAATAAACAGGGCACAGCAGAAAATAGTACATTTTGCATTCTTAGAAGTAAGTTGAACTTTTACCTCTTACACTTTGCAGCAGGGCCCTTGGCTTAGTCTAGTTTTCTTATAGTTAAAACATAATGTAGGCCAGGGGTCAACAAATTTGTTCTGTAAAGGGCTACACAGTCAATACTGTGGCTTTGTGGGCCACATCCTCTGTGCTACAACTACTCTTTTCTGCCAGAGACATGGGAAAGCAGCCATAGACAACGTGTGAATACATGTGCATGACTATGTCTTAACAAAACTTTATTTGCAAAAACAGGTGGCGTGCTGGGTTTATTCTGAGGATCAGAGTTGGCTAACTCTGATTTATGTAATTAGTCTAATAAAAAATCCAACTATCATAACAGAAGTGTTGATACTTATATCGGTCAATTGTCTTTGTCATCTCTAACGATTTCGTGAAGCATGGCTTCTGAGAAAATAAAATTCAGATAATGTGCCTTACTTTTTGCACCTTAGTTTCTAAACCTGACTGATCTTTATTGACTAAGGAAGTAGTGTTTAGTCTTAAGTCTGCATACAAATTATTTGGAGGAGGTTGGAAAAAATATGGACTCAAAAAATTTTTACCATGAGCATTTAAAATAGTTATTCCAAATTTTAGGAGGCTTAGGTAACCCAGGCACAGGCTTGCATGTTAGTTGCACTATTAATAAGCTTTACAGCTGTGGGCAAAATGTTTTACCTCTGAGCCAACACTTCCTCTTCTACCAAATGGAGGTATTGGTGATATTTGGCCCTTGGTAGACTGTTGGGGCCCTCAGGGCCCGAGAGCCTCAGCATTGCAGACCTTGGCCACGTTCCTTTCCACGAAGAAGCATTTACTGTCTGGAATTTAAGTCAGGTGTTCTTCTGCTTGAAATTTGGATCAGGTGTTGAACCACGGGACTGTTCTAAGGAGGAGGTCCCGGGGTGGGGTGATGGGTCTGGAGAGTTAGCCTATTAGATTGCTTGTATGCTAATGTTAGCCTATTAGATTGCTTGTATGTTAATGTGGGTATGGAAGGGTATTTAAGCTTGGGCTTTGCGGAATGAAGAGGGTCGGGTGAGAGAGTCAAGTCGAGTGAGTCCTGGTGGAGTCAGTCAACGTTCCACGATCGTGAGAGTCCGTGTGGTGTCTTTGCCGGTCGAAGACGCCACAGTAGACTTGCTAGGATTGAAAGGACAAAGCATGATACTTAAGAAGGCTTGACTATGAGAGAAATAAGCTCAAATTCACTCACGAATATCTACCAAGAATGATTCTTACCTACTCCAGCAACATTATGTATAATATTTTATAAAATAATCAGCCTTAAAATAATGCTTTATCTTTGTTTCAAGAATATGTAGCTGTAGCACTGAGGTAACTTCTTCCCGCTGACTTCCTGTTTCAGGTTTCCTACTCCCACCTCCTCCTGTCATTTTTCCAACCAGCGGTTCAAGGACCACACTCCCACCAAAATTTTAAGACTGGTTTACTCAAAAAAGATTTTATTATTTCACACAAATGACAAGAAATGGTAAACAGTCTATAAATAATCTGTCGGTTGATGGTTTTGGAACCATGTCGTCTAGAAGAAACTAAATGCGCACAATGACTATGTGCCAACCACTGTGTGACTGGTGGGGCTGGGGGAGGGGTGGTATAGGGGGTGTTGTGAGAATTTCTTCAGCAAGCCATAAAGAGCACATAGAAATGCATTACAGAATTTAACCATACTGAATACATGAAGAGTCCTAGCATGTGGCAACAGTTTGCATGTAATAGAGGTTGCCTGGAATTGAGGGAACACGCTTAGGGCTTTCTCAGTTCCCTGTTCCCTAACATGCCCATGGATGCAACTGGTTTCCTACTGCTTTCAGTTCCAAGGTCAGGGATGTGCATGGCACCAGACTGGGTGGAGGTGGTGCTGATTTGTGAGCCCCTTTGATTTGAAAGCTGTGAAGAGAGACAGAGTTATAAAAACTGAGGACCTGACAAGGCAATCACTGTCTCACCTTTCTCTATACCTCCCTTGCCTCAGAAAGCTAAGTTTTCCCACTTTCTGAGGATTACTTCCTGAATTCTACCTCAAAGGTCAGCATCCTCTAGGGCCAGTTCCCTAGGATGGACCACATGCATCTGCTGCCCTTATGGGATGCCTTTTACTTCAAGTCTGATGACTCTGTTCCTACAATATTTTTTGTCTCATTTTAGGGATGGGCAGGAAAACCAGCTCTTTACCTCACATTGCCTGTTGGTCTAATTATAGCCTCCCACCGTTTTTCCAGGTATCAGCTGGGAGATTATTTTTTTAAAAATGCTTGGGCCAATTCTGAGGGAGGGAGCAGGCCGAGTCATCTTTTATTGGGACAAGTGAGCCAGCTCCTTCTGCCCAAAGATAAAGTCCAGTGAATATAGGTAGAAATAGTTTAGGGGTAAGGACTGGGGGATGAAAAGAACTGAAAGGAGGCCCGAAATTTCTTATTTCACCATTTCCCTCTCTGTTTCTTTTTGTTCTTTAATCAAGATTCGGTCTCTGTCTCCTTCGGCTGGAAACACAGCTAATAGAACAATCTGCCTACTGTTCTAGCTCCACGGGGAGAAGTTAAAATAGTCTAAGAAGAGATTTTCTTTTTCAGCAAGACTCAAACTTTTAAATCATCTATGAGGTGAAATTGACGTGAGTTTACTATTCCTCTGACCACTGAGCAGCGATCGTATCTGGGTTGTATCTTCTTGAAAATCCATTCAATTTTTTCATTCTAGGATAAGACTCAACCCTACTTTTCAGACACGGATGATAGAAAGTTAAAACTCTTTTGGGGAAAAAAAAGATTCCTAAACAGATAGCCCAGGGCATTTCTAAAATCCCTTGGGAAATTTTTGTTCACTTGGGTGCTTCCGGTAATAAGACTTCAGTGTAATGCTCTGACCCGAGCCAGAGATTGAGAACAACAGAAGGCAGACTTGTGAGAGAAGGGCCGGAACAGAGGGGATGGTGACGCGGAGGGCCCAGAGCATGGGAGGTTGAAGTAGGATGTGAGCACTCACTGTTGCCAGCTCATTCTGGGGTCTAAGCTGCATCCCCTTCTCGTAACAGCTAGGCCCTCAGCTATAGAGAGATGGAAACTGGGGTGACTGAAGAGGAAGTCTTTAACACAGTGTTATCTTGTTGACTTGTGCATGCAAGAGGGGTCTTGGGTAACCACAGGGCTCAGGGTATTTGCAAGATATTCAAGTGTTCACTTGCCTTGAGGCTGTTTATAGGGAAGTGGTTTCCACAGTGTGAAGAGGTGAAACATTGGTGTCATCCTAGGACCCATGTGGCTGGTTCCTTTTCATGAGAGTTCTGTAGTCATTTTTTCCCCTGACAGATCAGAAACTTTCTGTGAGTCCACAGCTGTCCTAACAGCACAGATGTGCATTTGTAATGATATCACAAGTCCTGAGCAGCACGACTCAAATGAATCCACAATCAGGGGGTCAGAACTCTGTTAGCGAAGCCTTGCCTCCAGTAGTGATGAGATGTAGCCAACCTTTCTGACAAATCTGCTCCTTCAGGAGAGATCCATGAAGGGCCCGCGAAGTGTACTAACCAAAGGATAGAAAGGTGTGACCCATAAGGGTCATAATATGCATAAGGAACCTTAAAATGCCCTTAGCCGTTAACCAAAAAATTCCATTCTTGGTATCTCTTGTTACATTAAAAAAAAAAAAAGAAAGAAAAAAACCAAGCATACCTCTAACCCTATCTACTAGGACACAAGGTAGGAAGAAAATTTTGATGCCAGCTAGGGCAATTTACCAACACCCTCTCTCAAAATGATAGTTAGATAGATAGATGATAGATAAAGGCTGGGGATATACCTCAGTGGTAGAATGACTCTGGGATTGATGTCCTATATGAAATAGAGAGATAAATAATAAATAAATTATGTGGTCTCCTGTGTGTTTATAGTGGTTGAAAATCAGATATAATTTAAATAACATGCAGTATGGAAATGACTAAGAAAATGATGGTGTCCTCACTTGGTTAGTTTTATGGGCAAGGCAGCTCATTATTCTGAGTTCCCTCCCTTCCCTCATGTCTACCTTTCCTGGTGTGGAAGAGGTGGATGGGTTGTGCTCATGGGAGGGCCCGTTCTACCCCTCCCATATGTTCTAGAGTGGGTATGTAGCCCCAATATCTGGTGGTTACACCGTAAAGAGCTTCTTGTCATTTGAGCCTCAGATTTGGATGGTAGTCTCTTATGGGACAACAGGAAATGTGCAAGTCTGTATCTGCTTAAAAGTAAAGTAACTCAGAAGGTTGGAAGAGTAGCCATTTTTAATCTAGAGAGCAAAAGAGAAGAAATGTCCATTATGTACAAAGTGTTACTTGCCTCCATTTATCAAGATTTTAAAAAGCAACAAAAAAGTACAAACATAATGAAGAAAACTTGTTTTCTCTCACTTGGAATCTATTTTGTATCATTCCTGATATCAGAAACCTGTACTTCCTTTGAGAACTCACCCTTTCCTCTAAGTCTCAGACCTGAAATCTATACAAAATTCATCCAACTTATATATCCAAGAAGCCAAATCAGTGAAACTCACCCCATAACTGTAATATTTGGTTAGGAACTAGATTTCCAAGTCAGCCAAAACTGGAAGAACCTAGAGATTTGTTTTTTTAAACAGGAACATAGACCCACTGTCCCATGGGGGAAAAAAGGTGAGAATCCTTGCCACTTTTGTAGGTAATGGCATCCACTCTGGCACTCTGACATGAAAGAGAGATCTGAAAAAGAGTAGTACCTGGGGACCTCTTACAGCTTCTGCACCCAGGCTGCCTGGGATCAGGGCCCTCTTGGTCCCTTATAGTCTTGGAGCCACGAGGTTCATTTATTCAAGCCTCATTGGTTGAGATTTGTTCGCTTTTCTCCGTAACACTGCAGCGTCTTGAAGGTACAGAGCCCTGGACCAGCATAGGTACACCTGTACAGAGATAATCTGAACTGACACATGACATAAGCTCTGCTAAAAGTTCCAGGCCCAGGCTGAGTTTAAAAATGCACTGAGCCAGAAAAGTAGAACCTGGGTAAGGTTTGCTCCTATTTCTGCCTGATGGTGCCAATGAATTAGGAAGCAGAGGGATGGAGGGGGAAAAAAAGGCTTAATTAGCAAAAATGTCATTGTCAGAGGTGGCAGATTATTGCCTTCAATGAAGCTGTATGAGTCCCAGACAGGTAGGTACCTCAGTTGTCCACAGTGTTTCCAAAAATTGCCTCCTCTGGAACGTGGGCTGCATACACCTTATCTCACCAGCATAGATCACCTAGACTGGCTGTCGGTTAATCTAAAGAATCTAAGTGATCAAAGTCTCTGTGGTAATTAAAGTGGCTGTGTCTGGTTTTTGTTGTGATTAGTTGTCAGTATTTCTGGAAAATGCCCTTGTAGGTGTGACCTTCTCCCATGACTTGGAACTAGCGAGTGCTCAGGAAGGTGAGGGTGGGAGGAGATTGTGGGCTTCCACTAGGTAACATTTGTGCTCGGTTAATCTGTAAGTGATAGGGCAGCCGGAACCTAGAGAGAAAGACTGCTGAAAATTGTGTCTCCAACAGAAGATTATGTGCAGGAGGTCATTCGGTAAGAATGGTTTTTAAACTTTGATGTACATCAGAATTACCTAGAGGGTTGGGGAACACAGGGAGCTCAGTTTACCCACTGCAGATTGGGAAGGAGCTTAGTACTTCCACTTTTATCTTGTTTCTAGGTGATGTTGTCCAGGCACGACCTTTTGAGAGACATCAACATTACAGGTGCTGGCTGAACTTCCACCTGCCATATTTTGGTACTACATTCATGTGCCAAAGAGTAAGGCCTCAACATTAAAAAATCTGATGGAAAGGATCCTGGATATTGGAATTTAACAGCTACCTCTTGCATCTATCAGTAAGTTCCTTTAAGAAAAAGTTTAGGTTACTTTGAAATGGGCTCATCTGGAATCAGGAAAGGGAAAAGATTCAGCTTTGCTGAGAAAGTTCTTTCCAATCTACTGATTAAGAACCTGGCAATCTGGAGTCTTATAGAAATGTAAATTTGGAGTTTTCTATTCTAAGGTAAATTTATTGTGAGTAGAGGTGGAAGGTGAAAGACTTAGGACATACACCTGGGGTCCAGGCGCAGCACTGACTCTCTCCTCACCCTTTCCTGTGAAATAGCTATCTTCCCTACTTAAAGTAGACAATCAGCTCTTTTTTTTTTAACTCCTCTTTCTTTATTCAGTACTGGAGGTTGAACCACGGGCCTCACCCATACTAGCCAAGCGCTGTACCACTGAGCTATATCTCCACCTTTTAAACTTTTGATGCAGGGTCTTGCTAAGTGACTCAGCCTGGGCTTCAACTTGAAATCTTCCTGCCTCAGCTTCCTGAGTGGCTGAGATTATCAGTGTACCAGCAAACCAGATTGACAATCATCTATTTATGGAAGTATAGAGGAGGATGTGATTTGGACTCCCAATCAAATATATTTGTCTCCCCCACGTGGGTCCCACAACTCCACAGGGTGCAGGAGAGAGGCAGAGTCCCTTTCTAGGGGCTGAGAGTAGGGGTGACTACAGTGTTGAGGTCTGGACTAGAATGTGAGCATTCTCAACCCCAATCAAAATGCAGAACACTTGCTGGTCAACCTCTCTGCTGTTGGCTCTTACTTACCCCATGGAATGATCAGATGCAAACACATCAGAAGCCTGATTATTAGAAGGGAGTTACATTTCCAGAGACACCATAAGAGACTGGCCTCTATGGCAACTGATTGCTGGACTTCTGAAGAAAACCCCAGGCAGACCAGAAGAAGGCAGTCCTCCCACTACGTGACTCCTCCCCAGTGCCCACCTGAGGTTACTCCCTGGAGTGCCAGTGAGGACAGCTGGGGCTGCCTGGGAGGCTGGTCTCCGTTGCATCTTCCTTTCCTCCTTTTGCCCCAACAGGAGTCTTTGGTTTGCCTGTTTGTTCACAATCCTTCTACTTAGAAAATGTTGGGCGCCTGAAACTTCTCACTTAGCTGAGAGTTCCTAGGCCTTGAGACAACGCATACAAATCACTAAGCTGAGAGCAAGGCTCTACCATCTTAGCAAAACTTGAGTTACCATAAATATGCAATAAGGAATACTCTGCTTAATGGTATTGGTTCAAGTGGTGAATTTCCCTAGGGCAGACACATTGTGAAGTGACATCGGCGTTTGTCTCTGTGGCAGGCCCTCTTCTTCCTGCTGTCCCCCCACCCCCATCCAGTTCATGTCTTCTGTTCTTTGCTATTATTCTTTTTAATCAGTGATTCTGATTTGCTAGAGAAACAAAACCAAACTCAAGGCGGGCTTACTTAAAAAAAATACATATTTATTATTTCACTGGGCTAGACACAGTACAGAACTAAAGCGTCCAGTATGTATTGATATTTGTCAGTTGGGAGCTTTTGGTGTCATATCTGCCACCACTCAACTGTCACCAAACACCGGATGAGCAAAGAGGGAGGAGAAGGCTGGTGAGGAACTTGTCCTTGAGTCTTTCCTACAAATGGTCAGAAAGGCAGCCGTATGGTAAAAATAAATTAAGAAAGTTAAATATCATAAATAAAATAAAATTTAACTTAAGCGTCTCCATAGGAGAGGTAGTTACGGAGATTACGAAAATGTTTCTGAGGCTCAGGCCCCTGCTTGCCACAGGGCCCACTGACGTCACTGGGTTCATGACTGCTTCCAGGTCACTCAGGCTTCTGCTTCAGGTCAGTAAGGTATTTCTGGACCCAGGCCTCACGGGGGTCAGCGCAAATCTCCCGGCCTTTCTTGGTCAGAAAGCTGTGGAGAGAGGGAAGATCAAACACTGAGACCCCTTGCGGGCCCCACCGCCCACCCCTGTCCTGGGCAGCTCAGGAATGCCCTGCCTATGCCAATCCAGGTATTTTTTCTCCCTGACCCAAAGACCTTCTCAGAGAGTTTTGCCACTTCCTCTTCCGGTTCCCTCCCTCTGGGTCATAGCCGGCCCCCCTAAGCTGTACCACACCCACAACAAACTCAGGTCAGACTTGGGAAGACTGGGGCGCATACACTCAACAGGCCCACAATGCCGGCCCTTTGCAGGATGGCTCTCTGGACTGTCTTTGCCCTTGGGGGCTGTCTCCAGGGTGGGCAGGAGGGCTGACACTTACATGACACCTGGCTGGGAGCACAGGCTGCTGGTCTCATAGTATCCAACGATGAATTTTTGTGGAATCAGCTTGGTGGTATAGGAGAAGCAGCAGGCGGTCGGGGTGTCAGCACCAACTGTAGAGGGAGGAACACAGGAAGTCAAGTCATCGTTCAGAAAGAAGGGCCAGCAGGCAGCCTTGCAGGAGATGGGGGCTGGAGCACTAGGCTCCCCGGAGGCACTTGGGCAGCAATGCCCTTGTCTCTGCCTTCGCTTCTTCCTCTGTTCTATCTAACTTCACTGTGGGCTCTCTTTGTGTGATCGCCAAGCAGATTACTCTCTTACTATCTTCAGAGAATTTTGTTTCACTGAAGAAGTCTTACCTCAGCAAAGGAGTCTGGGACATCTTAAGTATCCAAGGGACAGAGCTCTAGGTAGTGGGCAGATGTCACCACTAGAGAGCAACCGCACTTGGGTTCCACCCCTTACAAACTAGATTGTTTAGATAGACTGTTTTTTCTCTCTGTGCAGGGACTGAAACTCACCTGCCCCTCCCTAGCCCTGACCCTCAGAGCTGCGGAGCAGGACAATTGAGCCCCCTTGTGAAGATGAAAATAAAAAAGTCTAATAGAGACAGATCAGGATGTTTTTGCAGCCCTTTAAAAGTTCTCTCTTTTCTCTTGGGGACTCTGAGGGCCACAAGAAAAGATAGATGTGGTCTCCTCGTGACCAGGGAATAGAGACACCCATAAAAACAACACAGACTCACACGGTGCAGAGGAGACCTGGTAGCAGAGAGCCATCGTGCAGAGGAGGACTGCAAGGGCAGCCACAGAGGCCTTCATGATGCTGAGCAGGTGGTGGGGTGCAGGCGTGAGGGTCAGAGGAGCCAAGGAGAGCCCAGATGCCCACTGCTGCCTGTGTCCTTCTGGCATCCGAGGCCATCTCCCCTTCTCTTTATAGGCGGCCCTGGCAGATGGGGAAATGGAATCTGGGGGAGACAAGGGAAATTTTTAGACATGGTAATGCTGTCATGCTGAGTGTTACACAACTCAGGGTCCTTTGTGACCACAGGGGCTCAGGATTTCCAATAATAGCAACTCGGAGCTACGTGTCTGGGTTCTCAGCTCGTGACCTGCTCTAGCTTCTCGCTTCCCCTATAAGCAGTAGGAGAGGTTGTGTGTCAGTCCTGAGTTATTCTTAGCTGTTCCCTTCTCATAAGAACTGATCTATAAAGGGCTTCCCCTGTTACATTCCTCTCCATAGAACTGAAACTCTTCTTTCTCAGCCTCTCTAGCCAAGTGGATTGTGTTGCTGTGGATGATGGTACAATCCTCCTCTCTACCCCTCCCCCACAGGAGGAAATGAATTAAGGGATTCCTGTCTGGAGAAATAGGAAGTGTGATGTCACGTTTCACTCTTTGTTCATTCATAAGCCACAAGTCACTAGGGCACTGGGTTGAACAAGGGTTGTGAGTCATAAAGATACTTTAGGTATGGGTGTCAATATGTCAAGAGCCTAAAAATCTTGATACCCACTAACGTAGACAGGGCATTTCTAGGAAAGAGTCCCATAGAAACACCCAGATAAACATAGAGACATCTGACTCAGCAGCATTTATAACTCTGAAATTAGAAAACTTAATTCTCTTCTATGAAGAATAATAAATTATAGTGTATACATACACTGAATCATTTATTTTTGAGCCCTTCGACTGAATGAAGTGACATAAATACACTAGTAACTTGAGTGGTGAAAATCAAGATAAAAAATCGTTCAAGATATAAAGTTGTACAAGTGTATGGGAATGTTCATATAGTCCCATGCCAGTTGAGGCATGGGAAAAAGTAAAAGCATTTAAAACAAATGCCTTAAAACTATAATGCTTATATTTGTGTGATAGTTGAGTTATTAATTTTATTTTTTCCCCTTAGTTTTCTCCTTTATGTAGTCAAACTCTCTTACCTTCTGTATTAGTTTGGGTTCGTTCAAAGACAGAATTTAAGGATTCTATTACAAAAAGATCTATTAGGAAGGCTTACAAATCCAAGGATAGAGATAGTCCAAGGTGGCTGCTCAGCTGTGAAGTAGATCTCTGTCCGGGACTGCAGGACAGCCGTTGAGGTGAGAGTCTGCTGTAGATCTCTGGTGAAGACCAAAGCCTGAAGAGCAGCGACGGGCAGAAAAAACACAAGTTGAGACTGGAGCAAATCTGTGCTGAAGATCTGCGATGTGTAGCAAGTCAGTGTCCGTAGACAATTGTGAAGGCGAGAGCTTTCCCAGAGGAAGTAGATGTAACAATCTTCCCTCTTCCTTCCTTTTATATCTTTGGAATTTCAGTTGGCCCTCCTACATCTGGACGGGTGCTCTTCTCTCTTGGCGAGCCCACAAATCACTCACACTCTAATCCAGACCAGTTCTTGATCCCCAATCCAGGTGTGGTTCACAAATCCTAATCCTAATGGACGTGTGGTTCCTAATTCCCTCAAATTGACATAATCTCTTCAACAGTCACACCTTCCTTGTCAACCACAAATTCTGTTCTTAAACATTTACAAACATCACTGCTTGAAAGATAAGTTGTTGTCAAAACTTAAATGAGAAAGAAAATTTTGATGAATACACTAAAGTTTTGTCCTTCGCTAGAACAAAGTCTTGCTTTCTCATTTCTCTGAATAGCTTTAAGGATTCTATGTGATATTTATATAAATAATGCTAAAATCTAAGCAGTTTTATTTCCATATTCCTTTCAATACATAATTCAGTGATGTAAAATAGTCCACGCTCCCAACCAAATTTGTTTTGTTTCTATTGTTATTTATTTCATAATTAATAAGCATAAGTCCCATTTGATAATGAGAAATGGATTGCATTCTTTTTTTAAAACTCCATTAGAATATTGAGTTTATTTCACATGTATTTTTTTTTGTCCCCAGCATTTCCGTGGCTGACCACCACAATGACAATGTCTTATAACAACACTCCATCCATACTTAAAATTCAGCAAACGGTGGAATTTCATCTTTAAAAATTAAGTAGGTATTTTGGACAACAGATTCTGATAGTGGTGTCTGGACATCTATCAAAGACAATAGGGAAACTTCCCATTGTCCCTATCAGTCACCTAGAAGCAGTTCTTCACAGTTAGTGAACATGGCTTCTACTTTGGGAGGAGAACCACTTTTTCCTACACTTGCATACATTTTTACTTGAGGGTCTTCCATAGAACTAGATCCTATTAGTGGTTTAGGATTTTTTTCCCACTTTCTTTTTTTATCTTGGTGTTGATGATTTTGAGTCTTTTTAATTCTGGTTTGATTTTTGTGTGTGTGTGGCTTTTGGCTAAGGAATTTCACATGGGTTTCTTCCTCGGGACTTTTTCTACAGTACTTCATCAAAATCACCACGATCATCACCCTCCTTCCCCTCTTTCTCCTCTTCTTCTTCTCCTTCTCCTCTTGATCTCCTTCCCCTTTCCTCCTCCTCCTCCTGTTCCTTTTCTATCAGCAACAAGTTTCTTTGAAGGCTTTGCTACAACTTTCAGGGACAGATCACTTTCCTGAGATAGTAAGAGTTTTTATACTTCGTTTTTCCTCTTCTGATGCTGTGTCTCCCTCTCCATTACTGTGCTATCCACTAATGTGCACAGGGCTTGAACCACAACTCAGCCCTAAGACCACAGGTGGTATAATTGTATATGTATAATTGGTCTCCTCAGGGAGACCAATGGCTGTGCAGACTTTTGATTCAGTGCCTCTGCTTTGACAATGCGCAGTTCATCCTTTGCACCAACCCTTAAACTGATAATTTTTAAGCTCTTTAAAAAAACATCTTATTTTGAGACTGTGTCTCACTAAGTCACTCCATTGCCCAACTGGGCTCAAACTTATCATCCTCCTGGCTCAGTTTCCCACAGTGTTGGGATTACAGACATAAGCAAAGAAAGACCACACCTTGGGAATTCTGTCTCTTCCTAAGTGTCTATAGAGTTAGTGTCTATAGCGTTAGACTTTCAAGGACACATGGACTCTGTTTCTACCTCCCCTGCAATTGCTAATCTGGTCATGAGGGAGGCAAAGCAAAGGCAAATCAAGGCAAATGAGAGGTTTCCCTTACGCTGTGGCATCCAAGTATCTTCCATATTTCTGCCAGTTTCAAAGAAGGAAGTCGCTGTCATTTGTTTCACTAGAAACTATATCACAAATGGTGCTTCTTGCTCAACTTATCCTCTCTGCCTCTCGGCCCTCCAGGGGTGCCCCCAAGTGCATTCTCTCACTGGCTTTTTGAGGAACCACCTTCATACTCTTGATTCAGTTTCTGAAAGTTGGCTTCTGTGCATTGGGCAGAGTCAAAAAAGAGGAAGTGGAAATTGCTGAATCACTTTTTTTTGGTAATGGTCATTATCTGCTTCCAGGATCATGGTAATTACCACAGTGTCTAGTAAGTCACCTACGTAAATTTTATTGAAAAATGTAGATGGATGTCCTGTTAATTTTCAAACAAATTTAGACTAATCAATGCTGGCACATAATAATTATAAAATACTGAATATCTGACTAAGTCTCTGTTTTTTATGATTTTATTCTTCTTAATAAAAGTAATTTATTGAATGTATGATTCTATCTTCAGGTTTGTATGTTGATAACATTTTTCATATCTATCCTCAAACCAGAACAGCCCTTCACCATGTATTTATTTTGGAAATAACATGCTTGTATTGTTAGTATGTGCTTAATATTCATATCTTGTAAGTAACGGGAGTCATAAGATGGTTGAGTTGGATGAGTCTTAGAAACTTCCTAGATTATAAGTTGATATTCTTGGATGAAATGATCTGTCCAGAGTCACACAGATGAAATTTATCAGCTTTCTATTTGGCGGTCTGTGTTATTTCCCAACATACGTTCAACAATAGTCACATTGCCTGACACGCAGTGAAGCTCAATATGCTCATTTGGTGCATGAATAAATCACAGATTTGATTTACAGATGCATGTTGTTATACCTTCACCTACACTACAGAGTTAAAATGTGAGGAAGGGAGGGATAAGAAAGGCCATGGTCAAAATCTTGACCTTTGAGGAAACACTCAGATTGCTTGGGCAGTGGTGAAGAGAAAGTAGTCAGCAGTCAACACGGTAGATCATTCACCACGGAGGGACTTGTTTTGTGTCCTAGACTTCCAGCCCATTCTAGTCTCCTTGAGGCTCCACCTCAGTCCAGCAGGAGTCCAGGAATTCTGACTGAGCCAACATCATTATTCAGTTGTGGCCCTGATGGATTGGTTTTCTTCCGCTTTTTGGCCCTGTGGCTTTACTTTCTCAGGTGCTAGTCTCAGCTGCAACCTCCTGTTGCAGCAGTGGCCTCCTGGGCGAGTTCACTGACAATGAAACTTGTTTTGATCTAGACTTGGCCTCATTTTTTTCAGGTGCGGGTCTTAAAGACAGGCCTCACTGTTCATCTGTCCAAAAACAACATCCTGGAGCCCTCTCTTCTATCCTAGCATTCAAATTCCCACGGATACAGCCTTCTCTTCTGCAGCCAATGCTAGGTTTCCTGTCTTAAATTTTTGTAATTTTCTCTAGCTATTTTGTGGGGGTGCAGTAGATTGGGAAGCAAGACTTGTTATTGGAGACAGTATTTCCCCTGACTCCTGTGTCATCTCTACCCAACAAAAAAGCACCTCTTCCTAGCAAGCTTTGAAGCCAGAAGCCAAAGAGTTGTCCTTGACTCCTCTCTGTCCTCCTCTGTCTCTGATATCTATTCAATAAAGCATTAATATATTATTTTCTTCTCCTGCTTGAGCACTGCCTGTGACTTACAGAGAAAGAGACGAGAAACAAGATAAAAGCACCAATGGAACGTGTTCACAAAAGTTTTCACAAAATGTGGTAAGGCTTGATGCTTCCCTCAGGAATTAAACATTCTCTGACATCACTGCCTTCCATCCTTTAAATGAAAATACAGGCCATGGCAGGTGATGAAGGCCCGTTTTCACTTTAAAAAGAACGAGGCGACTGGCTCAGTGACAAGTATATGGTAATTCCTTATGAGCTACTTTTCCAAGTTTCTGAGCTTTCATTTTGAATAATTGTGCACTTACTTGTCTCTTTGATCCATAATTCAATTTCCGCTCACATTTCCCAAAGTGATTTAAATACCACACTGGCAGATCACAGACAGCTTACCAATTCTTGGCGTATTCTCTTGGCAAAATTACTGCCTGTTTCTACTCACTTTAGCTTTCCAGTCTCAACACTTTCTCTCAAGTGATTCTCTAGCTCTAGGTATCTCACTACTCAGAGGCTGATGCCCTAGGTCTGTTCACTCAGTGATTGCCCCAACATTTCTGAATCGTAGCACTGTCCTAGTAGAGGCCAGCACGTCCACACTGATGCCTCTGCTTCCTCACCAGTTCTGTGTTGTTTCTTGAGAGTCCGTTACCATCAGAGATTCCCTGTATCTCTAGTAATTAATAATATTCAAATTCCTATCTTCTTAAGAATTAACCAATGGAAGAAAATGAAGTCAGGCCTTTAATTTGAGGATCTTTAAGCAAGTCTTTGTCCCTTGATTTCCCCATCTGTATTGTGAAGGCAAAGAGATATGTTCTGAGACTTAATCTAGTGCCAGTGTTCCAAAATTCTTCCTTGTTCTTCTCTGCGGATTCCCTATTTAGAATGAGACTCCCACTTCACAGACTAATCATCTAGCTATTACATATTTATAATATCATTATCATATTTATTTGGTAACCATCACCTTCAAGTTATGTCCACAGCAGCTGTGAACCCAGGCAGAGATTAGCAGGGACACAAGGTAGTTTATTCTATAGAGTGTCTGGGAGACACCCACTTGTTCAGGTTACACTTTCTGTCTGTAACATAGGTAAAGAGCATCCTTGTTGGGTCTTCAAAACTTGACTCTTACTGATTTCTTTCTCCCATTCTCTTATTTGTCCAAGAAAATGCCCTAAATTCTTGATTTATTTTCTATTCCCTCCTTGGTGTAGAAGAGGCTAAGCCTGCCCTTCTCCTGATAAAGTCTGGATCAGATTGGCCTTTGTGTGAGGAATAGCCCATTTTCAATGGTGGTCAATAGTGCGCTCTCTGATCGGACCCTGTTTATTCTATAGACCACAGCCAACTTGGAAAGACTGATGCCAAGCTTCCCTCTTCCGGAAGTGCTAGCCACCAAGAGCAGCATGGCTTTTTTGCCCACGAGTTCCTTCTAGCAGGTGTGAACCTCTCATATTTCCTCCCAGATCTGCAGCTCTCTCCTCAGCCACTGTCACTGGTGTACCACTTCCCTCTAGGGCACAGCCCACTTCTCCCCTCCAACTCCCTCTTTCTTCCGTGATGACATTGTCCTGGGGAAAAGAAGTTGTGCTGAGCTTTACTTTCAGTTAGCTTGAGTTTCCTTATTGGCATCATGACATCATCTCTGCCTTGGAAATTCCACTCACTCTTCTGTGCCCCCCACCTCTGTCCCAGGCCTCAGAGTCCCTATAAAGAAGGATCCTCAACTCAGATCAGCACAGGACACAGCCAGACTCTGAAGCTTCTGAGCTCTGCAGTCTCTGCTCTAGCAAACCTCTCTTCTACCCAGACCATGAAGTTCTGCACGACTGTTCTCTCTCTCCTTGTGATTGGGGCTGCCATCTGCTCTCCAGCACTCTCAGCACCAAGTAAGTCCACCTGCTCCTGGTCACTTTTAGAGTCAAGGTAGAAGTAGAATCTTCTTGTTTACCTAGGGATGATCTAATAACAGGATGTGGGACAATAGGGAGCTAGGAATGTTTCCAAGTTGAGTACTGTTAAATATGGTCTAATTGGCACTCAATAATATTCAAACTTCTGTTTGGTTAAAGATGAACAGCCAGTAGAGGAAAAGACTGGGGGTGAGGAGTCGGACTGTTAAGTTGCCCCATCCCTCACTACTGCTTCAAGTCTGGCCTCTCTATGCCTTTGTTCCCCTTTGGTAGCATGAAGGCAATGAGACATGTTCTGAAACTCGATCAAATTCCACTCTAAAATCTCTCTCATGTCTTCCTTCAGGATTGTCTATTTAGAATAAAGAACTTACTCTGGATGGGTGGACATTGGTACAAGGGACTATATTTGAGGTTCTGGTAGCTCCATGAGGATGTTCAATGAAGTTCTTATAACCAGAAGCTACTATGAACAGCTTCCACGTAGAGCTCTGATCTCACTCTGACCTTTCCTTCTAGTGGGTTCAGACCCTCCTACTGCCTGCTGCTTCACTTACACCCAGAGGAAGCTTCCTAAAAACTTTGTGACCGACTACTATGAAACCAGCAGCCTCTGCTCCCAGCCAGCTGTGGTGTGAGTATCAACCTCTGGGCTGCTCTGGGAGACAAGGGTGAGAGCAGGATTAAAAATGGGGACAAGGGCTGGAGGATTAGCTCAGTGGTTCAGGTGCTTGCCTAGCAAGCTCAAGGTCCTGAATTCAATTCCCCAGCACCATATAAACTGGGCATGGTGGTACACATTGTAATCCCAAAACTTGAAAGGCTAAGGCAGGAGGATTACTATATATTCGAGGCAGGTCAGCCTGGGCTACATAGTGAGTTCAGAACCAGCCTAAACTACAGAGTAAGACCCTGTCTCAAAAACGGGGGGAGGGGTGCATTTTGGGACAGGGACTAATCAAGAAAGGTTGTCAGGGCTGAAGCTCTGCCAGGGGTAGTAAGGAAGTACGTCATGAGGTGCTCTTTGAATTCTGACAGTGGCTGAGTGGGAGAAGAAGGGACTTCCTGGAAGGGAAGCTAGCCAGAGACCTGGAAATTGGGAAAAGTATAAGAAGGTTACATAAAACACTGCCAGATTTTTTAAACCATGCTAGAAAACATGTTATGAAGTCACTGCTAGGTGCAACTAAGAATGGAGGGGTAAATCCACATTGATTGCAAAACTTACTTGTTCTTAATCTAGTGAATCCTTGGGTGCACAACTAAATCTAGGAGTGAACGTTAAGGGAGTCTATCTCCAGTGCCACCTAGCAAGGATCACATCCATTAGAACTGCCCAACATGAAGCATGGTCATGCAGAGGGACATGTTTACAACAAGCAGGGAAGGTCCTATGAGATTCTAATCTGCCTACTTCTGGTCCTACAGGTTCCAAACCAAAAGAGGCAAGCAAATCTGCGCCAACCCCTCAGAGTCCTGGGTCCAGGAGTACGTGGAATACTTGGAACTGAACTGACTTCTTGAGGCTAAGGAGCAGGACATCTTCAGGGAAAGTCACCCGAGCCCGGACATGTCTCAATGAGATGCACCTTATACATGTTGGCGACCCCTCTCCCTGTCCCTTCCCTTAATTTAATATTTCATATATGCTTTATTTTTGGATTTAGTGTTATTTTCATTATCCGTATCTGGTAAAAGGACACATGTCCCCTATGGGGACAGTCCACTATCAGTGTTTCTCTGCTATGCATGATGCAATTGATCCTGTGTGTTTTCATAATAAAACTTTTTTTAAAAAAATAGACACTTTCTCTGTGATTTCAATTTGATTTGAAGTGAGGGGAATTACCTGGTGCTATTAGTAGGAATCAACACTGGTTTCCAAAAACAGTGAGTAATTACGGAGTCCTTAGCTTGTGCTTTGAGCTAAATGTTCTTAATGTATTATCTCAACAATTCAACAAGAATTTGCAACACCTTCATCAAGTAGGGGTGTTGCCCTCCGTGTACAGGTAAAGAAATAGAGGCACAGAAAGGTGACATGACTCACTGAGGTCTGCTTGAGGAGCACCATAAGAGGATTACCTAAAATGACAGTTGGGATCCTAAGGATTACCACTGTAACATCTCATCAGAAAACTGTTTTTAGGAACAGCAGCACAATACAAGGGGAAGAGGAAATGATTTGAGTGAGAAAAGCTCTTTATCATCTTATTGTTGACATAGCATTAGGAAAGTCAATTTGTCCTGTGAGACCTCAGTTTCCAACCCAAATGGCGGGACTGATAGAAGGTGATGCGCAAAGTGTCCCTCATGGAAGACTCTCCCTCTGGGAGGCTCAGCATCCACCTCTCAGGGGCATCGTGAGGCTCAGATTCCTTCATGGGCCAGCAGTCTGAAGCCCAAAGCAGATGTGAAGGGGCATCTTACGGGCAGAAGCATGGATATCCGGTTTGATTCTGAAAGGCAGTGGGACTAACTGAAGGTGACAGCTAATTAGCAATTCTCAATCAGAACTTAAAATCACATGGGTCACAGAGATCACAGCTTTGAAATGGAACTACATGCACAATAAAGGCTCATCCACAGGACAAGGAATCACAGTCTGTTAAAGCTAGAAGATCTTAAACCATCTGGTCCAACTTTCTCATTGTTTGGAAACTGAGGGCCAAAGACTGAGAAGTAACTTGCCCAAGGCCACCCAGCAATCATGTGGCAGAGCCAAATTCCAGCCAGAACCAACACCCAGGCTACTATCCTTTCCCTTATACCTTCTTTAGTGACAAGCTTCTGTGGTCCCCAGAACGGTGGCTCATGGAGTACAATGGCTAAGGAGGAAACTACCTTGAAAGTCATTTGAGTGGTTTTGATTCTATGCAAAAGCACAATCTCAGCCTGCTTCTTCTATGGGCCAACAGACACCAGTCCCTTTCTTGTAATGACCTCAGCCGCCTGCTTGGTCTTAGCTTACACTTTCATTTGTCTGTTTCTGAGCTGGTTAACCTCTTAGCCACTAGCTGGAGTGTCTATTGAGATTTAATTAAAATTTAAAATTTAATTTCTTAGTTACACAACTCTTATGGAACTTAAAATGAAAAACAAAGTGAAAGAGGGGGGTAAGGATGGGGAAGGAGGGAGGGGAGGGTAGGGGGAAGGATAAAAGGAGAGTGGGAAAGTCCTTGTCACCTTGACAAGATATGTATGTGCACAAAATCCTCAATTTCATTGTAAACCTTAAATCTTGCACTAATACAAATCAATAAAATGGGGAAAAAAGAAAAAAGATTTAATTAAAAAATAAAATTTAATTTCTTAGTCACACTAATCTCATTCAACTGCTCAATAGTCCAATGTGGCAGTGGCTACCAAGCCAATAGTGCAAAGATAAAACTCCCTATTGCCACAGAAAGTTCCATCAGGTGGCACCATCCTAGAATATTCTCAGGACCTAAAGAGAGAAGATGGGCAGCGTTGGGGTGTCTTAGATGGCAGAGCATAGATTTGAAGAAAGACGTGCAACAAATTCTAAGAGATTGGTCTGGAGGACAGAAGAAATGATTTTGCAGTGACTGCATTTCAAAGAGAAGAACTTCATTGAGGAAGCACTGCTCTACTGGCTGAGGATGACAGCTGAGGCTTCAATAAAGACTTACGGCCCTCTAGAAGTGGGTCTCTTCTTGACATTCCTGTGGTGGTGCTCTGTTGGTGTTATGGTTTCAGTATGAAATGCCCCCCTCTCTGTCTCAGTTACTTTTTCATTGCTATGACAGAGTATCTGACATACATGAATTAGGGGAGGAAAAGTTTATTTTAGCTCATAATTTCAGAAGATCAGGGCCCATTCATGGGCAGTTGGCAACAGTAGAAGCGCATGGAGGAGGTGGAGGCGTTAGCAGCTTCCCACGGCATTGCAAATAGGAAGCCAAGGCAAGTCAAGTCCAGTCCAGTCACAGAAGGAAGGCAGGAATCAGCATATAGCCTTCCAGGTCCTGTCCCAGTGACCCCCACCTTCTGGGTCCAGCCTCAGAATTCTGCCTCTTCCAGATTTAACCCCGACCACACACCTGTAATCCAACCCACATGCTGCAATCTAATCCACACACCCATAATCCACTCCTCCAGACCAGGCCCCAATTTCCCAGCAGCACATGGTTCCATACACAATTCATAACATCAGATTTCTGGGACATTCCAGATCTAAATCACAATGATCTCCAACGTAATAACGTTCAGAGGTAGGGCCTGGAGGAATAATTAGGTCTTTAGCTGAATGGGCTTTAAGGAGTTGGATATCAGTTAGAGAAAGTAAGTTATTGGTAGCCTGCCTTGGAAGGATCCATCTTGTGCCTGGCCCCACCCTCTCGCTCTGTCTTTTCCAACTCTGCTACCTGCCTCAAACGAGCCGCTTGCCCCTTCCTTACCCTTCCACATGGTGTTTCCTTTGCCCTGGAGCCAGGTGACTATTGGGCTGGAACCTCTGAAACTGAGCTAAAACAAACCATTCCCCCTTTAAGTTGTGCATGTCAGGTATTTTGCCCCAGCACTGAAAAAGCACATAATGTAGAATTCGTGGATTCCTAGCTGAAGAAGAGTTCCTCCAGCTCATTTGTAAGATGAAACCCAGAGTGAAGCCACTCTCAGCCCGTGTTTTTGTTATTAGCAAGAGAGTAGAGTTAGGACCAGACTTCGGGTCTCTTCCGGCACGGTGGTGTCCTTTCTTTCACACCTCAAAGCCTCTGGGCAAATCGGAAGGGAGATGGTCATTTCCACAGAGAAAGGATGATTGGAAATGCTGCCGGAAGTAAGGCAGCTCCATAAAGAAAGGCTTCACCCAGAAATTAATATAGAACAGGGAATCCTTGGAGTGGAGCAATGGGAGACTTATCTTTTGCACAACGTGAGATGTTTGTTTTTCCTTTTCCATTGCGTCACAGTCCTTCCTTTGCTTACTCGGGTGCCAGAGAGCTGGCACCTGCTTACTCAGACTTCCCAGCTGAAATTTCTCTAGATTTCTGGATTGGGGCCAGAGTCAGGAGAAATGAGGCCAGACAAATGGAAAACTACAGTTTACGGGGCAACCGTGAGACTCCAGTCCTTGTTTCTGTACTCTTTGCAGCGTCTTGCGTCTGCATTCCAGTCTGTTTCCTCTCCTATCCCTTCTGTTCTTCTCCCTCCGGCCTACCCCAACATAGAATCTTCTATAACGTTCCCATGGACACGGGCAAGTCTTCTCCTCCTACGAGACCAGCAACTGAGCAAGCAGAGGTGGAGACCAAGGAATTGAGCTGAACCAAGGTTGATTTTTTTAAAAAATGAGAAAACAACAAAACAAAATGGAAACGAAAGACTGAGACCAGCAATCACCTGACTGTCCTGAGCTGCACTTTACATTGATTCTCTGTGAAGCTGAGAGACTCCGCCTCACCCGTTTCCACTTGCGCCGGCCTGCTCTTCCTTCTAAATATCTCCTTCTGAGAAAATGGAAAAACATAAAAATGAAAAGATACAATCGTGACTGCATTTTAAAAAATGTTAAATAGTTTTTTTAGATTTACACTCAAACAACTTAAAAATAAAATAATATCAAGGAACACAGGTTCGATCCCCTAACAGGACGATGGGTGCAACCCCTACGTTCTCTGAAAACCCTCTGAACTGGCAGAACAAGGCAGGGAAATCGTTTCCCCCAGCTGTGTCGACTCCTTCTGAATCTCAGAATTGTGTGCCCTGGGATCCTCCAGGAGTGACTGGTTATTTATAATTCCTGATTCATCCGCTTAAATTGGCTCCTTTTGCAGGGGGCCTGGGAGGACATAGAACAAGCTCAGTGTGGTAGGCACACATGTGCTTCTTCAAACACTCACAAAAACTTCAGTGGATATTATTTCTGTTTTAAAGATGGGAAAACAGAGGCTCTGGGAGGGCAAGAGCTGATCTCAAAGGTGCGGGGAGGCTGGTGGTGTTTTAGCCTTCTCAGCAGTGATCCCTGCAGGGCCTTTTGATTTATATTAGCGCTTCTTTTCTATAGCCTTCCGACAGCTCCACCTTGGAACGGGCAAGCTTCTCACCCTCTGTTTCTGCCTCTCCGTATCTCTTAATGAGAAAGGTTGGAAGAACTTGTTTTCTTCTTTCTCATGATTGGTGAAGAGAAAAACGCTTCGAATATTCCAGGCTGGCGATTGCGGAGGCTGCGGTGTCTATGACCCAAGATTCCAGTCTCTCACGAGTCACCGGAATTCTGGACTGAGGGGCAACCGCCAAGTAGTTGGATGTCATCCACAAAATGATCTTAAAACTAAGAATTTTTGAGTAGATGACTATGGGCACTTCATGAAATTCAAAAGTCATAAAAATAACCAAGCAAAAGGTAAGTCTCCTTCCCACCTCCCAGAGCATCCATTTTCTTCCCCAAAGGAATGAGTGATTGCACTAACCTCAATGAATTCATTAAGAGGTTCAACTGCCTTTGGGAAGTGGCGGGAACTGGGGCAACAAAAACACCAGGAGTGCCACTCATCGGGAATGTGGGTTTGTCTCTCTCTTTGATCCCAGCATGCATGGAGCCTTTCCTCCCACAGGCCCTGATCACAAAGATTTTGCAAGTTGCGCTTGGGAGCAAATTTAATTTGGACATCAAATACTTCCTTGAGATTTGAAAAGTCTGTTTTCTCTTTCTTTTGAAGAATATACCTTCTCTTTCTGTTTTCCTTTATTCAATTCCCTAAACGTGGAATTGCTGGATGCTTGGTCAGTGTCCTTGGTAAATTTCCCAAGACTGCATATTTGGCGAGATGCTTAGGCACTTCCCAGTTCATAGTTTGATGTATGAAAATATAACTCTTATTTGTCTGTAACTGGCCCCAACTCCCTAGATCACGTTTCTTTTGATGGTAGAAAATTTCCTCTGAGCAACAGGATTTCCTTCAATGGAGATCTCATCTTCCTTCTTCCTCTTCTGTCCTGCTGCCAGGGTGCTCTGGTCTGGTCTCTGCTGGCATTTGATGAGGTACTTCTCAGCCTTTCAGGTCACTGGACATCAGTCCTGCTGCTCTGTCACTTCTCCTGCCGTGTCCTCACAGGTCAGGTCCATGGCACTGTCTTTTTTGTCCCACATTAGTCCCTTCTGATCTCCTCAGGCCTAAGCAAAGGAACAAACTAATGTTTTAGGTCTGTGTGTGTGAGATCAAACTCCTTAACTGGGGCTGAAAATCTAAGTTGAACTTTTTGGAGAAAAACTGGCAATATCTTTTAATTCTATAGTATACACAGCCTTTGTAGTTCCATGTATACACACATATTCTGGGGAAATACTGATGTATATTATCAGAGAGGCATATACCCAAATGATTATTGTAGCATTGTTTATGACAAAAACATTGCAATCCACCTAAATGTGAAAGTATTAGGGTTTGGTTAAGTAAACTGTGAACCATTCATATAATGAGATTTTAATATATATATATAAAAGCTCTCCAAGACACAGTGTCAGGTAAATGAAACAAAGAACATACATATATCTTCATTTCTACAAAATATTTGCTTATATATACACGTGTGTGTAAAAGCATAGGAAACAGTCTTAGCAAAGCACATAACAAATTAACACTGATGAGCAACTAAAAAATAACTCTGCATGCTTACACATTTTAATTAACACAAGACTTGATTCATGTGTTCGTTTTGTAGCAAGATGACCACACTGTCTGAGTGATCATAGCCACGTCAGGTAACTTTGAGGAAGGATTTGGGAGGGCTTTCCTTACCAACAGTGACACGGAAGAATCTCCTAGGAGTTCTTTGGGGCTGTCCCATCAGGCCCTGCTTGTCCACCCAGGCCATGTCCCCTCACCCGCCTGGGATCCAGCTGGCCATCTGGGCTCGGGTTGCGCTTGCCCTTTGCTGTCCTCTGCGCTGCCTACAGTCGCTGCTATCTGCCATCCCATCCTTTTTTTTTCTTTGGGTGCTCTGGTCCTATCAGCATATGAGATCTGAGAAAGTTCCCGTAAAGAGGCGTTGGGGACCTCAACTCAGCCCAGGGAAGTTCTTGATTCTTGTTGCAGAAAAAAAAAACGTTTCAGGACACCTCAGTGAGAAGCATAGACAATTTACTAGGTAAAGTTTAAGAAGCAAGAGAAAATGCGAAGGAACTTGAACTTGAGAGGCTGAGAGAGGTGCAGCTCTGATGAATATCAGACTGGCCTGTCAGCAAAGGAAGAGAACTACTATTAAGGAGTTTTGGGAATGGACTAGTGTCTAGTTGATCAGTATCTCCATTCCAGTTTTGCAAGGGGGCTCCAGAGAAGTCCTTATTGCTTAATTTGTTTTCCACGAGATGATTGTTTTTGCTTGGGAAAGTCTCAGCTTTATGAAGGTTCCAGGTGACTGTAGTTAAGGGCAATGACTAGCTACTCCTGTGCATCCACTTTTTTTGTTGAATATCCCTGTAAATCTCTTGTCTTGGTGGCCTCAGTGTTGAAGCTGGGTTATACAGTTTATGTAAATTTGGGGCTAATCAACCTTGTATTGCCAGATTTAGGCAGTCACTCCCTACTGGGTTAATGTGCCTACGTGCACAGCTGAGCAAAGATCTGACCCAAAGTTCTAAGGTACTAGAGGAGCCAGATGCAAGATGAAGGTCAAGCTTCACTTTGCCTTTAGTTACCTATTGGGTATCAGTAGGCCTAGGTGAAATTTCACTTTTTTCAAAAGGAAAAACAACTTTTAAGCTTCTAAGTGCCTCAGAAAAAATGCAAAACACCTCTTTACTGAGCATTCATTTTTGGATTCTTATAACTTTGCCCCTCCAAAGATTCTGAGAAAGTGGGTCTGACCACTCTGAGCCTTTCTCTTGGCTTGCTTTGTATTTCTCTGCTGCGTGGGTGATTTGTGTAGCCCATCTCCCAACATCACCATCACAGGTGCTCATGCAGTCTATTTTCCAGGTCTGACCAAGGTCAAAGCAAGCTTTCTATTTCCTCCTTTCTCTTACCACCATTGTGATTTTATAGCTTTAATTATAGTTACACTTCTGTGACAGTTAAGCTAATCCTCAACTGGCTCGGGTGCTACCTAGGGGAACTGGTAAAGCAAACTTCTGGGTGGGTCATAGAGTCATGAGCTTGGGGTCAATATCTGGTTCCTCACCCTTTCCTCTCTGGTGGTGTTCTGCTGTGCTTTCTAGATGCCAAAAACCATTAGCTTGCCTCACCTTCTCTTTCTACAATGGAGACCTTGGAGACAGTCAACCAGGGGTTGAAATCTCTAAAACTATGAGCCAAATTAACCTCCCCACCTTTAAGTTGCAAGTGTCAGGTATTTTGACCCCAGCAATGAAAAGCTAATACAGAAAATTGATACTTGAGAAGTGGGGTTGTTGATATGACTATACCTAAATATGTGGTTTAGAAGCCTTTGCAGTTATCTAGTGGAAGGCATTTGACAAGTTTGGAGGAGGCACAGACTGGAAAAAGCCTAGAATGACATATGCAGACTCTGATGCCGGCCAGAGCTCAAAGGACCAGAATGATGATAGGAATGTGGACAGTAAAGGCCAGCCTCATGAAGTTGTAGCTGAGAATGAGGACTGTATTGGAAACTGGACTAGAGGCCCTAAGTGTTACATGATGGCAAAAAAAAAAAAATCTACGGTTTACCCACGTTCTGAGAGTTTGTGGAAGGTTGAGTTAAGGGGTATGGACTGATTTATCTGATGGAGTAAATTTCAAGGCAACCCAAAGTTCAAGCTGTCACATGTGACTACTTTTTAATCAAACTTAAAGTGATAATTAGAGCAAAAACCAGAGCGTATGTATTTGAAAACCTGAAAGTTTGTCCTGAAAGAGACTACATGTAAAGTTGAGGCTAAAGGAAATGTAGTTATTGAAGAGATGAGAGTTTTAAAAACAGACCAAGTGTGGGCACAAGAATAAAGATACCATGAAGGCATTTCAGAAATTAGGAAGGCCCTACCCACCGCATGATGAAGGGTATAAATGTGTAATCCTTTCATCTGAGAATAGGGGCCTTACAGTCTCTGTTTGAGAAGGACAACCTAGAGATTTGGTTCCTCAGGATTGTTTTCACGGTGTTCGGCATTCAGGCAAAGGCCACTGTATTCATGGTCCAAGGGGTCTGGCTACTTCTCAAGCTGTAAAAGACCTTAGTGTCATCCATATGTATGATGACGGCTTTTATCAGCATGAACAGCACAAGACTTGTGTGGTCACAGAAGCTTCCACCTAGGTTTCCAGGGAGGCCAGGCAAGGAGCCTCTAAGAGGGCAGTGTGTGAAGCTGCGACAATGAAGCCAAAGATACTGTAGAAATCCCAGACGGTTAGAGATGCCAGAACCCGGAAATACCTGTCAAGGAAAGCTGCAGGCTGTGAGTAGAGCCAGACTAAGAGAGGGGCTGTGTGGACTGTTACCTGCAAGACACAGGGGTGGGCCACACAGGCCATATGGAACTTGCATCATACCACACATACATCCAAGATGCCAGCTGTGAAGCTAACGTACTTAATATTGGCTTTGTTCCTATTCTTTTTATTCTTCCCTTTTGAAATGGGAAGGTTCAGCTTGCTTTTTGATTTTTACAGAGGTTCACAGGAGTTTACCTGGAGTCTCAAAAGAGACTTTGCTTTGAACTTTTGAGAAATTTTGGAACTGTTGAGACTGCAGTTTGGGGGTGGGGGAAGAGATTATTGGATTGTTATATCCTGTTAGGTGGCATTATGAACTTGTAATTTTCTTTAAGTCTCAACTTGACAAGGAACAACATGTGACAGTTAAGTTCAATTGCCAATTTGATTGGCTTGGGAGCCACCTAGCAATTAGTAAGGTACAACTTGTGGGTGTGTCATAGAGGCAGGAACTGAAAACCATATCTTGTACCTCCCCCCCTTCTTCTTTGGCACTGTTCTCCTGCTTGGCTTCTTGGCCAATATAAACAAGTCAGTTAGCTCCACCACGCCCTTCTGCCATGATGTTTCTGTCTTGGAGACAGCTGACCATGGGTCATCCTCTGAAACTGTGAACCAAAGACACCGGTTTTTCCCTTTATATTGTAGGTGTCAGATATTTTTGGTTCTAACAATGAAAAGCTGACTAATATAAGTTCTTTCTCTGAGATTCTAGGATTGAGGTAAGAGGGAAGGCTGTCTTCCTAGTCAAGTCCTAGCGACATTCAGTATTCTGTAGCTTGGATTCCTCATTAGCTGACCTCAACAGCCGCCCTTTCAGAGCCTCCCACCTGAGAGCTGTGTATGTTAGAGACCACCAACCAGATAGAACCTGTCTCTCCACGCTTAAGGGCCCCAGCTAGTTGTGATGGTCACATGCCCACCTCTTTGAGGAGAAACTTCACTACCAACTTGTCACTACCTCTACAGGTAAAATGTACCCTGCATTCCACTCCTGCTTAGGGATCCCAGCCCTGGACACTGGCCAGCGGTTCCAAAGCACACACTGACCATCTCTCCCAGAAGCATTTCAAATCCTTACTTAACTGGACCTCTAGGAGGTCCCAGATAGGTCAAGATGGCTGACACTGGTGTGTTCACCCTAGGAATCCCACATCCAGGGAACGTCTTCTAACAGGGCTTCACAGCTGATTCCCTGAGGTCCTAAATTATGCAGAGGCAACTCTTTTCTTTGGTTACAAGCACATAAAGGCACCAGGAAAACCAGAGCCGAACTGACGAAACAGTACTCTAACGAGTTCCACAAGGCAATCTTGACTGTCTCATGCTTGGCGTTTGTACCTCCCAAGAAGCAATACTATAAATAGAGAAAGACTGGTAGTAAAATAAACAAAGGAACTAGGTGTCCTGAGAGCGCTCCACGGAGAGCTTAGTTTTCAATATCCTTCCTGCTATGCTGCTTCCTACTTCATTCTCCTTTCTGGTGATGCTGTGGGGCTTATATTTCTCTGGGTGTGCAGCCCTGCAAAGGCTAACATGAAGACAGGCATAGTCTTTTTTCTGATGGCTTTCATCACCCTGGGTAAGGTCATGACTTGTTCTCAGATACTTGCTCCCAAAAGCGAATATAATGAGAGGATCCCAGCAGAGAGCAGGGAAGGCTCAGAGCCCAGCTCAGGTGTTGGGGCCCTTAGGGCCCGAGAGCCTCAGCATTGCAGACCTTGGCCACGTTCCTTTCCACGAAGAAGCATTTACTGTCTGGAATTTAAGTCAGGTGTTGTTCTGCTTGAAATTTGGATCAGGTGTTGAACCACGGGACTGTTCTAAAGAGGAAGTCCCAAGGTGGGGTGATGGGTTTGGAGAGTTTGTTAGCCTATTAGATTGCTTGTATGCTAATGTTAGCCTATTAGATTGCTTGTATGCTAATGTTAGCCTATTAGATTGCTTGTACGTTAATGTGGGGATGGAAGTGTATTTAAGCTTGGGCTTTGCAGAATAAAGAGGTCGAGTCATGTCCAGCCAAGTAGAGTCGAGAGAGTCGTTGAGTCAGTCAGTCAGTCAGTCAGTCAACCAACCAGTCGTCAAGTCGAGTGAGAGAGTCGAGTCCTTGTGGCGTCTTTGCAGTCGAGGGGTCGTCGAGTCAGTCAACGTTCCACGATCGTGAGAGTCCGTGTGGTGTCTTTGCCCGTCGAAGACGCCACACTCAGGGACTGGGGATGGTCTGGTACAGAGGCAGTTGTGTGTGTACTGCTTGGATTAGATCCATTTGCTTTGACCTATAAGAATTGGTCACCCTGCACTGCCCACCCTCTAATCAGAGTAAGTTCCATCTGATAGAAAGTGAAGGTAGAGAGTGGGATTGTTCCCCTTGTTAGATGTGTCCTGGATGTGGGATTGCTAGGGCAGTAGCTCCAGGGTGAACACAGGGAGGTAGCTATCTATGATTGGAGAGTTTATAAGAATCTCTTCTTCTCAGGTACAAAGAAGGAGATGTAGCGGGAGTGGTAGTGTAAGTTTCTTTCCTGCTGAGACCCTGCAGGCTTTGGAGATCTGCAAGAACATCTCCCAGTGTAGATGGTGGAGATAATGGGGTAAGAGTGAGTGTGGAGCTGTGAAAATGAGGGAAGAGTCTAGGAGCACAAAGGGGGATACAAGCTGGAGCCCTACTGGCGAAGGGGCTTTACAACTTTAGCATCAGTTCTCAATTTTTTAGTGATTGCTCTGGGTTCTAAAAATGGATTCCTCATGGGACATTTCAGGATTCCAACATCAAAAAGCTTCCCTCCCGCCAGCTTCCATCCATAGTAGTACCGTTCTTCCTTCTGCCTCAGGATACCATACGCATTTCTTCGGCCAATACAAACACTAAGGTTTCTCACCAAGGTTTTACACCCATTGTTCCGGGTGTATCCCTCGATGCTGAGAGACCTCATAACAGGGGAAGCAGGATTTCCTTGCTAACTGCTGACCTCCTTTTCAAGGAGGGATGGACACACCTTGGTTGACCCTAGGCTTAATCGCTAAGAAAAAAAGTTCAATAATGGTCTTTTATGCTGAGGAAACATCAGTTAGTATAATACCCTGGCATCTTATGTCCTGTATTTACTCTCCCCTTAGTTCACACTGTGATTTAGTTATGCAAGACCTTTTTACTTGGGAGCTTGTTGATCACAAGAGCATGTCATCCATAACAATTCTAAAGTCCAGCCCAGCACATGTCACCAGGTCCCTCTAGGACTGCGATGCTCTTTGATCTTGCCTGTGTCCTTTGGGGTAGCTTCCTGGTCTACTGTTTCTTGCTCTTGCACAGGGGTGACAATTAATTTCCATTGTTCTTTGGGTTTCCTCTACTTTCCTCCACTCCTTGGGTTCTGGACTTTACCCTTTGAGAGTTCTTCCTTCTCTAGGAGGAATAGTTATGGTTCCATCTATAGCTATATGGGAACGATAGCGCAGGTGGCCTGAGAACTGGTATTTTACTTCCAAAGTTGTGCTTTAACTAGCGTTCCGAAAATGTAAATGTTTAAAAGTTCCCTGTACCAATACAAAACTTTCCCTGGATGATGAGTGGTTTCCTATACCTAATTTTTTTATGCTAACAATATAGTTTATTCTGAACACGTTTTCCTTCTAGGAGTCTGGAACTTTGGCACATGCTAGCTAGAGAGGGTTCTTACGTGACTGGTCCCCAATAAAAATCTGGCACTCAGGCAAACTTTCCTGGTAAACATTATGTGCAATGTATCATTACAACTCATTGTATAGGGATTTAGTTATTCCTGTGTGACTCTATTGGAAGAAGACTCTTGGAATCTTAGACCTCAGTTTTTCTACAGACTAGACATTGCCCCACACATCCTTCCCTTTGCTGTTTTGTCTGTCATCATAGTGAGCACCACAGTTCTCCTGATAAAGCATGAAAACTAATGGTCTTGAGGGTTATTAACATAGTAATTTTTCAGCCTGCGTCCTACCTACAAAAATTTGGAGACCAAGAGTTCTCTAATTACTTTGTTTTAGTGCCTGTAGTTCAAGTGGTCGTGCTTTCAACAATACAGTTCTGTTAAAAAAAAAAAAAAACCCTCAAGAGTTTTCTATGAAACTGATTTAGATCTCTTCTATGTCCCAAAAGTCAATACTAAATTCTTTTGAAAACAGGTCTGTCTCTACTTTGAGTGTTTCAGGTTTCTGTTGGATAAGATCCATAACATTTTTACATGCTATTTTGTCTAGCTCAAAATTTTTACTAAGCACTAACTTAAATTTTACAGAAATTAAATCTACAGCCATAGCTTTTATTAGATCTTTCTCCTGATGATGTTCACTAATTTGAGAATCTTTTCCTGGTCTGAAAGATTACAGGTGAGAAGATACTATCATCTAGAAATTCCTAGTCATTTTATACTTCAATTACTGCTTGAAAATAGGATAGTTCTTTCTTCTACTTATCTGTCTTAGCTCATTCCAATTTCTACAACAAAATACCATAGTTGTCCAGCGGATAAGCAGGGGAATTTTATTCCTCATGATTCTGAGATGGAAAACTCAGCATCAAGGTGTCAGCATCTCCTGGCTCAAGTGAGGGCCTTCTTTCAGGTTCCAAAGTGCTGGTTCCTCACTATGCCCTCACATGGTGAAATCGACAAACCAGTTCCCTTGGGCTAATTTTATAAGTCCTTCACACTTCCTAAAAGTCCTTACCTACTAATACCAGCACATTGGTAACTGGGTTCCAACACACGAATTTTAGGGGGACACAAATGTTCAGATTGTTGCACTTTCACGGCTAATCATAGGCAGCTGAAAGAAACCAAGTGACATTTTCAACATGCTTTTCAGAAATCACCTCGCTAAGGTGCACAAGTTCATTAGGTAAATCTCCCATCTTCCAAGTTACTACAGCAACAGTCTTACCAAGCATTTCGTTACTGAATTACGTGGGCTGCCTTTTTTCCATTCTCTTTGTTTCTTTACCACTTTCCCAGCCTTCTCCTCACCGTTTCCCCAGTTTCTACCTGCCTCCTGGTCCCAAAGCTAACACTGTATTCCTTAGAGTTTGTTATTGCAACATCTTATTTCTAGTATTTGTGTAGATTTGTGTTAACTTTTGATGCAGAACAAACCACCACAAGCCTCAAGGCTTCAAAAAATAATTATTTACTAGGCGCGAAATTGTGAGGACTGTCTGGGCAGTCTGGTTTGGTCCACACCAAGAAGCTCTCTCCTGTATCTGCAGATAGTGGCTATGGAGAAGGCAAATGGCAGACCGAGGCCAGCCTCAATGTTTTCCACAGGCTACTCTGGGCAGCAGAAGTTGGGCTCAAGAATGATGCTTGCTCTGTTCTGATTTCTTTCTCTGTCCATTATCTTCTCCATCCTGTGGTTGACGAAATGACTATGGAGGTGACTAGGCCATGCATGTTTATCACCTAGCAATCTAGCCCAAGCTTCCTCAGATGTCAGCAGCAAGATTCCAGGAGCAGACAAAAGAGAAAAAAGGAAGTACATCTGGCCTTTCCCAGTGCCTGTTTACTTCTCATTTCTCGCGGCTCCGTTAGTCACGCAGCCACGCTAACGGCCAGTGCTTGGACTTACAATTTAGGCTGTATCAATCCCTGACTTAACGTGAAGAGACATGCACTTTAGGCCACAGAGTTCCCAATGGAATTTGGGTTTTCCCATTAGGGAGAGGAGATCTTAAGCTACATTTGTAGGAGGGATAATCATGCCGTGTCTGTCAGGTGCCAATGGAGACACAGGCATTTGGAAACAACTGCATTTCACTTACTATAGTTACGCCTTCTTTATTTTCAGTTAAGCATGTTTCAGTCGGGATGAATATTGTAATACTTGATGATTCATAGTTTAATTAGCAAGATTTCTTTGTTCTTAATTGCATAGGAAATACTGGTGCATCTTAAAATTTATTGCTTCTTAGTTTCAGTGAGATGTAGTGATTAGGAAGGGTGAATTGACTGTAGGGTGGACTGTTTCAGGTTATTTTCATCTCATAATTACCCCGCCTTTCGCCTAAGCTTTTCCCTGGTTCATGGGGAAGGACCCTGAGATCTATATTTCATACAGTGGTGTGTGTGTGGGTGTGGGTGTTGTGTAGTTCTGGAGATTGTACCTACAGTCTTCATATTGAGCTACATTCCAGCTAATTTTTTAATTTCTATTTTGAAACAGTGTCTCACTATCACTAAGTTGCCCATGCTGGGCTTGAACTTGGAATCCTCCTGCCTCAGCCTCCCAGAATGCTCGTATTACAGGCCTGTGCCCCTGGATGACTTCCTAGAATCTTTTGTTAGCTTTTTTGTTTGTACTCTGCCACTGAAAAGCACCTATGTGAGGTTTTGAAGGTTGAAGAGAACGAGAGCAAAGCCAGTAAATAGGATGCCTCCTCCCTGAACAAGGCAATACATAGGCTCTTCAAACAGCCTCCAAAAATGCTGAGATAACTCTGGCTTCTGAGAATTGAAGCCAGCCGTTTCATGGTGGGTGGAGAATTTGTCTTGCTTATTTTCAACAGGCTTCTCTGGTCATTGTCTAGGCAACAAGTAGAGAGTTCAAGACAGATGCTCCATTCTGTTCTCTTCCTTCTAGAGGGAAGGAACCGAGCAGGTTTGGAGACTATGTCCTGGATTCATCTCCAGCCTTCATAGATTATTTCTGAGTCAGTAAGTCCAAGGGAAAAGGAAAACAGATGCTGAAAATCAATCTTCACTAAACGCTGTGGAAGAGGAAGGGCTATGAAACCCAAACAGACATCTCAAACTGAATTCTCTATCTAGCACTCGTTGGAAAACACTGCTGCTCCCTGCCACTTCCTCCAAGACATAAAGTCTGGGAACAATCTTTGCCTACTTGAGATTTTGATTTATTATAAATTTTAAAAATACATAATTAAATGTACCTGAGCTCATGAAACTATTATCTGGAGTACATTCTAGGTTACTGTTGTACCTTTCATATATGGGTCCACAGTGTGTTTGGAATGAATTTTTGTGTGTGGCATGAGAGAAGCGCCAAAGTTCCTTTTTTATTATATAGATAATCCAATTAATCAATATTCTTTTATCAAAAAGACCATTCTCTCCCCCTTTGTACAAACTGTACCAGCTCCTTTTTGCCAATTTGCAAACTTGAACCAACACGACACTGTCCCATTTACTGCTGCAGTCAGTCTGGGTAAATGATAGCTTAAGGCCTGCAACTTTGCCGAAGTTTTCCATAATTCCTACAGCCTTTTGAAATTTTAATATAAGTTTTCGAATCTGTGTTTATGGTGCAGATCTGGAATGTCCCCCACAAGCCTCATGTTTGGAAGGTGACCCAGTCATGGGAGTTCATCCATTCATTTCCTGTGCTGTTGAGAGGTGAGTCCTGGTCAGAAAGGGCAGATCACTGGGGCTTAACCTGGAAGGGGTGGATCACTGGGACATAGCCTGGGAGGGATTATACTATCTCCATCCCTTTTCTTCATCCGGCTTTCTGTCTGCCAGGGGATGTACAGTTTCTTTCCAGGTAGGCCTTCACCAAGCCCTTCCACCATTGTCAGCTGCCCATGAACACAACGAGACCTCCTGCGACTATGATCTAAAAGAAATTGTTTCTCCCTTAAGTTGTGGATGTTGGGCGTTGTGTTCCAGCAATAAAAAAAAATTTTTTTTTTGAGACAGGGTATCACTCTGTAGTCTAGGATGGTTCTGAACTCATTGTGTAGCTCCAAATAATAACATTGTCTGACAACATGAATAGGTGGAACAAATCCAGTGTAATCAAGGTTAGTGGCTACAGCCTACATCCTAAGTGTTCAATTGGCTACAGAGCCTCCTACAACTAAGCTCAAATACTGTAGTTAAACTCCATATTGGTTTGGACTGTTAGGCTTAGTGCAGAAACTTACTCCACCCCGATGGCTTCCCTCAAATTTTATTTGACAGCGCTAGTGTCTAATTTTTCACTAAAGACTGATGTCAGCCTCTTCCCCAGCTCGCAAAACCTGGGTAGGAGATCAGGCCCCAAAGGCGACAGCTCTCTTGCGCCGTCTGCTGGTGACCACTGTCTAGTGCATGACTTTCCCATCTGCGACAGTACTGGCTATTATTTTATAGCACACGAGATTAGCAGCAGCAAAACCCACACTTCTGTATTTAATCTTCACAACACCTTTTCAAAAATAAACGTTATCATTTTTGCAAACTCCTAAAAACTGGCCCTCGCAGGCACGTGCCTGTCCCAGGTCAGGCAGACAATACACGGCAAAGGTGGTCTTCGCCCAAAGCCAAAAGGCTTTCCAACCCCCTGAAAGAAGTGCGACCCGTCATGCGTCTGCGTTTCCCTCCAAATCGTTCAAACGACAAGGGGGAAGAAGCACCCCGCGTCTTGGCACAGAGGGATCAAAATGTGTGTCCTCGCGTGGCAGCGCCGCTCCTGCCCTGTCCCCCTCGCAGCCGAGCTCCTGCCCAGACCCATTCCCTCCTGCTCCACTCACCTTCTGCTCTGTGCAAAGCCCATCTAGGGCCAGCACGCTCTCCTCAGGGGCTTCCCCCTGTCTGTCTGTCTGTCTGTCTGTCTGGGCTTCCTCTACAAACCCTCTCCCTTCTGAGCAAGACCCCACCCCCTCCCACGAGGGCTTCTGACTGGGGACAGCTACTCCTGGGGCTTTTGTCACCGTCCTGGGGTGTGGAGGAACCTCGCTGCTAGTTCCACGGCGCAGGCAGGCAGCAAAGGAGTTTCTGCTCATGTCCACCTTTGGAAGTCAGACTTAGTTCAGACTTCCTACTGCTTCTCTTGTTCACCCAAGAGATTAAGCTCCCACCCTCCGCTTGTGTGAATTGGGGTTAGGATGCCTACCTTGTAAGTGTCTTGTGACAAATAAGGTCACGGGTGTGGGTACTTTCCCTACAAATGGCACAATGATGAGCATTTGTTAAATGATAGAAAAAACCATGGGAGAGTGGGGGCAGATCTGCCTCGGTGGTAAGACGGCCTCCATCAACAGGGAGCGTCACCTTCATGTGGTGGGGAGAATCCATGATGTGTGGAGGCCTATAAATCTCAAGTTGAACCAAGAGCTCACAGCCCTCTCCTTTTCTTACTTTGATACTCATGCTAGAGGTTCCCCATGGTTTGCATCTGCTTTGTCTCCCAAGCATTTACATGCTAGGCACTTGTTCCCCAGTGTGGTGGTTGAGGTGGTGGAAATTTTAAGAAATGGAGCCTAGCGGAAGGTGGTTGGGTCATGGAGCTACCACCCTCAGAGTGGAATGGTGCTGGTCATGCAGTGGGTGGCATTTTGCAGAAGTGAGTTTCGCTCTTGTGGGAGTCGGTGGTTGGAAGAAGAGTGAGCCTAGCATCCCTTACCCCAGTCTCTTGGGTTCTGTCTCACCATGTAATTTCTCTCTCCACACATTTTCCCTCCGTGATGCAATCCACTGTATTGTGATGTAATCAGAAGGCCAGAGGCTGAACAGGTAGAAACTTCCCAATCGTGGACTTTCAACTTCTAAAACTGTAAGCTAAATAGACTTATTTTTTAAAAAAAATTCCTAGTCTCTGGTATTTTGTTAGCAACAGAAAATAGACTAATAAAAACCCCACTGTCAAGCCTGTATGCAAACCAGTGGCCCCAAAGCCCTGCCCATATATAAATGTCTCAATTTATTTAAAAGGCACTGGTGGGGGGGGTGGGGGGGTGCGGTGCAGGCCTATAAACCCAGCGCTCTGCAAGACTGAAGCAGGAGGATCACAAGACAAAGCTAAGACTTAGCAAGACCTTGTTTCAGAAACAAGCAAACAAACAAAAAAGCGGGGAAAGCTGGGAATGTAGCTCAGCCTGAAGGCCCTGGTTCCTCAGTTCAATTCCCATTACCACACACCTACAAAAGTTAAGAACCCACACAAGCTAGTATCCCATTGACTTAGGGATGCTACTATGCTTAATATTTCATTAGATACAGCAGTTACCATGTGCTTGAAAAATGGAAGCATGCTCTTTTTCTGCAATATTTGATACACACAAGGGTTTACCTGCCCCATGAAGTTAGCTGCTGTCCCCAAAAGGCACAGTCTCTGTATTCTGAGATCTTACTATTTGCCAGGCATGTTCTGAGATTTTGCTCTTAAATCTCAGGGTTATCTTGCACAGCAGTCGACAATTTCACAATTTTACAAGTAGAGAAACTGGAGCTTATGGTAGTTAAATGACTTATCCAAAGCTAAGTAGGTAAGCGGTGGGAGAGCTCAGGTCTGTTCATGAAGCATACCAAAATTAGAGCAACTTTTCCTGGGTGGCCTCCGTCTGCCCAAATTAACATAAATTAGATACCAAATTCTCTCACATTCTATTGTGCACAACATTTTGTATCTTTTACTATTTAACATTAGATATAGACATATTTCCATATCAATAAAATACAACTCATTCTTTTTTAATTATATGATCACTGATTAATGATTTTACTGTAATTCACGAAATAAATAACCTAGTGGCTATTTCATTTGCTTGACATTTTTTATTATCGCACTGGTTGCTGTAATGATTTTAAATTAATATTTTATACACCTGTGAAAATGTTTCCTGTGGAATAAATTCTAGGAATGAAATTATAAGATTGAAGATTATGAATATTCATTTTCATAAAATCAGGCAGCAAACGTCCAGATCATAAATGACTTTCAATCACTGGACTTAACAGGTTTATTTGAATCAGCACTTACTTGTCAGTCACTATTCTAAGCGCTCTACCAAACAAATCTTTTCAGTTTCTCTACAGCCCTGACATATGTATTATCAGTTCCCTTTACTCGACAGATGACAAACCTGAGAAGTCAAGGACTTGCCCGGGGCCACTCATCTGGAAGGAGGCAGGGCTGCTTTCACATTCAGGCAGTCTACAATTGTAGTCCACAATTTTAAGGACTGCCCCTCCAAATTCCTTAGTGGCTTCCTCCTTGGAATTACTCCGATTCTCATTTATGAACTTTTCTTTGGGGCAGGGTCAAACAGGCCTTTCAACAGAAAATGATTTTATCAACTCTGAAGCTTATGAAGTTACGGGTTACAAACTTTTTCCCATGATGCTCAAAGGTAATTTATTAAGTACATCATCTATTTCAAGAGGGATATACCAGCCCGACCACTAAGGAAAGGCTCCTGTCGTTGCTATTCATAGGCGCCCACTGCCGTCTCACACCTCCCCCCCCCCCCCATGAATCATGTCCTGGCTGATTAGGCACCCAAATGCAGAAAGACCGGAACTGTGAGAGGAGAAAAACACGTGTCAGGAAGGGCTGTGGCCGTGCCTGTTCCCCTGTCCTTCTTGTAGGTTAAGCGTGACTGCTTCTGCTCCCCGTGCCCCTCTGGGGTCTGTCCCAGGGTTTGGCCAAGACTGACCTTTCACAATCGTGTAGTTTCTAGAAATGCAACAGAAACTCAGCTGAGATCCTGGGGCTTCCCCATGACCTCTTCAAAGGAAAGATCTCTCCCAGAACCATTGATTCCTATATTCTCAAGTATAATACACATGGCGGGGGGGGGGGGGGGGGGCTTAAATTTCTCCACAAATAAATGCTTATTCATACTCATTATAGAAAAGTCAAAATTTTCAGAAAACAAGGCTTTCTTTTAAAAACAAACAATCCATAATGTCACCATCAAAGGAAAACTCCCTCTAACTTGTTGGGTTTGTGCTTCCGTGTGTTTTCTGTTGGTGTATGCGCAAAGTAATCTCCATGTTCTGTGCACATTTTGTAATTTTCCTGTCCTTTATCAACATAATATATTGAACAGTTTTCTAAGATCGGCAACATGTGTTGAAAGGATTTACTGTATGTCAACACAAGTTGACAGTGTTAAACAACATACTTTAGACAAACACACACATGGACACAACCTTATATTCAACATATTTTCTTCCTAATACTTCACTATTGAACATTTAGGTTTTTCTAGCCTTTTCCTATTATATATACCAAGAGTCTGTGGACCTTTTGTTTTAATATAAAGAACCAAGAGTATGTATTTTAAGCTATGTAAGGCATAATTTTTTTGCAACTGCTCAAAGCTGCCTTTGCAGGGGTAGAAAGCACTGACAATTCATAAATAAATGGTCTTGACTGTGTTCCAATAAATGACTTCCTCTTGTTCATTACCCAGAAGGCTTTTCCCTTCTATGAGATGAAAGCTCACATCACATCCTGCATCCTGTCTCTGCTGTGACTCAGCCAAGTCTTGTGCTTCTGAAATTTCAAAAATCCTTTCTTTCTCAGTAAAGCCTGTGTCATGGTTTGGATCTTGAGTGTCCCCCCAAAGCCATATGTTCCTATGGATACTGTGCAGGACTGGGAGGTGGGGCCTGGCTGGAAAGAGTGGGTGCTTGGGTTGAATCTGGAGGAGCCTGTGCTGGTTCCGCCCTTCCTCCCAGTCTCTCTGTTCCACCATGTTGTAAGAAATCTGGGAAACAAGATGTTCTATGTTGTTGGGAAGAAGAAACAAGTCTGGTTGGGAGCCAGTTAGTCTCCGCCACCAACAGTGAGGCTCTTGGTCACTGAAGATAGTGAACAACACCAGAGCCATTGCTATAGAACTATTTATGTTCTTCCAAATAGATTTTGCAAATGGAAAAAAAAGAGAAAGCTTAAACATTAAAGCCGAATCAACATTTTTGACCATCTCTTGCAAAAGAAAGTTTAATTTTTTTGTACAAGTTGAAAGGAAGCAAAAAGTCATTAGAACGAGATAGGAGATCTCCTTTCCTCTGAACTCAGTAGGAGGCTCATTTATCCAAGGGAATCGCTGCCTGTTAACATTTCAGATAGCCTCACCGAATGATAAATTCCAGGTAGTTCTGCAGAAACTGGGTAGAGAAGCAAAGAGAGAAAAAGAGCTACTCCCAGCCAGCCTCTGAGTGCTATAACATTCATATTTGTACCTAAAATCTAGTGTTTGGAAGTATGTAAGGAAAAGCTATCCTCAGTGTCTTATAGAGAACAGAGCTGGGATTTGGAGACAGAAAGACTTGGGCTTAAATTACTGTCTTCTCATGTATGAAAAGGTCATAGCCCCTAAAAATGTTTTTGATCAAAGGGGTGGAGATGAGAGATATATGCATGCGTGTGGGGGTGTGTATGTGAATGTGGCACCCAGAAGCACCCAATATATGCCAATTCCCAGTCTTCCCACCCATTTCTCCCTGCCTCCATTCTTTAGAAGTATGAAAATACAGCATTACTCAAAGCTTAACATGTCTACCTAGTCCAGAAAGGTCAGCCTCTTGTCAGGGGTTAGGCTTCCAAATACCTGCGTCATGACCCAGGTTGCACATGCTGGCCCAGCTCACTGGGATGGAGAGTAAAATCTGCCTGTCTGTGTTGCCCTCATATGGAACATCACTCAGACACACAACGTTAGTGTTAAGGTTGTCTTAAGTCACACAGACGTCCACAAAGTTGGGGTCAGGATTGGCATCCTAGTGGTCTTGTCTTCTGAGCTCAGGATCTTCTTACCTGCTACACTGTCTAGATCTGGTACAGAATGATGAGGTACAGGTGGGAGGACACATGCTTATCGTTCCCATAATGTCCTGATCTTATCTTGCTATTCCCGACACCAGCCTCAACATTGGTCTCACGCTCCAGTTTCAGATCACTGAGGGCGGGGAGCTGTTATGTGGAATGAATGAGTACACGCTGGTCTTTGCCGATAACAACCTCCTCATCTCACAGAAGTTCTCACCGGGAACGGGAGCCCTTCGGCTGGGGCAGTGCCCTCAATTGCAATTGCTGTGTTCACTTCGGAAGAAATTACATAAGCTTGCTTGTGACTGTATTGACCCTCCCCTGGCTAATGACTGTTTAGGCAGAAATTAGTCAGGTGCTAAGCTTCTTGGTCTTCATATGGGAATCCTGAACCTACACATGTCACTGAGCTGACAAGAATGCTAACTTAAGCTCCGAGTCTCTTCATGGCTCAATTTATAATATTGAGAAGAATATAATACATATGGATTCTTACTCCTTAGAATTTCCTTAGTAATCTGATATATATCATCATGTCCTGTCTATAGTGCTCTGTTCCAGGGAACAGAAGGATGTACAACCCTTTTTGTAGAAATTCATAATACCAGCAGCTGCCAGTGTTAAGGACATTGTACTAAAAGCATGAATGTAGTTAATTCCATGACATCCACTTTATGGGTAGAGAAAAGGAGGCTTAAAAAGGAAAATAAATTCTCCAAAGGTCACACGGCTAACACAGGATGGGGGTCAATGCAAGCCAGATCTGTCTCTCTCGAGTTCTTATTCCTGTCCACTACGCATACCTGGGTCAGCCTTATTTTCCCAACTTTATGGTGTTAGCACATATCCAGAAATAAGGACCACACATTGTTTCTCATAAGATGGACGTTAGAGTGTTTGGCGGATGGGCCCCACCTGTGACCTGACTGAGCACCAGAATCGACCCCTTAGCTCCATGGTTAAATGATTAACAGAAAGTTATCATCTCAAGGATCGAAACTGAGGAAAATTTTGCAGGTATGTTCATCAGGTTTTCACTGCAGTTGTAAAATATATGAGAAAAACAACTTTGAAGCGGAATGGTTTATTTTGGCTTACTGTTTCTGATGTTTTAGTCCATGGTTAGCTACAGTCAGCTGTCTTTATTGCTTTAGGCCTGCAGCCAGGCAGAACAACATGGAAGAAGAATGTGGTAGAGAAAAGTTGCTCAAAGTTGCTCATGGCAGCTGAGTAGAAAGGGGCCAGGGGCTACATACACACTGCAAAGCCACGCACCCAGGTACCTACTTTCTCCGACTGGAGGCTACCACTCTCCTGGGAGCTCATTCAGCTATGAAGCCATGAATAAATCAGTCTGCGCATAAGTCTAGTGCCCAGATCATCTCACGGATCCCACCTCTGAGCATTGCTATACTGGGAATCAAACCTCAATAGAGGAGGTGACATTAACCCTAAGCCTTGACGGATAAGAAAAATCTTGACATGCAGAGAAAGAAGCGGAAACAGAATTCCAGGTTCAAAAAACAACCTGATGCAAACACCTTAGAGGTCATATATAATGTAACATGGCCAGTTGGGTATAAACCTCAGTAATTCTTTTGATTCTTAGGTAGGGTAAAGAGTTTTAATTTAAAGACTCCAATTTTGACTTGTGATGCTGGGCTTTCTCCCAAGACTATGCTGTATTTCTTTTGAAAGTGACTGGTCCACATACCTTAAATACTAAAGTGAGTTCTGAAGAACTAAACGAATTTACTTATTCAATAAATCTTTTGTGTGCTTTCTACATATCAGGCCCTGATTTAAGAATAATATAGTTAGTAAAATAGATGGTAGTATATTTCTTTCAGGTTTAGTAATTGAAATAACCCCTGGATAAGCATCTGAGAGAAAAAATAACTTACCATCACATATATGTGCACATATATTATTTGTATTACCCTAGTATAAAATATTTTAATAAACTTAAATGGAAAAATAAAGAAATTGTCTGACCTGGGTGAATGAACTTGGTGTACAAGGCAAGATACAACAACCAAGCAGCCCAGAGGGACTGGATGGTTTGGAACTGGGGTGAGGGGCAAAAGAGGAGGCTGGGTAGCAGCCTGAGACCCACTGCCGAGGCTCCGAAGCTCCTACTCAGTTTTTAGTAACCCACAGGGCCAGAGAAACACATGCTTAGGACACCTAAGAATAAATGAGTTGAACATTTTTTGCCTTTTGTGAAATTTCAGAAAACAATCTTTTTTACAGGCTGTAGATTTTTTAAAAGTTGTAATTATATATGGAGAATATTCATTGTTAGCTTTTTGATGTTTATGGTCTGTAAAGATTTATCTGGCTCTACCTTTATTACAGAAATTAGACCCCAACCAATCTCAGCTTGGGCTAAGTTGAAGTTGAAGCACTTTGCAAAATCGCTTCATGTATGGCTCATCAATACCTTTAACCTCTTCAAGAATACCAGCAATTGAGATCCGTAGTTTGACCAAAGGATGTCTAACTAGTGGCATTTCAAAAACTGAGGCCAAATGAAGCATATTGAGAGGCTCCCTTTCTGTAGCCCCAGAATTAGGAGCCAGGGCCTGGTCAGAAAGTGTTTTACTTTCTTAAGTGAAGTCAGCTGTTTTCTGAGGAGCCTATAAAAGCCTACAGACAGGTTCTACTACCCCTAACCAACTCAGGCCTCCTCCTTATATCATGTGAAGATACCTTGGGGGACACAATGTTCATGGACAAATGTTCTACATGTCTTCTCTGTTGCCACCACTGTAGGGTAGAAAGAAGACATATCACACCCCCAAATCATGGGGAGTATTTTAGAAACTCACTTGTTGAGATTAAGAGTGCCTACCAGAAGCAGGAAACTTGGCCTAGCTAGTTCCTACAACCCCACCCCTGGCCAACCCTTGCGCTACAGGATGTGAGACATCCTCTGAGAGTCTAATGTGGATGTTAGGAGTTTGGGTTCACAGATATGAAATTGGAAAACATGCCATGGAACTCTAGCCTAAGAAAATTACCTATACTAGAGTCAAAGACCACTGTACCTGCCCAGGTGCTCAAGAGCAGAATCAGATCCTGGTACCAGAAGACCAAGGTTGCCTACTATGTTACTAGCAGGTGGTGATGGAGAAGCATTGCCCTGCCCTCAACTATGGGAGTGACTGTCCCAGAACAGCGAAAGATAAAAACAGACTGCTACCTAGCACCTAGCTCGTGGACTGCAGTTTCTCTGGGACATATTTCTCAGGCCCAACACATGGCTAGTCTACAGCAGACATTTAATATGTATTTTGAAAATGAGTGAGTAAATGAAAATACATAATTAAAGTTAGTGCCCATCTGTACCCCACCCCAGCTTTCCCAGTTTAGAAGTCTTATTTGTTGATCAGAGGAGGGTGCGTTCTTGGCACACAGCTCTGCTTAGGTAATGTGGCCTTCCCAGGACAGACAGGGCATGTGTGCTGCTGCGACCTGCTGTGACGTCACTTCCTGGGCAGGGCTTGGGCTCCCACGGCCCGGCCCGGCCCGTTGGCCCGCCTCTGGCCTTGCATTCCACCTCAGGCGGGTAGAATCGTATACATTTCAGCTGTTTTCGGCCCTGCTGCTGTTTACCAGGGACTTTCAACAACAACATGAAGTTGGGAGACTTCCTTCTCCTTGCGGCCCTCCTCACTCTGAGCCTAGGGGTACAGGAGCTACAGGCTGCGGTGAGACCATTCCAACTTTTGGGTAAGTCTAGGCCAAATCTCTGAATGAGAGAGCCGGAAAGCAGCACATCAGGGACAGGTGTGTGCAGCAAGAGGAAGCCAGGACAGAAGGAAAAGTCTTCCTAAAGAGCCACAGCAAAGAGCCACCTTGCTGGGCGCCTCTCGGCTCCCCAGAGCAGAATTTCTATTCTTCCTTCACTTTGTCTCTTCCTTTCCCTGAGTCATCCTTCCAACTGGACTTTCCCTTCTTCCCTTCCTGCACCCTCATCAGCCACTCTCCTTCCCCCAGCCTCTCTCTCTCTCCACCAGCTTTTTCCTTGGATTGTACAGAGAAGTATTTTCTCAGTCATGTTAGTTTTGAAGTGTATCAGTCTTTCCTCGTTTTACTTGTCGTCTCACAGCAGTACTCTTAATTCCCTGGTCTTATTTGCCCATAACTTATTCCTTAACCTTTTGAAAACTGGCCACAGCCTCAGTGTCTGTCCTATTACTCTCCTGAAGCTTTTCCCCAGGTCTTGTTGGAAAGCATCCCGACGCTCCCCAACTCTGCAGCATCTGTCACTATTTGTCACTCTTTCAATCCTCCAACATTTTCCCTGTCTGGCTTATCTTTCACTGCACTTTATTCTTCTCCCTAAATATTGGTGGTTTCAATTTACTGCTCTCTCGTCTATTTGCCAAATATGGTCTGTTCTTGCACACCTGCCTTTCTTTCCACCTCTGATTGCCACACCCTTTCCAGCCTTGATTACTCCATGTGTGGGCCGCGGTAATGGCTTCCTACCGGCTCTCCTTCTTTTGCAGTTTGCCTTCTTGTTGAATCCTGTTCCCTGCTATGTTCTCATGCCAGAATAATCCCCACAAGTGAACAGCAATCACCTCCCTCTCCTATCAAAGAAATCCCAAGTCCACAGGTCCTGGAGACGCTCCTGCCCTCTAGAGCTTTGTCTTCTGCATACTTTCCCTGCTTGACTTCCAGCTGCTCTGTAAGATTTACCTCGCCTGCCATCTGCCTTTCCTCCTAGATTCCTCTTATGTCAGACTGAGCGAGGCAGATAAGGCACTTAGGGTGCAAGTGCTCTACAAAAGTAACTTTGGAAGTCAAGCTGAACCATGTAAAATATGACCTGCTCAACAATGATCTGGTTGTGGATGTTGGGTATTTTGTCACAGCAACAAGTAAGAAACTAAGACACATACAAATCTTATCTCCATTTGTTACGCTCTATGCTGCTTGTATCACATCTTTTGTGTAATAACTTCCTCTATGTTTTATATAAAGTAAGAATAATTAATAATTGTCTTAGTCACTTAGCTGTCACTAGGACTGAATACTTGACATCTACAATTTAAGGGAGAAAAGATTTATTTAGCTCACATTTTCAGAAGGTCTCACAGAGTCCATTCAGGGGGTACCCAGCAATAGTGAAGCCACGTGGCCGAGACTGGAGAGCTGCTCACAGCATTGCAGACAGAAGACAAGTGAGGCAAGAGCCAAGGCAATCTGAAGACTCAGGCAGACTCAGGCAAGGATACAGCTTTCTCAGCCAGAAGCTGAAACAATGTTTCTTCTTCCTTCCCTTACTTAGTTCAAATTGCCAGTTGGGCCCCCTGCACTCAGGGTGGGTGACCCTCACTCACTTCCTGGACCTCAGGGCAATAATAACACCTGATAGTCCTGCCCTGGGCATCCCCACCTCCACCCCCCACAGCTCAACAAGTTGACACGATCTTTCCTAGTCAAACCCCAAGTATGTGCCCCTTCCAGCCAGACCCTACCTTCTAATAACACAAGATTTCAAATATTTCCCACAACATCAAGTACAGGAGGCTTTGGGAGGACAATCCAGGCCCAAAACACGGCAGTGTCCAAAGTGCTGTGAGTGGGAACAAGAGGTCTGCAACCTCAGCACAAATCAACAATAGCGACTAGTGGGATTGTACTGACTTTCTCTGAGATTTGGAAAGTACATGTAGACATCCTGCCAGGTCCCTTCTTATATCCCTCAGACATACTAATCGACGATGGAACATTTTGTCTCTGAACCTGAACAAGGCATGCAAGTCTACTCAACACAGAATGAGATAGCCACTTCTATTGATTAGAATTGACAAAGGAGGATGATCCTCATTTTCCCTGCTGGACCCAAGGATCCCCTTTTATAGATGAGAAAAAAAATCCAGGGAAATCCAGCGATAGAATCAGGTAGAGAAATTTCTGATAATAGCTGAGTAGCCAATCTAAGCATAGCATATATTCATGTAGAGGACTTCATGTACTTTGCTAGAAGCCCCTCTGGGTCTTAACCAGCTTTTGGACCTACGTCATTGGTCCTCAAGATCAATCCCTGAGACTCTGGAAACATGAGGAGACCCCGCTCTCAGATCAAGATCGATGCTTTGAAATTTGGAAATGCATTCTTCATATCAGGGTCAGTTTCTTATGTGGGACAACAGGGGCTCAGGAGCTCAGGCCTCAGTCCAGGCAGGTCTAGATTGAATCCCACTTCTATGCCCACTAGTGGGCAAGTCACATCAACACCCTTAAAACGATGCCAGACTCTCTGTATAGAATGACTGCAAGGCATCTTTGATGACATTCAGTACTTGCAAGTCACCCCTTCCTGGTTCCATTCCATGCACTATGAGGAAGTGAAGATATTTAGGCAGGCTTCTTTGCACTTCCCTTCCACAAACACAAGCACTCTATTCCTGTCTCTAAAATAGGCTTTTGAGATTATATGAGCTCATTTTTAACTGAAATATACTAGACGCTAAAAGTACCATTCTGCCAGTAGTCATTTGGGAAGTAAATCTCAAATGTATTGAACTAAAAGAAAAAAAGTGGAATTTACTCCTTAGTCAAGGGCTGCCATTCCCAGCACTTAAACCTGATGCTCTCTTCCAACTTAGGCTCCTGTGCTGAGCTCTGCAGAGGTGACTGGGACTGTGAACAAGGGGAGCAATGTGTCAGCAGCGGATGTAGCCATGTCTGTACTACAAATTAAAAACAGGTAAGACATCAGGACCTTCTTACTTCCTTAAACCTTGTCCAACCTAGGCAGCTCATACACTTGGCTCCTGTGGGACTTCCCAGAATTGGGTTGGACAAAAGACTTTTTTTTTTTTGTAGCTTCTTCTTCACCCCAAAAGAAAGATGCATCCATCACTGGATGGTGATTTCCAAGTCTTTAAAACAATTGCTTAGTAGAAAGGCCAAGCTATTTTTGAACAAACAAGATTTAAAAAATTACCTGTAATCTTCCACCCTACAATGCTTAGCACTGTGGTTTTTTTTTTTTTTTGAGACAAGTATCACTAAGTTGCTTGTACTTGGAATCCTCCTGCCTCAGCATCCCAGAGGGCTGAGATTACAGGCCTGCATCAGTAAACTCAGCTGTGGTATATATTTTAAACACACACAGATACACTATGAATTTTAAAATGAGAATCTTGTATGTTCTTTTGTTTTATTTACTTTAAAATGATCAGTGAAAGTTTTAATATCAATATTGCCCCATCCCATAAACAGTATTCTTTACAGTCTACCATATATACTCGTATGCTCAGCAACCTCCACCACTGTATCTAATTTTTATATAATTAATATGGTTTTAATTGATAATAAATTGAACAATACTCCCTTAAATTGATTCCTCTGGGATAATTCAAAGACATGATTTGATGACCAAGGAGTATATTCCTATTAAGTCTTTGATGAACACTGTAATATTGACCTATGAGGATCCTCACATGATAGTTTGATTTTCAGTAGCCATTAACTTAAAAATATCATAATAAAAGACTATCACGATTCCCTTTTGATTATAAATTAAGTTGTGTTAAAAACAATAGAATCAGTATATATTTTAAAAAAACAAATCATTTATGTTCAGCAAATGTAATTTTTCCATAAGTGATCCTAGGGGTACTTAGGATCTTGTATGCTTCCTGTATGTACTCTGGAGTCCCAGAATTGGGACCTGTTGCCTCTCAATTAAATTCTGTGGATCCAGGTCCCCAAAAGACCAGGTCTCCTGTATAAATTTTGTCTATTTCTCAGATAAAGAATTGTCTTAAGGGTTGTCTTCTCTAATAACTGTTCGTCTCTTTCTGAAGCTTCTACCTGCAAAGAGGTGACAGTTTGGAACTTCTGATGCAGGAAGACATTGAACATGGAGGCTGGGGTTGGATGACAAGGAGTATGAGGCAAAGGGAAGAAGAGCTGTTTCTTTTTAATAAATCATAATTTTAAAGGTAACCACATTTCTCATTACTTATTTCAGTAGAGGTGATGGTGATGATGACAAAGGCAAGGAAACAAATACACGACATAAGTAAGTTTTAGACAACAAGGACTAGGTCAAATTCTCCACAAGCATGATCTAAGCTCCTCATCCCCTTTGGAGATTGAGGATAGAACCCAGCTGACCTCCATTCCCACACTGACCTGCATCCCCAGCCCTATTTTTATTTTATTTTTTATTTAGAGATAGGCTCTCACTAAGTCACCCAAGCTGGACTCAACCTTGTGATCTTTGTCTCAGACTCCCAAAGTGCTGGAAAATACAGGCATGTGTCATATCTAAGTTATTCTTGCAACAATTTTTTGACTGAGCTTAGCACTATCATTTCACATGTAAGAACACTGAATTTTGAAGAAATTGAGTAATTTGCTTAAACTCATAGAGCAGAGAAGTGTAAGGACCTACACTATAATCCCATACCAAACTCCAAGGCCTATCCATTATAGCATAGAGATTAGGAGTTTGAAATTTAGGCCAATTACTCAGCTAGTGACTGTCCTACCTTCTTTGTTTCTTAATCTTTGTAACAGCATATATCTCACAAAGCCACAAAAATAAAAGAGCTTAGTTCATGTGTAGTACTTGGCACAGTGCCTAATACAGAAAGTGTAACTGGCCCTCTTGGGTTCTGCAGCCACAGATTCAACTAACTTCAGATTGAAAATACTCAGGGAAAACTCAATTTGCATCTGTACAAAACATATATAGACTTTTTCCTTGTCATTATTCTCTAAACAAAACAGTATAACAACTATTTACATAGCATTTAAAGTGTGTATTTAAAGTTATCTAGAAATGATTTAAAGTATAAGGGAAGATGTGTATAGGTTATACACAAATATTGTGCCATTTTGTACAAGGGACTCGAGTATTCTTAGGTTTAGGTATCCTCAGAGATCCCAGAACCAAACCATCACATTCTGGATACAGATAACATACAAGTAAACAAATGAGCAAAATACAGATTATGGCAAATGTTCTGAAAGATATGAAATAGAATATGCGGCTATGCAAGTCTATAATATAGACTGTAATAAAGTGATAAAAATGAAGTTTTGACAAAGGTGTAAATAAAAAAGAAGTGAATTTATGAGAAAGGGTTTAGATTACTCAATACATAAGTTTTTTAAAAGGCTGTGAGCTTGCTTAGCACTCCTTAAAGCCCCTCAAATACTATAAAACTATTAAAATGTTTAGTAAGGAGGACTGGAGATGTGTGAGGAGATTTTTGTGGAAGGCAGCCTTTTCCACACTATGAGTTTCCACAGTCTTAGGATGGAAAATTGGTGTGGGAGGTACTACCATCTAATACCAGCCAATGCAAGGAACCTTCAAAGGTTTCCCTGGGAGATTGAAACGTTTTTCATTCAGGTAGTAATCATATAGAATAAAAATGTGCATTTCCCTGGAGAAACTACACCATCATCCACAAGGGTACATTATACCAGAACTCAATAGATTGGCATTGGTATACTTTGCAATCCCTGAGTCTTCCGGTTTCAAATAATATATCATTACATGTGGATCATCCCTGTTGCAACCTACAGTGAACCACACTAAATCTGCATTCTTCCCATATCAAATGCTCTCCATCTTACATTCTTTAAGCCATTGTTATGGCAATCAGTTTGTTTCCCATATCATCTAGCTCAGTACAAATCTGACTTGTCAAAGCCTGGCTTTGGACATGTACACTTGCATCACAAATATCTTACTTTTGCCTCAGGGCTTCTTTAGTCTATACAGATGAATAAGCTGACAGATACCTACTTTTTCCTTCTATTCCTCAAAAGGGTGTTCTGAGAGCATTTCATAAGATTTCCCAGAAAATCCCAAGGATTGTGTAGTTGTTTCTCGCAATGGACAACTCAAGAGTACAAACCATTACTGATTTTTCCTTTCTTCTCAGTTTATTCCTGAATAAATTATTCACATCTCATCCTCAACTGAGGCTCAGAACCTTTCAGAGAACTCCAAGTAAAACATATAGTGACTGTTTTTCAACTTTTGATATTCTTTGAACAAACGCTTGAATATCACAAATACACACATATACATGTGTAATATAACACATATCTCAAGAATATCCCACATGAGCATAATGGAATCTAAATCCAGACAACAACAAAATTCTCCTCAAAGAAGCCCAAAGTCTTCAGAGAATTAACTCTACTGAAGCATAATCTAGTTTTTGTTACTGTACAGAGTGTTTATTTTCAGGATACATACATTCACATAACTTCAAGGTTTTGCTTATGAACTAGTGGTGAGAATTTGTCTTATATTTACAGAATTCCAAGGTCCTAAAGATAGTCTTCTCAGTCTGCTCAAATGTGAATGCTCAGCCTCAACTTCTTGGGTGGCTGAAAACTGAGTACACGCTTAAAATGTCTATTTTAACTGGGTGCCACAGCAATGGTTTTAAGTATTTAAGACCAGGTAACTTGCCTTAAAAGCTCCCAAAAACATTGGGGTGTCCAATTCCAACCAGGTTATCTTTAAGCAGGTTATATTTTACATGGTTCAGCTTGACCTTCAAAATTACTTTTGTAGAGCGCTTGCACCACGAAAAGGGAAAAACAAAGAGTGCAGTCAGCTGTCACTAAAATACTGGAAAGTTGCCTATATTCCACTGGTTTGATAGTAATCACAAATCCAGAACCAACTGCAAGAAATACTGGGTAACGTATTCTTTATTCACGGTGCTTCTGAACCTGGAGAAAAATCAAGGCTCTAATACGAGGTTAAAAGAATAAGCTTTCATATCATTTGCAGTTTTCACCAGAATCATCCGCAGACATTATTCTCCAACTCCATCCCTAAACTGAAGCTCAGTTACTAAACAGAGTAATGTTAGCTCGCCAAGAATTCCCTCCCCACATCTTCTTTAGTAAGTGCTCAGATATGTGGGCGGCGAAACGTTTCAAAGCCCATTTTTGACAGTATTTGTGGATACCAGGTTGACGGACACACAGAGGCGGGTACTCCCAGCGTGCCGTTCTGACCCAAATAAGGTATTTCCGGAACTATAGCGCAGACTCCAGGGATGTCCCGGAAGTATTTCCCTGTGGCCTCACGTAGGAAAAATGGCGGCGGCACAAGTTGCCGGCTCGCTGTTATGCGGTCAACTTCTGGAGGCGCCGCGGGAGCCGCACCCCGAGCCGGGCAATGGGTTCCGCCGTTTGTCTGCGAGGCTCCGCGATTTGCGCCCAGATGACAGCAGCTCTGCCCGCACCGAGATCCATCTGCTCTTCGACCAGCTCATCTCCGAGAACTATCGCGAGGGCAGCAGCGTGGCCCCGGAGGTAGGCAGCGCTCCCGTGGGACCCGGAAGCCGCGCGGTCTTCCCCTGCCCAGCCTTTTATGCGACCTGCCTGGTATCTCCTGCCGGCTCCCACCATGCTGACTTAGTTCCGGGACGCCGGGTTCCCTCCAACCATGGCATATTCTTTGCCCTCCTGCGTCAAAACTGCATCTTTCAAAACCCAACTTGATAATTTTTTCTCTGACATCTCAAGGTGACAAATTTGGTACCACCCTCCCGTCCCCACACTCACCTTTCTTTCTACAATGTATATCGAAAACTTTTGTAGATAAAATTTATTATTATTGCTTATTAGGAAACTTTACTGTGAGTGTTTTCAGCTGTCTTAGAACGCGAATATTACTAGGCTGTTTTTGCTGTTGAAAACACAGAAGTTCCTAAGATCCAGTGTTAATTTGTTGGCATACTTCAGGGCTGGAATTGGAGCCCAAGTCGGCTGTAAAGTCCCTGTATTTCTATGTTTCTCCTTCTGCCCCCTCTTTTTAGAAGTTCTTTTCAGTGAGTAAGGTTCATCATACGCATCTGGCCCTGGACTCGAGCCAGGTCTCAGGACCATATTCCCCGATCTCTTGAGCCAGCCATAAGCGGCGTTATGAGGCTCACAGGCACCTCAGACTTGCCAGTTCCTAAACACATTATCTCCAGACACTCCCATTCCCATTTCAGTCCCCCCACCCCCTCCAAAACAAAAACAAAAACAAAAAACATGTATAATGCAAGTCACACAGGGAACAAATCCTGGTTCTTTTCCTATCCTTTGTCCCAGAGCCTGTCCAACAGACTCTTTAGAGTCTGTCCCAAACATGTTTCTCAGCCCACCCCCTCCTCTCCATTTCCATTGCTAGTGCCTTAGGCCAGATTAGGCTGGATGACTCTTGCCTGGACTATTCCAGTGGTCTCTAACTGATCTTCCTCCAGTCTGGCCTTCATCCAGGTATTCTTTGCTCTGACATCAGAATCATTTTTACCTGGCTTTTTGTTTTGCTTTGCTTAAAAAAGAATGCTGGGTATAAAAGTAAAAATCTCATCTGAGAAAACCTTTAATACACATTAATAAATGATTGAAACAAGTTGCAGAACAATTCATAACAGTGTGAGACCAATACAGAATTAAGAGGAAGATTTTTAAAATAAATATGTATTTACATGTTTTTATAAAATACGAAAGAACTTCTAACAAAATAATAGTCTGCATCACTTAAAAATAGAATGAAACTAAGAGAAAAGACAAAGGGACTTTCGCATTTTTTTTTTTTTTTTTTGGAGACAGGGTCTTGCTTAGTCTTCCAGGCTGGTTCTAAACTCACTAGCCTGGGACTCACACAGCAATCCTTCTGCTTTAGCCTTCTGAGTATTGGGATTACAGGGATGTGCTGTCATGCCTGACTTATATGTATACTTTGATATTTTTGTAAATAAATTGCTTTTCCAGTTTTCTGTTAGTACTTCTATGTTCAGTGTATAGTCTTCAGTCGTGTCTTCAGTCATGTGCTGGTGTTTCACATCTCCTAATCTTAGTCTACTCTTTCTGCTTGTAGTGTCTTTTGGTACCTTATCTGTCTGGCAAAGTTCTATTCATCCTTCAAATTATTCCAGTTCTGTTTAAAAATTACCTCCACAAAGCTTCCCTAATTATTTTTTCCCCACTTAGTTTGTACTTACTTGTTCCAGCACTTAATTTACTTTCATTATTTGTGTGTATTTCTGCTTCCCTTGTTAGATTGTGAGCTCTTTGAGGTTCAGGAAAATATTTTTATCACCTTTGAAGCCCAAGGACCTATCTGACTACCTGGCATATAGTAGGGGCTCAGAGCCTTTTTAATAATGGGTGAATGGTGTGATAAATCTCTAATTTTACATCAGATTCATAGAAGTGTCACTTCTGATTTTCCTAGTTCTCCAAATCTTATTTGCTTACTTGTTGAAATTTTGGTATTTTTAACTTCAGTGTGTGCTTTTACACGCTGAAGTCTTTCTTTTTATTTAATTGTGTTGTGTACATGAAGAAACTCTGTAGTCTTTAGCATGACAAAAACTATATTGATTCTTTTCCCTTTTTTTTAGTACATCCTATTTTTGTACTGTTATTTCATTTTTTTGCCTTAATTTTCTACCTCAAATTTCAACTGGATGTTACCCTTCTCCATTTTTACGTGAACATTAATATTCCTGTTTGGATCTGAGTGGGGGGTCTTCACTTTGCTAGTAGGTATATTTGGATCTTGAGTGGCCCCCCAAAAAACCTCATGTATTTGGAACTGTGTGTTATTGGAAGGTAGGATCTGCTTGCAAGGAGCAGATACTTAGGGTTTGACCTGAAAAGATTGTGTCAACTTGCTGAGACTGGGGGTCAGGTACATAGGGCAGACCTTTCAGGTGTGTGTGTTGTTGACTTGTGGGCCAGAAAGTGTGAAAGTGAGGGAGGGGCACCCATCTTGTATGTGAGGGCATCTGGGTGGTAGCTTGAACTCAGTAAAGGAAGGAAGAAGAAACACCATTCCAGTTTCTTCTTAGGAAAGCTCTAGCCTTGCCTGAGTCTCCAGACATCAGCTGACTCCTACTTCTCTTGGTTTCTGTTTACAATGGGGGGAGCAGCTCTCCAGAACCTGCTATGTCGGTGCCTGTGCTGGTTGCCTGTAAATGAACTGTGTGAAATCTTCTGAAACTGTGAGCTAAATAAATCTTTCCTCCCTTAAGTTGTAGATGTTGGATATTTTGTCACAACAACGAATAAGTAACTAGGACACCTTTTCTTCTTCTTCTTTTTTTTTGTAGGAAGTCAGTGCTCTTCTTGTCCAAGCTTGCCGACTGGTACCTCCTAATCAGAATCATCTTGTCAGCAAAGTGTCTAAGCTGATCCACCATTTACTTAACAGACTACAGGTAATCATATATGTAACTTTAGGATTTAGAACATGAGCTTCAAGAATAAGTGTGTACTTTTGAAATACTACATCTGTGGTAGGTATCATAGGTTGATCTGTTGAGATGCTAGTGATTCTGCACAATTTTAGAAGTCTATTAGAAGTGTTCCTTTCAGTTTGACTCAGCATACCAATCTCTTTCTGTCCCCTGGTCCTAGTTTATTTTTAATGAAAGATATTATTGACCCAATATATCTCAGAATAAATTTTTAAAAATCAGGGATAATTTTTTTTTCAAGACAGGGTCTGTAGTCCAGCTTGGTCCTGAACTTGCCATGTAGCCTAAGCTGGCCTCAAACTCAGGGCAGTCCTCTTGTCTCAGCCTCCCAAATGAGGGGATTATGGGCTTGTGTCATCACACCCAGCTCAAAAGTATTTCTGATGAGAAGCACTCTCTCAAAATAGTTAGGATTTCCCTGTGGGCCTCGTGTGGGAGGGGTGGACATCTGTTTCAGCTCACAGTTTCAGAAAGTCACAGTCTGTTCATGGACGGGGAGCTATAAAATGGTGGAGTTGCATAGTGGGGCTGGGCCTGAGTCCAGGGACTGGAGCTGGAGCCAGAGACAGACGTCCTCATGGCATGGAAGAGCAGAGCCACGTCTGGGAGGAGGGCAGAACCTCTTCCAGGTCAAGCCCCAAGAAGTACACAGGATGCATAGGTACATGAGGCTCTTGGGGGACACTCCAGATCCAGATCACAACAGCATCCAAATGAAATGAGAACTTTGACATCAGAAAAGAAGCTAGAAGCTGATCTGATAGATAACCCAGACTGTTTGCTACATGTGATAAAGTTTTCAAATTAAAGAGTCTTTCAAACTGATGTGTGATGGCTTCTGAATGTTTGCTGTTCACACGTGTCCTCTTTGTAACAGTGGCAGCAGAGAACTTCCTGGACACCTGTGGTACTTAGAGCCCATAACCAACTTTCTAGCATTTGATGGTGATTTGTCTCAAATGTCTATAAAGTACTATTTAGTCTATACCAAGTAGATTGGACATTCTGTCCAGGCAGGGATATGCCATCTCTTTTTCTTGTGTTCTTCATACCAAGCTAGAAATGTAGTAGCTATTTAGCAAATAGATTTAGTCACCATGAGTGAATAAACTGTTGAGTGATTACCATGTATAAGGCAGTTTAATTGAGTTAAGACATTTCATTTTATAGAGTCTTATATCTGTGTATTGATAGGTTCCAGTGACTGCTTAATTCAAGGGAAAAAGGCCTTTGTAGGTTCTCCTTTGGAGGGACTAAAGTGAGCAAGATCCTGGAGTGGAGAAAGGCCTGTATTTTGATCAGACTTTCAAACCTTTAAATTTGATCCCTTTGACCCCCCAAAAATGAATATGCACTCTCACACAGCTTGATTCAGGCGAACATACATGTCTATGAAAGGATGAAAATATTTTTTAAAAGTTAGAACTTCTGTCTTTTTCCTCCATTGATAGGTGATTGTTGATAAAGAGAACTTGGACTTCCTATTGGCTTATACTATTTCAGCTCTTCAGCAGTGTAGCTCGTGGACACACATGGAAATTCTTCAAGCCCTGGCAGCTCTGGTGTACTGCAATGGCTCAAAATGTCAAAAGGTAGTTGAAACTGTGTTCTGCTTTTCCTTTGCAAGGCTGGGAGCTCAGGCTGTGGAGCCAACAGACCTCTGTTCAGGTATCTGTTCTGCCACTAGTGAATATGTAGTAGTCCTTTAGAAGCCCTTACTGAACTCTTCTAAGACTTGTTTTCTCGTGTGTACAGTAGTTGCTCTGAGGACAAAGTGAGACAGTCCTTGTAAAGCACTATTAACCACTGCTATCGTTGTTATTGTTACCCATCACCTATGCCCAAGACTGAAGAGCTTTAGCAACTATGTAGTAATTGATCTTTACTGGTGTTTTATGTCCTATTTTTGCATACCTATATGAAAGATTTCCCAAATAGCTAGTCTTTTGATACTGAATTGCCCTTTAGTAAAAACAAAAATAAGATCTGTTTTTCTAGAAGCTTTTCTTAGACCCACATGACTATTCTTTTGTTTTAGTATCTCCCAGATTTGTTAGGCAAGACCGGTCTCTTGACGAAATTGAGTGACTTGACTCAGCCTGACCCTGAAGTCAGAAGAGCTGCAGTACATTGTATGGCAAACTTATGTCTCAGGTATGTGGATCTATTCAGATTTACCAGAAGTAATATGTAGGCCCTCTCTGGGGCCCTTTTTAGACTGTCCCATCTGTCTGAAGTCAGAACTTAGAAAAATGAGTCATGTTCCGTTTCCCATGTTATCTAATAAAATAAGGTCATCTTATATTGTTTGTTTTTAAAGAAAGCTTATAAAGAAATTAAACAATATATGCTAAAAGTGATGTTTGTGCAATGTGTCAACTTTTTGTTTTTCCATTGCTATAAACTCTAGCCATATTCTCCTACAGGGTTTACTCTTACAAACTTAAGCACTAAGATTTATCTGTCAGGGTCATGTTCTTCTCTTTTGAATCTGTAGTATGTAATAGAAGGCAGCAGCACAAACCTGAGCTTGTCTCTGTAGCACATGTTGTCCAGTAGTCGGAAGGCAGGTTCAGGCATGTGATCTAACTCAACAGGACCTGTCTGTATTATTTTCCTCTTAGAACTAAAGAGGAGAACTATAAAAGATTTCTTTTTCTACATATTTTTTCCACTACAAACTTGTATGACTTTTTCCTGTGGAAATCACTCTTCTTTATAGTAACCAGGGCGTGTACCTGTTCCACAGTAGTAACTAATTAATTAAGGTGCACAATTTACCATAGTACAGTTGTATTCAAGGGTATGTTTTAACTCCACCATTTTGTATTCCTACTATGTCTAACTTTTATTCTCTTGCATTTCCAAGGAGACTTTTGATTCATTTTTTTCTATATATGTTTTAGTGTCCCAGGACAGCCGTACCTGGAGGAACCCTATCAAACTATTTGCTTCCAAGCTTTCTTGACTATTTTGCAGACTCCAAAATCGTCTGATATGGATGATGTGATATTTTGCATGGTAAGTGGGTCTGTCACTGATCTTAGGACTACTGCAGATGCTTCTAGAAGCAGGGGTAGAATTTCAGTTTGGCTGCTTTATTAGTTCTGTTTAGAGATGTATATACATAAATGGAATGGTTGTAAGCCAGAAGGACCGAGCCACACCTTTGAGTTTAAATTATAGCAGATTTTTTTTGTTTTCTTTGAGACTGTTTTGCTATTCTAGCATTAAAAACAATTATTCGTTTTCCTTCTGAGTATAAAAGCAATACATTTTCAGGCTGGTGGCTGGCTTTAAGATGAATGGAAAAGGAAAGTAAATTTCAATAGTATCTACACTATTTTTTTAAAAATCTGATGTACGTATGACAATTTATTGACAGTTTTTAAACTCAGAGTAACACATTTCAAACTTTCCGGATCCAAAAGTGAAATTCTTTTGTAGTCCTCTGCTGATATATAACCACTAGAGGTGATTTCATGAGCCTCCGATTTTTTTCTAAATGTGAATTAACATATTTATCACTTTTAATTAGAATTATATTTAACATGATTGTTTGAAATTTTCTGATTTTTAAAAATAAAATTTAATGTTTCTTGAACTTTTTTTTAAAGTAGCTATTAGTATGTTTCATGCTTTCTAATTGCCATAGCTAGAAGACCCTGGATAAATTATTTAACTTCTTGGAGCCTCCCTGTTTCTCTCTGAATGGGATATAACTATTTTGGGCTCCTGGGAAATATATGTAATAAAGCATTTCAAGTTCTTAATGAAGTGCCTACTGTTTTTGTTTTTGAGTTTTTCATTTAGTAGAAGGTTACTTTCATATATCATCATTGTCATCATCATTGTAATTGATGAAAGATGATGAATTTTCAATTTTTTCACTGTTTCAGACAAGGATATAGCTCACATCCTCCTCTGTGGGGAGTATTTTCAAAGGACAGATCCCTGGAAATGAGGTCACTTATTTAAGAAATCAGTCTTGATCAGAGTTGCCCTAGGGGCATGTTTTTATCACTTAGTATCTTCTTCCATATCCCTGCCTTTCCCATTAAGAGCTGCTGAGATTGCTGTGATATAGATAGAGCTTCCTCACTTCTGATCCCTTTTACGCCTGTCACTTTCTTCCTTTAACTGTCCCTCTTTTCTTGTTCACCATTGTGCATGCTGATTTATAAGCTTGCGTAATAAGGTCACTTAGTAAAAGGACTCTTCTAGGATAACTTGGTGGTTTGTTAGGTCTGTTATCTGTATCTTTGTCTCTGCTTTGTGATTGTGTTTCTAAAGACCCTATCTCAAAAAACAAAACAAAACAAAACAAATCATTATCTGGAGACTTTCTTCTATCTTAAGTAGTACTAAAAAGTTGATTTCTGAACAAGCAGATTTTTACCATCTTCTAACCTGCTCCCTTTCCTTCTTTCCCCCTCCCCACAGTTGTTACAGAATGCATTAAAAGGCATACAATCACTTCTAAATGGTGGGAAGATGAAACTGACACAGACCGATGAACTTGGAGCTCTTCTGGCTGTGCTAAAGGTAAGGCAGGTTTTCTTTGGGAGCAATGATTTTCCTATTTAAACCCCAGACTGAGAACCACTTAACCTCAGTGCTATATGACTAACCTTAGGAGTTCATATATATTTTTTATGGGAGAAGAATAAAATGTTCATATTTAAGGGTAATTAAAATTAAGAACAAAAACCAGCCTTGATTGAATAAATATATCAGTATCTTTTAATTATCTTTGAATCTTCAGATGGAATAGATTTTAAGACAGGATCTATAAGTAATTTAATTATAGATTATCTCTAACCTGCTGTTATTTGTTTCTATTTGAAAGAAAAACCGGGGCTTCTCCATGGCATTCTCCTTGTGGAGTAGTCAGGCCGGTCAAGTAGGGTGTCAGCAGCTCCATTCGGCAGCTTCTGAGCCAGCCAGGCAGTGAGAAAGCCACGTTCCCTCTCTGGGGCTTGTTGTTGGTTCTGCCAGGAAGGCGTAAGGAGCCTTTTGCTGGATTCAAGTCAGGGCCATATCTGACATTCCAGCTTTATCACAACCAAAATTTTGAGTTTTTTTCCTGTGCTGTTATTAGTCACTAATAAAATAGAGGCAGTTAGCTACATGTGGAAATAGAAAATAAAAGTGAGAAATTGGTTTAAAAATTATAGGTGTCCACATGTAATATTCATCTATAAAATGAGTGCATGAAAATGAGTGAATAAATTAAGTATACTAATATCAAACCTAATCTAATGTGGCTGAATCAGATCCAGTCTGAAGCTACATGAGAGTAAGCTTTTCTTTAAACCCTGAGGCTTCAAGTTATCTATTTTCTGTCCCATTGTGATTCTTTTTTTTTTCGCACAGTTTTTATTAATACATATATGCAATACGTAATGTTCACAGTGAACTGGAGTGTTTTGTGCACATATATATCACATCAACTTTACAATCTCTTCCCATTTTGGGGGGGCCTCCCACACCCTCCTCATCATCCCTAACTCCCACCATTAATCATCTTTTAAACATTGATCTGTTTGCGTTCTGATCCACAGTGTGGTAGATAGTCCTGTGGCTTATGTCTTGTGTGTATGTTTCCTTTATCTTCTTTATTAGAAAACCATGTTTCATGGGCTCCCTGGATTGAACATAGAGATACCCACGGTGCTATACCCAACTCCACTGCCTCAGTATGATGGGCGGCCACCTGTCAAGCCGCAGCAGTCAGAATCCACTGCTTCTCGACCAACCACGGTACATCTGAGTCTATGTAAACTTAAGTTAGGGATTGCTTTGAGTAATTTGCTGTGTGTTTTCTACAGGGGCATCACTATTGTCTCAGAGGCTACCTTGAATTTAGTATCAATTTAGGTTATTCAGTGTAGTCACTGTAAGTTTTTCAGACTGTAGAACATCCCTGTTAAAGCATCTTCTGCTTCTAATAGTTCTAGGCAGTGTACATGTGTAGAAATGTACATTTACTTTATATCTAAAGCTAGGCATCCTTCTGTCCAGAATATTCAAGACCAGAGGATTAGCACACTGTCTGAAAAGGGGCTGGCTAGTAAAACCTTAGGTGTTTTTCTCAACTGCCTTATCTATCACCGTGGTACAAAAAGTACTCATAGGTACGCGGTGGAAATGCATGGGCATGGCTATGTTCCAGTAGAACTTTATTTACAGAAACAGGCTGTGGGCTGGGCTGGACTTGCTCTCCAGCACCTCTCCAGACTATTAGAAGCTCACCTATCAGTCAGTTCACCATCTCCATACTCTGTATTCACCGTATTTCCCAGATAGCTGTCATCATCTTCATGTTTTGGTTATAGAAACTGGAGCAGACAGTTGTATGGCCACAATTCTATATCCAGACATTTAAGACCCTATTAAAAATGCTTGAAATTAGAAATTCACTCGTAGCTGAATGATGTGATCAGATTTGCATCTTTGAAAAACCTCTGTGGTAACAAGTGAAAGAGTTATGAGTCTGGCCTTCAGTCAGAAATCCAAGGTGGAAGTGATAGGAACCTTCTTCCTCAAGGGTAGAGACTAACAATGCAGAGAAAGAGCCAATTCCACAGATATTTAAATGTCAAAAGGAAGTAGGGGAAGGAAAGAAACTGACTTTTACTTAATACCTATTATTGCCTAGCCTCAGGGCCCCACAACATACACGATGGGTAGTGACTTACTCTTGTGTGCATGCATCTAGAGTGGCACTAGCTGTGTATTCTAATCAGGAGAACTGGAAGAACAGGCAATCAAGTCATTTTCCCTGGGCTTTGATCCTCTTGTAGAATCCTGGCTTAGACAGCTGAGTGCTTTTACTACATCTGTGCAAAGGACATGTATGTGATTAGCCTTGTATTTACACGTAAATGGTCAAGCTTAGAGAAGCTAAGTAGTTTGCCCAGGGTCACAGAGGTAGAACTAAAGCCCATATCACACTCGGACCCTGTCTCAGTAAATAAATAAAGAAAGAAAGAGAAATAAAACCCAAGTCACATGTTTTGCTCTATAGACTTCATGCCTGTTTCTTATAGTCCAGATTAATATGTAAGCATACGACATCATGCTTGATACATAGGATATTGAGTAAATGCTACTGTTTTCTTTTTTCCTCTTCCTTTGTTAAACTACTTCTTGGGAACATATTTAGTCACTTTCAAATGAAGTAATATCAATGATTCAGTTAAAAGCTATCATTAAATAGCTATCATATACATTAATATATGCCTTCACTTGCTCTTAAAATCAGAATAAAAAGAAAAAATCCAAAGTAAAACCAAAGAAAATCCAGCAAGGAGAAGAGGAGGAAGAAGAATCTTGTGGTGAAGTAGAAGCAACCGTTGGGACAGGCACAGTGCCTGTGTGTGAGGGAAGCTCTTGGTGTTCCTCCTCCGTGGGTGGCCGGAGTTTGCCTGGAGACGTGATTGGAGCTGTGGGAAAAGCACAAGCTCCCTTCCCCTTCAGTTCTTCCAGTTGGAAAAGGGTCAGCAGTAGTGAGTCCGACTATTCGGATGCGGAAGGAGGCATACAGGGTAAAATGAGGTAGTAGTATTTTGCTACATTTTTGTGCCTTATGTTTTCAGTTATATGTGAGTTTATAACTTTGCTTAAAAACTTCACCACTGCATGTGATGGAATTTTAAGGTTCTCATTGATGTGAGGTTTTCCATTACTTAGAACATGACCTGCTCTCTTGTTCTGCTTTTGTGCACATTATTTCTCTCGCTGTAATATTCTTTCTATCACTTTTATGTTGCTTTTTTTTTTTTTTTAAAGCACTGCTCGTCTTTGAATAGGAGCTGAGAAATCATGTCCTCTGGAAAACCTTTTTCATCCTCCCTGCATTCTGGCTTGGGTACTTCTTCTTGTGATCTTTTGGCTGACCTCTGTGCTGGTGTTATTCATCCTGTGTTATAGATACCTACTTCTTAACTGTCTGTCATCCTGCTAATGAGCTTGTCAGGGGCAGGGGCTTTGTTTCCATCTGTATTCCTCAGTGTAACACCTGGCACAGGCACGTGGCCGTTAGGAACATTTGTCGGATGGATGGATGGATGGATGGGTGGATACTGTGCATTGTATGTTATCTAACACTACTTTCCTAACATCAAAATGTTGCCTTCTTATTCTGTCTCTTATTGTGGTTTTTTTTTGTCAGACTTAATACCCTGTTATTTTTAAAATCATATTTTGGAAAAAATTTAATGTCACATTAACAACATTAGGAATTATTCAAAATGCTTAATTCTGTACCATATCATTTGAACTGGCTGAAATAGGATTTTATGTTTGCATTTTCAAAAAACTGCTCATAAACTTCTTTTCTTCGTTTTGGATATGAAAGGTCATACCAAGCCAAAGTTCGCCAAGGATCATTAGCTTGTTTTCTTTCTACTATAAAGTCGGTGGAAAAAAAAGTTCTTTATGGCTACTGGTCAGCCTTCGTCCCTGATACGCCTGAGCTTGGAAGCCCACAGTCTGTGTCTCTAATGACGCTTACCTTGAAAGATCCTTCTCCAAAGGTAAGAGCACTTATATCCTAAGCTTTATAATAAGAGGAGAAAATGCACATGTCTCAGTTTCTTTTCTCTGTGCATTTTGATCTTATCTGAATACTGTTTTTATTTTTGAGACAGATTTTCTCTCTGTTGTCCAGGCTTGTCCTGAGCTCACTATGTAGCCCAAGCTAGCCTCAAACTCATGGCAATCCTCCTGCCTCAGCCTCTTAAGTGCTGGGACTACTGGCATGCACCACCCTACCCAGCTAATCTTTATGTGGTATTGGGGAATTGAGATTGAATCCAGGGCCTTGTGCATGCTGGGCAAGTGCTCTGACTACTGAGCTATGCCCCTGGCTCCTACTGTTTTTTTCAGGTCTTGACTTGAGAACCACTAGACAGTGAGGAGAAAGAAATAAACTTCAGTAAAGAACACATCAAGAAAGATTTGGGAAGCTGGAGGAATAACACAGTAGTTAGAATACTTGTCTAGCAAGCTCAGGGCCCTGGGTTTGATTCCCTAGTACCACATTAGCTGAGTGTGTTGGTACATGTCCATAATCTCAGCACTCAGGAGGCTGAGGCAGTAGGATACCTTGTCTTCAAGGCCAGCCTGGGCTATGTAGTGAGTTCAGGACCAGCCTGGACTACAGAGTGACACCCAGTCTCAAAGAAAGAGAGAGAGAAAGAGAGAGAGAGAGAGATTCTAAAGATTCTCTAAAGGCTGGGGGCTTGCTTAGAGTTTGAGCACAATGAAGCTACTGTGCTTTTTTTCATGTTATGAAAATATTGACCACTTTGGTACTTATAAAAGGAAAAATCATAAATGGTTTAAACAACTCACAAATATTGTGGTACATACTGATGAGAAGAATCCATTGTCTTAGACAAATACTCTTAATGTTTATGGAAGGTCAGGATGTAGAATTATATATTCCATAGGATCCCAACAGTAGTTTTCTTTCAATTTTTATTTTTAAAATTATATATAATGAATCTCTATACATCTTAATGAGAAAAAAATTTTTTGAAAAGAATAAGAAATGGTTTAGACGTCATGGATTACTATGGTGAAATAGCCCATAGCTGATCAGGGATCTGCCTTGGCTCAGACATATTAATCCCTCTAGCAGTGAGTGCTTTAACCAAGTAAGGACAATAGTCTGCTATTAGGTTCCCTTGACAATAGTGAACATTAAAAAGTCATGCTCAATGCCTGGTGAGTGTCCTATGGTAACCCAACAACCTACAGAAAGTAAATAGTTTTAGTTAGATTAATAGTTTATTGCTCTTCTTGACACTTCTTAAAGATACGATGGAAGGTAGACACCTATAATAAATTGAAACAGTCTATGTCATCTTGAATAAACTTTGATGACCCTTCAAAAGCTTTGCTTAGCCTTAATTACACACACACACACACACACACACACACACACACACACACACAAATTCTTGTGATATATTTCACATACCCAGTGTCCTAAGGAAGTGAAACCAGCAGAAATATTGCAGGTCAACGGTATCAATACTGAATGAGAACCTGGGAAAGAAATGGAAAATGAAGGATGGCGAGTATATTAGTAATGAAGTCATTCTAGTAATTGAAAGGAAAACAATAAAGATATATATAAAGTCTCTTCAGCCAGGGGAAGCTGCCAGCTGTAACAGCACATGGTGCTGTGGAGCAGGTCACAAGCAGCACAAGTAAAACACCATGCCACAGCTGCTCAGCTAGCGAGGTGTGGGACATATGGGCTCAAAGAGGTTATGGGGTCATATCTGACAAAAATGAATTGAAATAATTTTTGTGAAATTTACATCTCTAAGAAGCTCACATTTGACTTAAAATGCCATCAGGAATTTTACATATTCCTCAGTGGTCTTTTCCTCCTTGTATTTAGGTACCTTTTAGGTCCTTGCCACTTAAGTTGGCTGAATGTAGGGAAAAAAAGATACAGAACTTTCTTCTAGAAATGTCCCAGCACAAGTTCAAAAGCCTCAGGAAAGTCCTGGAGACATGAAAAAAATGAGTCATCCTTCTCAAAGAGAGTAAAACAACAACAAAAAGAAATTATTAAAATTAACTCAGTCTAACAGCAAGTGAAGTGGTTGTACTCAAGAAATTCCTATCATATATTGGCTCGGAACAGGCTAACTAATTCTGGAGATTATGGACTATGAGGCTTGGGTACTTCTGCCAACTGTCCAGAGTATAATTAATGGTGTAGGACACAGGCTGAGAAAAAGTTGTTACAACAGATTGTATCATTGAGAGAAGCTCTTGTAAAGACATCTAGAAAGCTATGTGTAGAAGTTAAAGCAGTTTTTCTAAAAAAATTTTTTTTACAATGGGAAGCAGAAGAAATGATTGGACTCTGGCAGTTACAGCACAAACAATAGAAATTACTTTCAGGAAACTGGAACATGAAATACTAATAGTTAGAAAGGAGAAAACTTAGAAATTTCTTTTAGGTCTTGGTAGTGTGATAATACTTAGGAAATTATCATATTTCTATGTTGAAAATGGGATTCAGAAAAGCACATTCTATATGTTTGCAGGAGAGACAGCAAATTATCTCAAAAAGTAATATGATTAATGTAAGAATTTCTTCTGTATGATTTCCTCAGGTGTTATAAAGGCACGTAATGGAAATAGCTCATTTAGAGTTTACTCTAAAGGGCAAACTGTAGGAGACACCTTTCTCTGCCACTTTGAGAATCATCCTTTCCTTTCTTTCTTTCTTTCTTTCTTTCTTTCTTTCTTTCTTTCTTTCTTTCTTTCTTTCTTTTTCTGGTTTGTTTGCTAGTTTGCAGTGCTGAACATAAAGCCTTCCTTCTGAGCTACACCCTCAGCCTGTTATTTGAAACAGGGTCTCTCTAAATTGCTAGGTTGCCCAGACTGGGCTCAAATTTGGGATCCTCCTGCCTCAGCTTCCCAAAGTGCTGGGATTACAGGCCCATGCCACAAAGACTGGCTAAGAATCATTCTGATTTTCAAATTGTGTGGTAACCTTTACTTGTATATTTCCAAATCTAGAGGCCCTGGCACATTATTAGCATGCTTCCACTTAAAAGACAATCAGCTTTCAGGGTATAATCCCCCCAAAATTAATCCTGAAATATGTGAACAGTAATTAGTATTTGGAGCTTAAGGTGTAGCTCAGTGGTACAGAGCTCTTGCCTCCAGTGTGAGGTCATGTGATCCGTAGTACAACAAAACAAAAAACAAAAACAATGCTTGTTCAAAGTCGAAGAAAACAGCCTGACTTCCTGCTTGGATACCTCAGTAGTACTCCCTCCCAGCATCAACTTATTTATTATCCTGAGAATATATATTTATAAAAATGGGAAAAATGAGATTGTCTGAGCTAATTTAGCAGAGCTTTTGCTACATTCTTAAGTAAAAAGCAAAACAAAAAAAAAAATACTTCCTATTTTTTTTAGTTTCAAACAAGCTATCATGTCCAAGGAGATGAAACTACATATACTAGAACTGAGCACACTGCTGTTTATGAGGTTGGAGCATCTTCCATCCATCATTATAAATATTCATACAAGAAAAATTTCATCAACAAAATGAATTCTCTCAGGAGTCTTGCCTATTAGGGTTTGCTAGCACATCAGTAATTTCTGATGCAAGTGCTGATTAAAAGTGGTAGACATCCTGAATTTGATATAAAAGTGAATGAAGCAGAACTTGAGTCAGATTCAGTATTGTAAGTAATACTGTATAATATCAATGATATATTAAACCAGGTTAAAAGGAAATTAAATCAGGACTCTGAAAAGTATAACTTGATATGTTATCAAATTTCTTTATAAATTTAATACTTCAGTGGGGAAAAAAGATAACTAATGTCAGTGACACTTCTCTTGTTTCCAACTGTGATTGCCAGGGTTTTCTTGCCTTAGGGAACCAAGGTTAATTGAACTAAATGGTTTTTACTTTTTAAACGTCAGTTCATTATTTGCCTCAAAACTTGGTTTTTGCTTTTATTTGGTTTGTGAACTTACTGGAATTATGTTTTTTGTAAGGTGTCTTCTAAAGAAATGAAAGTTTAGTATAACGTGTGTTTTTCAGTTCAGATGAGCCATCAAATTGGCAGTAAGCAAACTATGACTTGTAGATAAAAGCTAGGCCAGCATCTGTTTTTGTAAGACTTGCAAGCTGAGAATGGTTTTTATATTTTAAAAGGTTGTGTACTAATCAAAAGAATAAATTTCATGATATGTGAAAATCAGGGAATTCAGATTGTGTTGTTCATAAGTAAAGTTTATGGGAACTGAACCATGTTTACTCCTTTACCTGGTATCTGTATTACCAGAGCATAGGTAGTGGTTGTGACAGAGACCTTGTAGCCTGCAGAGTCTAAAATGTAAAACAGGTACTGTTGATCCTTTATAGAAAAAGTCTGCCAGCTCCTGATCTAGGCTCTTAGATCCGCTGGCTTGTGTGCATGGATGGTTCACTGTAGTTTCCTAATCCACTGTCGCTTCCTAAGTGATTATGCTTAATTTTTCAGGCTCATGCAACATGATGTACATTTGTTTTTGGAACAATAAGTCTCTTAATTTTTTTATGATTCCACTCTACAAAGGCTCATAGAAATGTTTTATTGCTTACTTATTTGAGGCTAGAGGACTCAATAATGTAGTTGAGGACTTTCAGAAAAATCTTTTTCACTTCAAACTTGATATGCTTTATATTGAGTAAGCATTTAAATTAAACTGTAAAATTTTGATGTTGATTCTGCACCTTGAAAAACTCAGACCAGAAGGTATTTAATTGGCATTTTTGGATGAGCTGGCCCAAGAGGTAAAGTATGATGTCACGTTAGTAACCCTGCATATATTCCATTTTGGTTAAACTTATTTTCTTCTTTTGTTTGTGATTTTTTTTTTTTAGTGCCAGAATATTGTCTGAGTACCAATCAGATGTAGACTTTAATCTTATAAATAAAACCTTGATATAGTGATGCTTTTCCTACAGCAGTTACATATACGGCAGTCTGTGAAAAAGGCATCCTTTTTTCCCTTTCATCTATATGATTAAATTTAACAGTATTCTTTATCAAATATTCTTACTTTAAACAGTGTTATTTCCTACACGTAACAGTGTTTCTAAATGTTAATCTCTATTAGTGCCTGCCAAGTTGAATGCTCACAAGGCCCTAATGGCCTGTTTAACCCTGAGCATGAAGATGCAAAGCAGAACTTTGATATGAAACAGATGCTAGACGTGTTTTTTGTTTGTTTACTTGCTTGTGTGTGAATAAACTGGGCCCTGATCTTGATTCTCCTGCAAAGAGTTCATGCTGTGATATAGTGTAGACTTACTCCTTACTTTAAGGAAACCTAACAGCACTGTGATGTAAATTTGTTCATTTGTTCTTCAGGTGTGGGGTACAGATGGCCTTGGTCATGACTGCTTTCAGTACCTGTCAGATAATCCAATTGTCTTTATTCTTCTGATTAAGATGATTCTAAATACTTTGAAAGCTAAATATACATGGGAAAGAGGGAATCTGGTTCTTGATTTTTAACTAATCAGTGTGCCTCATCCTGAACTTTCAGACGCGTGCCTGCGCTCTGCAAGCATTGTCTGCGATCTTGGAAGGCTCAAAGCAGTTTCTTTCTGTCGCGGAAGATACCAGTGACCACAAACGGGCCTTTATTCCCTTTTCCGTAATGATTGCTTCCAGCATTAGAGAGTTGCACCGACGTCTTTTGTTGGCTCTGGTCGCAGAGTCCTCTTCGCAGACCCTCACTCAGATAATTAAGGTGAATATTCCAAGTTGCTGTGGCTCAAGGGAGGGCACGTCTGTATTGCTGGGGGTGTAGCTGAGTAGTTAAAGCACTTGCCTAATGAGCACAGGCCCCAAGTTAGATTCCCTAGCAAAGCAAAAATCAGGCATGGTAGCACATTCCTGTAATCCCAGCACATGGAAGGCTGAGGCAGGAGGACTGCTGTGAATTCAAGGCCAGCCTGGGACGCATAGTAAATTCAGGACCGCCTGAACTACAAAGTGTGACCCTGTCTCAAAAAAAAAAAAAAAAAAAAGGAAGAAAGAAAGAGCACGTCTATTGGAATTTTATATAATGTTTTGCATAATCCAAATGTGACTTATAAATAATAATTTTGTTAAAGTTACCCTATTTAGAAATGTATATCTACTTGTTTAATCTAAGCTATAATGTTTGTTCAAGTAAATGGCTTACTAAAAATATTCTTTAGTATTAAGTAGTATCAATATATTTTTAACAAATATTATTTTTTTAAATAAGAAAAAGACTGATGCTCATTAAGTAAAAAGACCTTTTAAATTAAGTGCTATAAAATGTTGTTTCTATGCTGTGACTTCACCAAGCCTATTGAACTGTTTCGTGTGTGTGTGCTTTACAGTGCCTTGCAAATTTAGTATCAAATGCACCTTATAACCGTCTGAAACTCAGCCTACTGACCAAAGTTTGGAACCAGATAAAGCCTTATATCCGCCACAAAGGTTGGTACTGTTTTTAAAAACTAATTGATGCTGGGGCTCGAGGAATGGCTCAGAGGTTAAAGCGCTTGCCTAGCAAGCACTAATTCAAGCGCTAAGTACCTGGGTTCAATTCCCCACTACCGTATAAGCTGGATGTGGTGGCACACACCTGTAATTCTAGCACTCAGGAAGCTGAGACAGGAGGATTGCTGTGAGTCCAGGGCCAGCCTGGGCACCGTATGAGTTTAGGACCAGCCTGGGCTACAGAGTGAGACACTGTCTCCAAAAAAAGAAAAGAAAAAGAAAACCCTAATTGATTCCTTTGTCAATTAAATATAAATTATTAGTAGATTTTTAGAGAATATTCAGAGCATTTTTAAAGAGCTGGAAGAGAGGCTATACTTATTTTCCCCAGCTTTTCAACAATAGAAACTGGGCAGCCATTCCTGTAATACTGACACTCTAAAAGGCCAAGGCAGGAGGATCATGAGTTCAAGGCCAGCGCACGATATTCAATAAGACCTAGTCTCAAAATTAAAAAGGCTGGGGATATAGCTCAGTGGTATAATATACAGATTCCATTCCTAGTACTGAAGAAAAAAAAGTACCAACTGAATCTCACTTTTGATCCCACGAATCCCAGTGCAAAGAAATGATCTGGGGCTGTGAACACAGCTCAGGTGCTAAGGCATTTGGCCACATAAGCTGGGCATGGTGGTGCGTATCTGTTGTCCCATCACTTGAAAGGCTGAGACAGGAGGGTTACTGTGTGTTTCAGGCCAGCCTGGGCTACATAGTAAGTTCAGGACCAACCTAGACTACAGAGTGAGACCCTGTCTCAAATGCAGTACAGTACAATATAACACAGTACAATACAATAAAGAGAAGTGAGCTGGAGAATTAACCATAAAGTTTAATATTGCTTAAATGCTTCATGGCATTAACAAGAGTAACCTTTATAATTAAAAATCAGCCAAGTACATGTGGCCTCCCTCAGTGTATGATCATTGATACTTTAGGATAGACTGATGGATGGGTGACAGATAAAAGTTAGCCTCTTTTGGGGAAGAAAAACTATAATATAAAATCTAACTTCTTTAACATTTTTTCATTTGAGTAAAGACCTAATACTTCAGATCCCTACTGACCAAAGAGTTGTATTTCTTATTGTTTCCTTACTTACATAAACATTTGTCTTCAGACAATTTTTCTTTTGATTGCAAGCTTTCAGATCAAACCATTTTCTGATTAGCCAAGTTTTGTAATTAGAATTGTAGAGTAAGAAAAGCACTGAACCTGGAGTCATCCTGAGGGTTTATAGCTCAGCATTCTCTCTCTCTCTCTCTCTCTCTCTCTCTCTCTCTCTCTCTCTCTGTCTCACACTTTGAGACAGGATCTCACTCTGTAGTTCAGGCTGGTCCTGAACTCACTATGTTATGTATCCTAGGCTGGCCTGAAACTCAGGCAGTCTTCCCATCTCAGCCTCCCGAGTGCTGAGATTACAGATGTGCACTGCCAACCCCCAGCTAATTTTTTTATGTCAAGCTGGGGACTTGAACCCAGGGCCTTGAACATACTAGACAAGCACTCTCACCACTGAGATGTATCCTTAACCCCTATAGTCCACTCTCATTTCTGCCATCTCAACCGTCTCTGTCAGCCCTCTCTGTACCCTAATTCTTTTTTTTTTTTAATCCCAGATATCAAGACCCAATCCTTCACACTGAGCTACATTCTGCTACCATTTTTTAGTTTGTTTGTCTGTTTTAAATTTTGAAATAGGGTCTCACTAAGTCACTAAATTGTCCCGGCTAGGTGCAAACTTGTGATCTTCCTGCCTTAGCCTCTAAAAGTGCTGGAATTACAGGCCTGTACCACTGAACTTGACTCCTAATTCTTCATAACAGGAAGAATTATTGTTATTCCTTAAGATTTTTAGGAGGCTGAAATAAGATAATGATATGTAAAGTCCAACCCATTACTTAACACCGGTATATAAAACAGGACTCAGAAAACTAAGGCCTACCTGTAGTGGCAAAAATCCCAAGTCCAGCTCCATCCCTGGTTCATTCTGCTGTACCTGCCTTTCTTTATTTGTATCATCAACCGAGGAGAGTGGACTGTCTCAAAGGTGCCTTTTAAGTGTCTGGCTTCATACTCCAGTAACTTTTTGTTATTAAAATGTTTACACCCCAAAATACTTAAGTAAGATTTATGAACACTGTAGAACAGGTGAAAAATCAACCAAATAAATGGAGAAATAATTCATATTTCTAGATAGGAAGGTTTGATCCATAGATTCAGTGAAATCCCAGTCAAAATCTCATCCAGTTATTTTGTGAGTCTCAACACACCGATTCTGATATTTATATGGAGAAGCAGAAGACCCAGAATGGCCAGTATAATGTTAGTAGAGAAGAAGTTTAAGGACTGACACTACCTGACTACAAGACATTCTGTTAGCCTGCAGTAACTGAGACAGTATTGAGCTGGTAAAAGACTTTACAAATAGACCAATAAAGAGCCCAGAAATAGTCCCACTTTTATAAAATCAGCAGGTTTATGAGAAAGGAGTGATGATACTTTTTTCAACAAATGGTATCCTGCCAGCTGAAAACATCCACACACAAAAAATGAATCTGAATACAGACTTCCCTATTGTACTTCTTAAAAAAAAATTCTGAGTGTGTTCATTCATGCATTACCTTTAGTTATTATGTTGCTTTAGGGTTTTCTTATCAAGAAGTCCTTGTACTGTGTGTGTTGGTTATGGGAATTGAACCTCGGTGCTTTACCGCTGAGCTACATCCCCAGCCCTCTGCATTTTTTATTTTGATAGAGTCTTTCTCATTTGCCCAAACTTGTGATCCTCCTGCCTTGCATCTCCTAAGTGTCTGGCTGGTGTTTCCTGATGTTGCTGGCTGATGTTTGGAAGACTCCAGGTCACTTGTCTTCTAGAGTATCTAGTGTTGTCTTTGTTTGATTGTTTCTTCATGCTTACTCACATGTAGTTCCTCTAGACTGGAAATCTGGTCTGGAAACTTAATTAGACCTAATAATTCTCACCTGCAGAGATAACTGTGCTCTTTATGTTAGCAGTTCCCACAGTGACAGGCTCTCTTTTTTTGACAGATGTCAATGTCCGGGTGTCAAGTCTCACACTCTTGGGAGCCATAGTATCCACTCATGCGCCTTTACCCGAAGTCCAGCTACTTCTCCAGCAGCCCTGTTCTTCTGGCCTGAGCAGTAGTAATTCAGCGACTCCTCACCTCATTGCTCCTGACTGGTGGAAGAAAGTCCCCACAGGACTCTCTGTGGAAGAAGCAGCCACAAGCTCACCTAAGGGGAACTCAGAGCCCTGCTGGCTCATCCGACTTTGCGTTTCCATCCTGGTGCTGCCCAAGGAAGACTCTTGTTCTGGTAGTGATACTGGCTCTGCAGCAGGAAGCACCTATGAACCATCTCCCATGCGACTGGAGGCCTTACAGGTAGGAGTTCGAACTTCCTTCTCTTAAAAGAAGTGATCATTCCCTCTTCAGGGGGTAAATGGGAGGAGTGAGGGTTTGGAGGGAGTATAAAACCAAGTCTCAGGTCAGTGGCATTAGTGGGTTTTGGGCTGTGAAATGTTGTGAAATGTCACATTCATTCACTTTCGTTTTTTTGTTGCAAGCTATTGTAGTCATCTTAAGTCTTATATGACAGTTGGGTATAATTATATAATAATTCTGAAAGGAATTGTACAGTTAATCTTTATTTTTGCATCTTAAATGTCTAGTTCTTTATAAGCTTGTCTTTAGTCTTGAATCTGCTTAGTAAAACAAAACAAAACAAAATCCTTCCTTCAAAAGAAGACAAAATGCTACATAAAATATTTGCTTTTTCTCAACTCAGTTATGGTTTAAAATAGGCCTGTTCTGAAAAGCTGCAGCCAATTGTCTGGGTTATATTAAACACATCCCTTAACCTCTCAGTCTTAGTTCTAAGACTTAAGTGGGATAAAATTAGTGAAACACAATCACCAACTAAAAAGCATCCTAAAATTATATAATTTACTGATAGTAGACATAAAGATTATGGTTGTCTTTCATTGTATTCAACATCAGACTTCAGTCCCTTCTTAAGTCTGAGTAATTTCTGAAATAGTAGAACGCTTTTCTGTAGTGCAGCCTTGTATTCAGATCCTGGGGTTAATTCCGTGCTCCCTTTGCAGGTCCTGGCTCACCTGGCCAGGGGCTACTTTTCAGTGGCTCAGGTCTACTTGATGGAGCTTGGTGAGGTGATTTGCAAGTGCATGGGCGAAGCAGATCCATCCATTCAGCTTCATGGAGCAAAGGTAATTTCATTAATAGCCTCGTCTGTTTTTCTTCTAAGCTATCTTACAGAGATTTCAGATAAGGAAGACATAAACCTTCGTCTATTTTCAGTTTTTATCTAGAAAAATAAAGAATTGACTTGATAATAAATTACCAACACATTTATGTTGATTTCACTGCTTGAAAGAATGCCTCTATTGGAGGAGTTAGTGAGAGAAGCAGGAACATCAGTTAGGAATTCCTTTTACCCTTTGATTTGGGGTAATCTCCAAATGGGAGTGAACTTCTTCATGGCTTCTGACACTCTGCTTTGACAGTTACTTTTTTTTTTTCCCTTGGCAGCTTCTGGAAGAACTGGGTATAGGCATAATACAGCAGTATAAACCAGATTCTGCCATCGCACCTGAGCAGAGAGTACCAGTCTTCTTGGTAAGCTCTGGCCCATTCATCGTTTTCTCTTTTCTTAGTACTTTAGTTGCAGTTTTTATTTGGAGGTTCAGGGATAAGGTGAAATAGGTGATGTGGTTCCTTCCAGTGTCAAAAATCATGGTTAATAATCTAGCATGATGTGAACCTCACGCAGATGGGTGTAATTTGTATTTTTCTAAGTCATAGGACGACACACAATCACTAATGTGATTTTATGCAATAGTTCTTTTGCCTGACATCCAGCTTGATTACTCAGCCTGCCCAAGCAAACAGAAAGAGCCAAAAGTTTTGAGTCAGAGACAAGAGGTCAAATCTGAAGAGCTTCACTTATGCACATGTAGTTGTGAGCATAGTTTCCTCATTGTAAAGCGTAATCCTTAAATCACAAGGCTGCAGAACAATGGAATGAAATGTAAGGATGCTGGCACCTCGTATGTGCTGTGTGACTGTGAATTCCTGGCTCCCCTCAGCCTCCACCAGGATTCCTATTAAATTCCCATGGTCACATCTTATTTCTGTGGCCCACGCTGTGTCAGTTCTTCTTTAGATGAGAGGCTTGTGACAATAATAAACAAATAAAAAACAATAATAAATAAATAAAAAACAATGATAAAGTAAAAGCGTCTGCTTGCTGCCAGAAGCAAAGTCAGCTCAGTGTTAGTGACGTCTCCTCCTTCCACGCTCCTTATGCTGTTGTTTCTCTACACAGTTTCCATCATTCTGGTAGTGACTTAAAAATGTTCTACCATCATCCCCTCTTGAGACTGCCGTTACAGCTTTCACGTGACTATTCATAGGAAACTGAGTGTTGTCCTCACATAGGCCTAGGTTGGAATCCAAACTTCTCCCCCCCTTGCTAGACAAGGGGCTTTGGGCAGGCACATGTAGTGTCACATGTAGTGTCATTTCATCACCGGAGGAGACATCCATTTGCTGGAGTGTTTGTCTGTTACTAAGTAGTAAATTAACCCTAACTGCGACAGCTTAAAACCAGATACGCTTATACTTTTACCTGGTTTCTGCGGGTCAGGAATTGGAATGGCATGTTCACATGGTTCTGGTACAGATCTCTCATGTGGCTGGCATCAAGATGCCACCCAGTGCTGTACCATTGGAAGACTTGTCAGGGGCCAGAAGATCTTGTAAGATGGCTCATTCAGGTACTGAGCAAGTGAGCACCTCCCCACAGGGTGGCGTGAGTGGCCTCTCAGCATGGCAGCCAGCTTCCCCCCACAGCAAGGGATTCATGAGAAACTCCAAGACAGAAGTTGCATTTTTTTTTTTATGACTGAGAAATTTCATAGTGTCATTTCTGCCACAACCTATGGTTTTGAAAGTCAGCCCTATTCAGTGTGTGAGGGGTGAAAGAACACCTGCTGCCCAATTTAAGATGTACACCGTGTACAAAGCTTTGTGATAGGAGTTTTGCATACAGTTCACATTTGTACATTTTGTTATTGTTCAGATTTGGCAACATAATTGCCTGTGGCCTGTTTTACTGGGGAGGAGCCAAAGCTTAGACAAGCTTTACGCCACTACCCTAGGTCACTGATAAGAAGCAGCAACTGAAGCATTCAATTCAGGTCCTGCCTCTGGATCTTGTGCTTTAAAAAAAAATTTTTTTTGAGACTGGGTATTTAATATGACCAGTGAAGATGCCTGCCCAAATCTGGTTCTGAACTTGCTGTGGAGCATCAGCTGGCCTTGAACACACAGCAGTCCTCCTGCCTCAGCCTCCAGAGTGCTGGGATTAGAGGCATGTGCCCCCACGCAGGGCCTGTGCATGCTAGGTGAAAGCGCCAACTCCTATGCTCCTCCAGTCCTTCTGAGACTTTTAAAGTACAGTGTGCAACCTCTGGGCTTCTCCAGGGCCCCTTATTCATAAGATGAAGTTGAGAAAGCCCCAGCCGGTTGGCAGTTGATCTGGACTCTCATTGATTCCCCATGGATGATTAGCAAGTTATATTATCTCTTTGTGCCTCAGTTTACTTGTATGAAAGCAGGGTTAATGATAGAGATTTTATGTAGTCATGCTGAGGGTTGAAGTGATATAATCAACAATGCCTGGCAGGTAATAAGCTCTCTGCAGACCAGGAGCTGCATCTGCTGTCGTTGGTATTACCATCGTCTTCATTTTTCTCCTTTTCATTATCATCACAACTTGAACTTCATCACACTGAAGTCTCCAAATCAATAAATTGTACAGTGGTAAGAGTGCTGGCCGAGCAAGTGCAAGGCCCTGGGTTTGATTCCCCAGCACCACATAAACTGGGTGTGGTGGCACACACCTGTAATCCCAGCACTCGGGAGGCTGAAGCGGGAGGATTGCTGTGAGTTCGAGGCCAGCCTGGGCCACATAGTGAGTTCAGGACCAGCCTAGACTACAGTGTGAAACCCTGTCTCAAAAAAAAGAAAAAGAAAAAGAAAAAAAAACCCTCCAGTAACAAAAACACAAGGGTTTGGAACGTTGGGAATGTTGCTCAGTGGTTAAAGCACTTGCCTAGCTTGTGCGAGTTCCTGGGTTTGATTCTCCAGCACCACTGAAACTGTGCATGGTGGTGCCTGCCTGTAATTCTGTCACTCACCACACTGAGGCAGGAGGATTGCTGTGAGTTCTAGACCAATCTGGACTACATACTGAGTTTGGGATCAGTCTGGACTACAGTGTAAGATCCTGTCTCAAAATAATAATAATAATGAACAAAACACAGATATTTGATTGGTTATTTTCTAAAGTGCTTCTCACCCTGTGAAAGAACCAGTGAGTGCATTTACAGCACGCTGCTTGCTTTAAGGGAGCCTGGTTCATGACGCTGGCCATATGTGGTAGGCTTTATCTTCAACTGGTTCCACTGTGTGTCTTGCATTGCAATTTTTAACCACGCCTCTGTCCCAGGTGGTGATGTTCTGGACTATGATGCTGAATGGTCCTTTGCCCCGAGCCCTGCAGAGTGCAGAGCACCCGACGCTCCAGGCGAGCTCCTGTGACGCCCTCTCTTCTATCTTGCCAGAAGCCTTCAGCAGTCTGCCGGTAACTCCAGCTGTGTCTCCTCACCTTCAAACCATGCCCAAAGCTTCAGAACTCAAGTTTGATTTTATTTATTTTGAAATTTGCTCTGAGGAAAAAAGAGCTGCTACTGCTTGACTTTCGAGGTGGGGATAGTAGAGAATACCAGATGGGGAAATTTAAAGTAAAAGCCTCATGTGTCAGGAACGCTGTTTTTCTCTCTGTGTCCTTTAGAAGGTAGGTGATAGAGGTGAGGAGCAGAGCTTCTAAGGCAAAGAGATTTCAGAAGGATTTCTTACCCAGAGTTATTAAGACCGGGCTTTAAATCCTAACTCTTCCACTTTCTAGTTCTTTGACTACCTTCTCTGAAGCTTAGTGTTATCTTCTTAAGCTGGGAGTCCTGTGAGAAATACTAAAGTACGTGAATATGTGAACATACTTAGGTTTTGTGCCCAGTATCTAAGTTATTTTGCCTTAGCTTGTTTGGGTTGCCATAATAAAATACCACAAACTGAATGACTTCTAAATAACAGAAATTTCTACAGTTCTGGAGGTGGAAAATCCAGCATCGAAGTACCCACAGATCTGGCCTTTAGTGAGGGCTTGTTCTCTGACCCATTGTAGCTCATAGCAGCAAGACAGCTCTCTGGGACTTCATTTTAGAGGGTACTAATCCCAGTCACAAGCATTTTGCCCTCAAGACGTAATCAGTTCTCAGAGACTGCCTCCTACTACTCCGTGTATTGGTCAGCTTTCCTGTCACTGGGACACCCACAACTTAAAGAAGAGAGTTTTATTTTGGCTCATGTTTCAGATGTATAGTTTGTGGCTGGCCAACTCCAAGGCAGAATTGCCATGGCAGAAGGGCACTGTAGGAGAAAGCTGTTTACCACATGGTACCCCGGAAGCAAAGAGAGAAGGGAGAAGCCAGGGAGAAGCATACACCCTTCTAGTTCACACCTCCACTGGCCCACCTGTAACTGGACCTACCTCCTAACAGCGTGATCAGTCATAAGCTCATTGATGGGTTGATCCACGGGTGAGTGTGGTGCCATTACTTCCGAATTCAGGAGACTTTGGGAGGACATTCTAGTGAGGATATTTTAAACCATAACATTACCTTTTGGGTGAGCGTTTCAACATATGAATTTGGTGGAGGGGAGCTTGGATGTTCAGACCGTATCTGTATTCAGACTGATCCTGTTCCTTAGTTCTCAACAACATTCATATCTGTCCTTATTTAGGTAAATTAGCTTCTATAAAGAATGCAGTTTTAGTGAAGTAGAAGGATAAAAAAATCCTACTTCACACTGCTGAAAGGTTAAATGTGATAAGATGGTGTGTGTGCTTTGCACAAATGAATGCTCAGATGCTCATTGAATCAAAATGGAGCATAGTCTCAAGGTCACAGTGATTTTCAACTCCTGAATGTGGATGTAAACACAGCTGTGAGGTCATGGAAAAATTTGTTTTCTAGTTATTTTATTCTCAATTTCTTATCAACCTTCTCTTTGCAGAACGACAAGCAGATTTTGTGCATTACAATGCTGCTCGGACTAAATGACAGCAAGAACCGTTTAGTGAAGGCTGCGACCTCACGGGCCCTCGGAGTCTATGTGCTTTTTCCCTGTCTCAGACAGGTCAGCATGAGCTTGTTCAGCTAATCCCTGTGTCCATATGCCCATGTTTTCCTGAGTCAGTAAAGGAAATTAACTTACTTTATAACCTTATTTCCTTAATTTCTTAAATTCATTAATTGCTTAAAATATAATATATATAGCATGTTTATTTTTAAATACTTAGGACACTGCCCAGGACCCTAGGTGATAAGTAAATATTACTGAATGAATGAATAAATACATATCAATAAGAAGGAAGATTAACATGTGATGGAATAATTTAGATAGTTATTACAAGTTTTAGTAAGAAAACATTCTTCATTCTTCATATAATGACTAGCATGTGTTTTGGAAATACATTTTATTGTCAGAACATTGTTTCCCAGAAGTGGGACCCGCTCAAGCATAGAGTGCATAGCTGCCTGCCAAGGCCATGTTATGAGACATTCACAGTCCATAAGCTTCTCAGGTATTCATGGCCTGTACCAAACCATAGGAGAGGCTTCCCTGGGATTGCATGGGGTGTCCACCTTGTAACGGATCATGGTCCACTGATGAAGTAAACGAATTTTGATTTCTAGCGTGATATTTCCAGCCAAGGTGTAAAATTTCGTGTGAAAATAAATTTGAGAATTGCGAAGCAGTGTATGAGCTTCTATGGTAAACAGTGTTTGGTTTTGCTTACAGGATGTCATGTTTGTTGCTGACACAGCCAATGCAGTATTGATGTCACTTCAAGACAAGTCTTTGAACGTCCGTGCCAAAGCAGCCTGGTCCCTGGGCAACCTTACAGATACTCTGATTGTCAATATGTAGGTGACTTAGCTTCTTTCCCTTGAGCAACTTCCAGGGCTTTCATTCCTGCATTGTACAGTCAATCTTACTACTTTATTTTATTTGATATACTTTTAAGTAATAAGATTGATTAATAAGATTGATATTAATATCCTGTTTTTTGCTTTTTTGATGGGGTACTGGGAATTGAATCCAGACCTTCACACAGAGTTGCATCCCCAGCTCTTTTTTTGTTGTTGTTGTTTTGTTTTATGTTTTTTATTTTTAAACAGTCTTGATGAGTTGCCTAAACTAGGCTGAAACTTAGGATCCTCTTGGCTCAGCCTACGAGTTTGGAGATAACAGGTATATGCTAGTTTGATAACTTGTCCTTCAAATAAATGAGGAGTATATTTATATATATGTATAAAAGAATCATATGTTGATATAAGTACTATACTCATATAATATAAAATATAAAGTAGAAATTCAAAACCTTAATAACAGTTGCCCTACTTTTAATATATAGTATTTCCATTTTTTGTGTAATATATTCACAAGTTTTTAAAAATTCAAAATCGTATCCAGTGATACTAGCATAAAATCAAGTCATCTGCCCTAACACTCCCATTCCACTCACCAGATATATATATATTATATATATATTCAGAGGTAAGTGAATATAAATGTGTGAGTAGCATATATAAGCATTCTCTATTGTTGATTTTCAGTAAATTCTTATTATGATATAGTTACTACTATATGACAAGTCCGTAATCATTCCCCTATTCCTGAGTAGTTGTTTTAGGCTTTAGATTTGTAGTGCTCTGGATGCAGTGAACACTTCTTATACATGAAAACTCTTATTTTGAGATACTCCCTTAGAACACATTCCTAGATGGGGAATGTCTTACTTTTTCATTACTGTGACTCAATACCCGACACCCTCAAACTTAGGAAAGGTTTATTTTTGCTCACAGTTTCATATGGTCACAATCCATTCAGGGGTGGCCGGCAGCATTCAGAGTACAGGACAGAGGCGGAGGTGGAGGCAGCTTCCCAGACAAACAGGAAGACAAGCTGAGGCTAGTTGAGACTAGTCCCCGTCCTCCAGGAAGGCAGGTGCAGCTTATGTATCCTTTCAGGTCTCTGCCCAGTAACCATTCCCTCCTGCATCCAGGTGTGGCCACTACACACCGTTAATCCTAACTTAACTGCAATGCATCCCTCCAGACGAGACCCCAATCCACCAACATCACATGGTTCCATAGGCAATTCACAACATTAAAATACATGAGACTTTTGCAGATCCTAACCACAACAGGGAACTACTAGGTTAAAAAGTATAACAGTTCTTGTTATAAACTGAACAGATTTGGTAAGCTCTTTTTCTAAAATCTTTATGGTTATAGTTAGCGAATGTTTTTATTTGCATACACTTAAGTGTGTGTTTTTTTAGCTTTTGTTTGCTTTATTTTTTACCTTTTAACTCATTTTGTATGTTCTGAATTCCTGAGTCAGTAAAGGAAATTAACTTACTTTATAACCTTATTTCCTTAAGGGAAACACCAGACCCAAGTTTCCAGGAAGAATTCTCTGGTCTCCTGCTCTTAAAAATGTTGCGGTCAGCAATAGAGGCCTCCAAGGACAAAGACAAGGTAGACTCACAACAAAGCCTGGTGTTTTCCCATTTATATGTGTAGTGGCTACAATTACAGCACAGCTAGTTGGCAGTGTGGTATGATATTCCATAAACATTCCCACTAAAGTTCCCCATGTTTTACAGAGATAGAGAGCATGTTCAGGGTATGACATGCCCATCCTTCACTTGTACAGTTTCTTTACTGTCTCCTGTCTCATGAAAAAATATCAGTGTTGGAGTTGGAGGAATAGCTCAGCAGTTAAAGTGCTTGCCTAACAAGCTCAAGGCCCTGCGTTCGATTCCCCAACACCAGATAACCCTGGTGTGGTGGTGCATGCTTGTAATCCTAGCACCGAGGAGGCTGAGGCAGGAGAATTGCCATGTGTTCAGGGCCAGCCTGGGCTACGTAGTGAGTTCAGGACCAGCCTGGACTGCAGAGTGAGACCCTACCCCCCATCTCAAAAAAAAAAAAAGAACAAAAGAAAAAATTAACAGTGGCCATTGTTAATGCTACATGATATTCTCGTATTTATTGTTATATTAGTTGGTTATTTAAAAATAAATGTTTAAATGGAATGAACAAGGTAGTTGTGGAGACCTTGGCCTAAATTTAAAAAACTATGGGCCAGGTTTCAAGTCAGGTAGACATGGATTCAAGTCCTGGCTTGGCCTGTAATAGCTGGGTGACTGGTGTATTGTTTAGCTGCTCTGAAGCTAAGTTTCCTCACCTAAAACATGGAAATCATTACATACACTTCAATAAACTCCAAGATGCCTTACATTTCAGCACCTGGTGGAGAATCAGGCACAGACCAAGGGCTCTATTCAGTACAATGATTCTGAAAACCAGAGTAATTCACTCAGATTTCTGAAGTTGAGGTCTGGTGGTTAGTGTACAAACAAAACAGAACCTGTCGAGATGATTCTAGTGTGCTACAAAAGGTGAGACACTGGTGGGAAATGCTGGGTTGGAGTTTGGGAACCTGCTTCTCCCCTAGCTTTGCTGCAAAGTTGCCTGTTGTCCTGGGCCTTACGCTCCGTCTTCATAAAGTGAGGACTGCAGACATCTCTGCAACTCAGGCAGACACTGATAATCCAGGAGAGGAGCTTTGTAGACCCAGCATGTTAAGCAGACATGATCTACACGCCTCTGAGAACTTACACTGTTACTGGATATAAGAATATATAAGATGCCTAGGAGCATTAGTTCTCTTGCCTTGAAAAATCTATGATCTCCTGGGGTTTCTTAAAAAGTGTAAATGAATTATACTTTCTGAAGCCTTTATGGCAAAACAGATTTCTAAAGCTTTTTCGGTTTTTTTCTAGGTAAAAAGCAATGCAGTCCGGGCCCTTGGGAATTTACTTCGTTTTCTGCAGCCATCTCATATAGAAAAGCCCAGGTTTGCTGAAATCATTGAGGAGTCTATCCAGGCCCTTATTTCTACTGTTCTGATTGAGGCGGCCATGAAAGTCCGATGGAATGCTTGTTATGCCTTGGGAAATGTTTTTAAAAATCCCGCCCTTCCACTGGGTAAGAATGTTTCCCTCTTCTCTCTGGTGGAGAACATTTTGGCAGGCACTGCACTGTAAAATGTCAAAGATGTTTGTCATGTTTTTTTGTCACAGGATTAGAAAATAGTATCAAGGAAGGGCTGGAGGAACAGCACAGCAGTTAAAGCGCTTGCCCGGCAAGTGCAAGGCCCTGAGTTTGATTCCCCAGCACCACATAACCCTGGGCATGGCAGTGCATGCCTGGGAGTCTGAAGCAGGCAGATTGTTCTGAATCCAAGGCCAGCCTGGGCTACACCTGTGAGTTCAGGACCAGCCTGGGTTACAGAGTGAGACCCTGTCTCAAAAAATATGTATATATAAAAGAAAAGAAAAAAGAAAAAAGTAATAGAAAGGAAACTCAAGTATAGGAGAATGGTGAAGTGTATGTATTTTTCCAATAGAATTTTTGCTGCCTTTGAAAATTGTATTTACAAAACTTTGATAATTGGAGAAAATGCTTCTTATGTTAAACTAAAACAGGATATTAAATAATTTCTGCAGTACAATTTCAATGGAGGGGATAGGAAAAGGAAAGAAAATTGGCCTATTTATTTCTAGTGGTTGCCTCTGGAAGGAATGATGAGCAGGAATTTTTCTGCTTTCATTTTCTAATTTGTACAATGAAAATATATTGTTCTGGCAATCAAGAAAAAATAGAGGAAAAAACTTCAATGGGGAAAAGAGGGTACAAATTAGAAATCCCATGAGCTCTTGATACAGAAGCAGATACTGCATATAAAGAGCATCCATCTCTGTCACATCATCATGACAGGACGTGTGCCTTGATAGTATTATACAATTGTAGCCTCCAAACCTCTGTCACTGTGAGCACCGACTTTGCCTTTTGCCGCTGTCTCCAATATGACTTGAACTCTAAGGGTATGTTCCTTGAGAGGAAAAGCCATCTGGGTCTGGGGAGCATAAACCAAGTGAGGTGGTGTGTGGGTAGGAGAGGTCAGTCTCACTCTGTGCAGAGTGTTCAGACAGAGCAGCCAGCAGTGCTGGTGGGGAAGTAACTTTTGGCTTTTCCCACACAGGACACAGATCTATGAGGGACCCCATCAGAAAAGGAAACTGATCTAGGATAGGTGGAGGAGCAGTGTGAGATTCAAGGACTTCAAATAGTAGCCCATTGTCTTGTCATTGTTGGGATAGAGTACCCAACATCCACAAATTAAGGGAGGAAGGGTTTATTTTAGCTCACAGAGGTCTCAGTCTGTTTCATGGTCGGCAGTGGTGGGTCTGGTGGAGAACAGCTGCTTATGGCATCACAAGAGGAGGGAATCAGGCCCAGGGAGAAGATGGGCAAGAAAATATCCTCCCAGGCCACATGCCTAGTAGTTGCCCACTAACCCAGTGATTCGCCCACATGTCCAGTAATTCACCATACCCTGTTAGGCCTCGCCTCCCAATAGCACTTGAAATCCATAGATAATCTACAATATTCAAACACTTGAGGCTTTTGGGGAGGAGATATTCCAGACCCAAATCATATGATTCTACCTTTGGCTCCTAAAAGACCCAGGTCCTCCTTTTTTAATGCATTTAGTTCATCTCTAAGAGTTCAAATTCTAACAGTTCTAACAATGCTAAAACATTCAAGTTCAAAGTCTCCTCTGAGACTCAAGGCAGACTTAGCTGTGAGCACCTGTGAAAATCAAAGAAAAGTTAAGCACTTCTAATATACAGGGTCACAAGATAAATATTCCCTTTCCAAAAGAGAGGAATAGGAGGGTAGAAAGCAGTTGGACCAAAGCAGGACTGAGTAACAGCAGCATAAATATTAAATCCTGTAGCTCTGTGTTCAGCACGTGAACTGTTCTGGGTGAGATGTGATCACCAAGGGCACCACCCACCTCTGTGGCGTTGCCTCTTAGTGCAGCTACCATGCCTTCTCTCTTACACTAGCTCTGCTCATAGCCTGTAGCTTCCTCAGCAGACAGTTCATGTTCCAGGCATCTCCAAATTTCTGGCATTAAGCCTGGACTGGTAACACATGCCTGTAATCCAAGCACTCAGGAGGTGAGGCGGGAGGATTGCTGTGAGTTTTAGGCCAACCTAGGCTACTCAGTGAACTCAGGACTAGACATTGGAGTGAGAGCCTGTTTAAAAAAAAACAAAACAAAACACAAATCCTGCCATCTCCACTGGTCCATTGCCTTTCCTTTTGCAACTTTGTGCACTGTCTTCTCAGGGGCACAGTACCTGACCACCAAGGCCTTCTTCTGGAATCTAGGTAGAAGCCTGTAAGACACCACAATTCTTGGATTCTGTATGTTTGTGAAGCCAGCACCATATGGATGATGCCAAGGTCTGCTACTGGCTTAAATAGTAGTCTGACCCTTTGGACCATGGCTACAGAGGCCTCTAGTTCTTAGATATCTGAACTCCTTGGGTATTCACTTTTCTAAGATGCCCCACGTGATGCTTTGGAACTCTCTTTTAAAAGCAAAATTTTTGGCCTTTGCATTCTTGAATGCACAAATGGATAGTCTTGCTGATTCCTGAGATGTCCTCAAGGCACCTTTCCTGTCGTCCTGATTCCAAGTACTTGGCTTCTTTTTAATGTTAATCTCTTCAGTAACCAGGCTGTCTTTTGTCCCAGGGTTGCAGTCACAGTCTGTCAAACTGCCAACTTTTTACATCTTTCCCGCTGCCATTTTTCCTGCCTTCAGTGTAGAGCTGGCTCAAAGCAGCAAACAGAACCCATGTGACAACCTCAACATTAGGCTACCTTGAAATTTCTTCTGCCAGATTAAGTACTCCCCTACCCTTAATCTTAGTTTCAGGCAAAATCTCAGGACAGGGCAAAATGCTGACACACTTTTCTTTTTTTGAGACAGGGTCTCCCTGTGTAGTCCAGGCCTGTCCTGAACTCACTCTGTAGTCCAGGCTGGCCTCAAACTCATAGCAGTACTCCTGCCTCAGCTTCCTGAGTTTTAAGATTACAAGCACGTGCTACTACATCAAATGGCTTATGTGGTACTGTAACTACTATGCTATTCCTCCAGCTGCATGCCAACACACTTTGCCAGAGTGTAGCATGTATGATTTCTAGAACAGTTGCCAATTGTCTTAGTTACTTTTTCGTTGCTGTCACTCAATACCCGACACCCTCAAACTTAGGAAAGGAAAGGTTTATTTTAGCTCACAGTCTTGAAGGTCACAGTCCACTCAGGGGTGGCTGGCAACAATCGAAGTACATGGCAGAGAGAGAGGTGGAGGCAGCTTTCCCCGACAAACAGGAAGACAAGCTGAGGCTAGTTGAGACTAGTCCCCATCCTCCAGGAAGGCAGGTGCAGTTTATGTATCCTTTCAGGTCTCCGCCCACTAACCATTCCCTCCTGCATCCAGGTGTGGCCACTACACAGTTAATCCTAACTTAACTGTAATCCACCCCTCCTGACCAGACCCCAATCCACCAACATTACATGGTTCCATTAAAATACATGAGACTTTTGGGGGACACCCCAAATCCTAACCTCAACACCAATCTAGTCGTCTGTCCCATTTGAAACCTCTTGAGCCTGGCCTTTCCAGTCTGCACTTCTCTCAGCATTTTGGTCTTCTGAGCTGTAACCAGAATCTCCCATTGAGCTTGGCTTGTAACATTTTAAGACTTCTCCGCTGGCATCTTCAAACGTTTTCAAACTTCTTCTATAAACCAGTTCCAAAGGCTTCTAAAACATATGTTCAGATAAAGTCGTAGCATCCCATAAGGAAGGAGTCAGGGCCGGGAAGAAGCTGAGACAAGAATATATTCAAAACCGTGCACCCAGGAATACCTGCACGTGCACAGTGATTTGCCACATCCAACAGGCCCAATCTCCCAACAGCGCTCGAAATGCATAGCTATTCCAAATGCATGAGGCTATGGGGAGACATTCCAGATCCAGACCGTGATGCCCATTTTCAGGAGCAGCAGCATCCATCTGGAAAGGGCCTGTTTGCCTGTCTTCATTGGCAGCAAACGAGGTGAGAATGACTTGAAGAGTCAGAGAAGCTGCATTCTACTCTGTACCCATCTTGAAGAATAAGGACAGCCCAAAACAGGATGGGTAGTAGTAGTTCTGGGGAGGAGGAAATCAGGCTTATTTTCTGTAGCCCATGGGAATGAAAAAAGCAAATCTGAGTATCTTTTTCTTGAAATTAGATGTTTTCTTTTTCTTTGCAATAAAATGCATGATTTTCTGGGGCTAGAGCAATGTCTAGATAAAAATCTGAGTGAGAGAATATCTTTTTAGCGTGAACAGAGTTACTGCATATTCATTCATGTTGCCCACAGTTCAACAGTGTTCAGCTGGTGGGACGGGGGGCTGCAGTTCAGTGCATGCTTCCCCCATCAGGACTTCCCCTTCTGACTTAATCCTCCCAGAGACGAATCCTTGTTCTAAATCGTCAAAAGTCCTCTATTGGTAGTAGAGGCCCTAAACATGTTGCAGGCTGATCTGAGGAATGAGAGAAGTTTGAAGGTCGGTATTCAGCTATTTACCTGAGATCCTACAGTCCATCACTGCCTTGTGCTTAAGAGATTATTATGAGGGCTGGAGGAACAGCACAGTGGTCGAAGCACTTGCCTAGTGAGCACACAAGGCCCTGAGTTTGATTCCCTGCACTACATGAGGTGGACATGGTGGTGCATGCCTATCCTCTCAGCACTCAGGAGGCTGAAGCAGGAGTATTGCTTAGTGTTCAAGGCCACCTAAGGCTACACAGTGAGTTAAGGAACAGCCTGGACTACAAAGTGAGACCTTGCCTCAGGAAAAAAAAAAAAAAAAAGTACTATGAGAATAGAATGGACACATATAAAATGACTGTTTAGCACTGGTATACATGCCGCCCTCTACCTCTCTCCTGCTCACCCCACTTATTTCTGAGCCTTCACTAGTTTCAATGACTGGATTCTTTCTAGGGATAGCCCCGTGGACCTCCCAAGCCTATAGTGCACTGACGTTGGTTGTGACATCATGCAAGAACTTCAAAGTGCGCATCAGATCTGCCACTGCCCTTTCTATCCCAAGCAAGAGAGAGCAGTATGGGTCTGTGGAGCAGTATACTCAGATCTGGAATGCACTGATCACTGCCTTACAGAAGAGTGAAGACACTACAGACTTTCTGGAATTCAAGTACTGTGCCAGCCTCCGGACCCAGATCTGCCAGGCACTGATTCATCTTTTGAGCTTGGCCACTGCCTCAGATCTGCACTGTGTCAAGGAAACCCTTGAACTGAATGGGGATATGATCCGGTCCTACATCCTACAGTTTTTAAAATCAGGAGCAGAGGGAGATGACTCTGGAGCAGCCCATAGCCTACAGGAAAGAGACCAGATGGTCACAGTTGCCCTGGAGCACATAAGCAGTGTTGAGGCGCTGGCTGGAGACACAGCCAAAAGAGCCATCCTGGGCTTTTTAGGAGATGTTCTAGCCATTTATTTTGACTCATCTGATCACAAGGAGCACTCCTAGCATTATCAAATTAGTGACTATTCAGCTGTGCTTTCTGGATGTCAACTAGGAAGACCCAAGCCTGAGCATGGCATGTGTGGGCTTTAACCTTAGGAACAGAAACAGTTCATCCTACTTATTAGAATGTGTTTACAGCTACTTAAGTTTTTCTCAAAGGACTCAGCCGTTGTGGAGAATGGGTTCCTTAAAATGTCTACAGTCAGCGTTTGTGAAACCTCTGACATTGGCAACTGGGAACCACGAATCATGATGTAGGGTGGGGTTAGAAGACTGGGAGGTTATGAAGGGTCTTTACTCTCAGAAAAAAAGAAGGATTTGGGATTTACAGTGTCTTGGGTCTCTAGAAGTTGGTTTTCTTTTTCAATAAACTAATGTAAAACAGTGTATGTTATGTTTTTGTCACATTGCATTATAGAGAGCCACAAACAGAGCAGATGTTTGGCAGGTTTACACTGGTAGATCTGCACCGGCTGCAGAAATCCTGAGACCCTTCTTGTTAATAAGGAGCTGCTGTGCTCAGGTCCCTGAGTGCCAACGCTGAGGCTCCTCCCGCAGTCCAGGAGCCAGTTAACTCCTGGCACACAGGGGCCTCTAGCCTAGGCAACACGTCAACTATCTAAATTTTCTAATACTCTTTAGGAGATGGCAGTCCAGTACAGTAAATTTATGGCTGTTTTCCCACTTTTAATTTGTGTCTTCAAAAAAATTTCAGGTGGTTTTTCATCATAGCAAATTGAAGATAGCATTCACAAGAATACACACTCGGATTTGCAGGTACTCAGAAACAGGAATGAATGAAAAACCCAAGTAGGAAGCCAACTTGCAGAAGTTCGCCAGATGAATTCCAGTATCAGAGATGTTTAGAGAAAGAAGTAAAGTTGCCTCATGATCCTGGCATGGATTACAGCTCAGATCTGGTGAGTATGTCATCTTGGGAGAGTAACCCCCCGAGGGAAGAATCCATGTTACAGGTGCCTTCAGCACAGAGCCGTACACTATACCCAGAGCCCACCTGTCCTAGCTCTCTTCCTACTGGGACATGGACCACAGCAAATGAGTTATTTGCAGGAGAGAATCCCCTTTGACTAGGATATGAGAAGGGCATGCCAGAAAGTTAAAGGGTGGCAGTTGATTTGGCACTGAGGAGCCATAGGAATAGGAAGAAACAAAGGTGCTGTTGGTAGAGACCTAGAACCAGGCAGGAGTGAGCAGCAGCTGCAGCCAGTGTGACCCAGGAGTAAAGAGGCCCTGGGGAGATGTCAGGAAAGGCATATTTCCTCTGCTTCCCAAAGTGCCTCCATACTTTGTGCCCATGGGATCTCCGACTTCCAGGCAGTGCAGAGCGTGGCACCTGTGAGATCCATCCTGCCATTCATCAGAGGTGGTTGAACTGGGTGCCCGTAAATTTCCTGCCCATTAGTCCTGAGTTACTGCTGAGTCCCAAGCAGAAGGGCACTCACCCACTTAGCCCTAGGCACCATTGAATTAGCAGATGGGAGACTGAGAGGCACAGACTGAGGGAATGGCCTGGGCAGAGACCCGGCGAAGACCAGCGTGGTGAGCAGAGGTTGCACAGCGTGCTTGTTCTGAGCTGTGTAGAAAGAGGTGACATGAGCAGCTGCAGCTGTTATGGTGGGAAAGAGATGGGGACTGCAGAAGCCCCTTCAGAGTCCTCATAGGACCTGGTGCTTGACCACTCCCACTGTGCACTCCCACCCTCCGAAACTGCCCAGTGTCAGATCATAAGACAGTGACCAAAACCTCAGGCTAGCCATGCACACAGGAGTACAGCTGAGGTCTAACAGCACTCTACCTGCAGAGGGAATGAGAGGCAGGCTCTGTGGCCACCTGGACCTCCAAGCCCCTTCACTCACTGGTAGACAAGAGAACAAGTTGTTGGAGGGGAATCAATCAAGCACATTCCAGTCACAAACTACAAGGGACTGAAGCTTCCCCTCCGCCCCTGGAATTGCTAACAGATGTTTCTGTCTTTGAGCTAAAGAGGAAGCACACACTAGTTGAATTCAGACTGGAGTATGAACAGGATTGAGAGGACTCATTTTTTTTCTTTTTTTTTTTCCCCATTCTTTTTCTCCTTGGGGGAAGCTGTAAGAGGGCTGGGACTAATTAATATTCTCCTAGAAAGCTTATGTTTGAATAGCTGGTATACAATTTTTGGTGGGACATAATCTGACATGGTGTGAAAGACTGTTTAAATTAGGGCACTAATTACTTCCTATTCTTAGCTTCACATATACAAACACCTCACAGTTATAAATCAGATGAAAGGAAAAAAATAAAATTTCAAATAAGAATTTCATACTCAGGTGAAAGAGGCATTAAGAACCCAAAATATCCTTGATCAAAAAACAAATATATCCATGACATATCATAGTCAAAATTCCATAAATTGATCACAAAGAAAAAACTATAAAAATTATCAGAAAAACACCAAGAAACCTATATAGACAAAGCTGTCAAAATAACAGCAGATTTCTCAACATAACTCTTAAAGACCAAAGAGCTTGAAGTTTTTTAAGCCCTAAAAGAAATGCATGCTACACTACACTACTATATCCCGCAAAACTATCCTTCAAAATAGATGGAGAAATAAAGACATTCTATAGTAGATAGTTTAAAGAAATTCATGACCACCAAGCCAATATTGCAGAAAATACTCAAGGGAATCTTAGACAGGAATAACAAGGCCATCAGTGCCAAATTCATCTAACTGAGGGAGTAATTTAAACAAAAGGAGAAAAATAAAGAAATGGGCACTGGTGAAATAGTACAATCAAAAATTCAGTAAATATAAGAATAACACTCAATGTTAGTTGTCTAAACTCTCCAATCAAAAGACATAAATTGATAAAAGTGGATCAAAAAACAAGACCCAACCGTATGTTGCCTGCAAGAGACACACTTCATCCACACATAGACGTGGAGTAAATGGATGGAAAGCAGTACTTCATGCAGCAAGTCCAAAAGCAAGCAAGGTAGCTACTCTATTCTCAGACAAAGCGAACTTTAAGCCAAAACATGCAAAGAGTCAAAGAAGTCACTATATATTAGTAAAGGGAACAATTCAACAGGAAGAGAAAACAATAGTAAATATGCATCGAATGTCAATGCACCCAGTTTCATAAAACAGAAGTGTTGGGGTTCTCAGGGCCCGAGAGCCTCAGCATTGCTGACCTCAGCCAAGTTCCTTTACCGTTTGAACAGTGTGAAATTCCAGGTGTTGCTTGTTTACTCAGTTGAAGGTGGATGAGATAAAGCAATTCAGTGCTGATCAGTGCTGTCTGGACAGCTCCTAGACAGACACTCGCCAACTGATCCACATGCCTATATGTACAGCTGAGAAGAGATTTGACCCAAGATTTTCAGGAACAGCGGATACTAAAATTAAGATCGACGTTTGCTTTTACTTATCTACCAGGAATCTATAGGCCTAAGGAAAGAGGCACAACTTATAGCCAAAATGGCTTTTAAGCCCTTGACTTTCCAGGAAGAAAAAACAAATTATGTTTGTAATGCACAAGAGGCAAGGGCCCAGAATTCTGCCTATTCCCAGCCCTGTGGTGGTTGGGCTATATCATGATGGAGTCATTCCCTTGAGAGACTTTATCTTCTTTAGTCTTAAAGGAGAAAGAAAAAAGGTCTTTCTCTCCCCCACCCCCCTTTCTAGTTTTATTAACCATGGTGTATGTCTACCCCATTTTCTTCATCCATGCATCCGTTGATGGGCAGCTAGGCTGGTTCCCTATCTTGGCTGTTGTAAATAGTGCTTCAAAGAACACAGGTAGGCAAGTATCTCTATAGTGTGCTGGCTTTATTTCCTTCCAGTATTATAATGGTTTGGTGGGATTTGGGATCTACACAGGGGTTGGTAGACCATCCTTCTGGGTGTGTCTAGGTGAGTCATAGAGATGTAGCCATGAGGTCTGCCTGGCCCCTCTCTCTTCGTCTCTGGCCCCGTTCCTCTGCTCTGCTTCCTGGTCACCACGAATTAAGCAGTTTTTCTCTGTCTTGCCCTTCCACCCTGACGTTCCTGCCTCGGACCAGATGACCATGACTGAATTCCCTGCAACTGTGAGCTAAATTACACCTCTCTTTCTTTATGTTGTGAGTGCCAGATGTTGTGTCTCGGCAATGCAAAAGTGGATTAATACAGGTACCACATACGGGAGTGGTACCACAGATCACATGGTGGTCCTATTTTTTAATTGTTTGAGGAATCAGCATACTGATTAGCCGCCGTACTGGCTTACATTCCTGGTGTGTGGAAGGGCTCAGGCACCCCCCCCCCCCCCGAATCCTCATCCTCCATCCCCACTAGCCTTTCTTTTTTTTCTCGCACGGAATTGAACCCATGGCCTTTGCAGTGAGCTACATCCACAGTCTCTCTTGTTTTTAAAGTAAAAACAAGGTCTTGAAGTCGCCCAGGCTAGGCTCAAACTTGCAGTCCTCTACCCTCTGCTTCCCAGAGTGTGTCCCACTATACTGAGCTTTTTTTTTTTTTTTGTATTCTTGATTCTAGCCATTCGGATTGGGTGAAATAAAACCTCAACCTAGTTTTGCTTGGCATAGGCCTACTGGCTAAAGATGTCGGGTATTTTTTTTCATATACTTTTTGACCACTTGTATTTCTTCTGAGAAAGGTCTGTTCAATTCGTTTGCCTGTTTTTTGATTGGGCTATTTGATTTTTGTTTTGTTTTGGTGTTAAGGTTTTTTTTTTAAAGCTCTCTACGTACTCTAGAGGTTAAGTCTCTATTGGAAGAGCTGACAAACATTTTCTTTCATAATGTAAACTGCCTCTTCACCAAGTTGATTGTTTGCAACTTTTTAATTAGTTCTAATCCCATTGGTTGATTCTTGCTGTTATTTCCTGTATTATTAAAGATGTATTCAGAAAGTCTTCACCTGTGCCTACTACCTCAGTTTTGCCTCTGTGGGCTTTTTTTTTTTTTTCCCAAGAAATTTCAGAGTTTCAGGCTTTTGACCTAGATCTTCAATCCATTTTGAACAGATTTTTCAGCAGGGTGAAAGACAGGGATCTAGCTTCATTTTTCTGCATACGAATATTCTGTTTTCCCAACACCATTTGTTAAAGAGTCTCTCTTCTCCAACATGTTTTTGGCCTGCTCATCAAAAACAAGGCAGCTGGATGTAGTTGCCTGAGTTTGTTTCTGTGTCTTCTATTTCCTGTTCTGTGTGTCTGTTTTCGTTCCAGGTTCATGTTGATTTTGTTACTATGGTTTTGTAGTATATTTTGAAGCTGGGTATTGTGAGGTCACCCAACATGGCTCTTGAGCAAACTTTCTCAACGCACTAGGTGTATTGGATATATCCAAATGGCACAAATTATGCAATGTAGTGCTATGGCCAGCAGATGGAGACAGAGGACGCAAAGTCCTTCACCCGCGGCGCTTTTCTCTGGGCCCCACTTCCTCTGCCGCTCTGGTTGGAAGTGTAATTGGGAGTGTCTGTGCAACCCCAGCTTGGGTAGAAAGCCCCTGAGAACAAGAAGTCCCTGAGCAACTATGACAGGTCTCACAGAATCTGACTTTAGTAGTCTGAGGGGCGGTCTTCCCAGTGGGAGTTTTAGAAGCCGCACAGGAGATTCTAATGACAGCACAGTCTGAGACCCAGCACCACACTATGCAACAGAGAAGAGTCTCGAGCTGGTTAGTTGCAGAACCACTCAGGGAACTTGGGAATAACGAAAGGCCAAGTTGTTGGAGTCTTCATTCTCTTGAGAACCTATGGATTCAGATATGGAGATATGATGAATTTAAGACAGTCCGGAGGTAGTCAGTGCTACGTATGATGGTCTCACTTGAAATCCTGTAGATAACAATGGCCACTAATTGTGTGTGTGTGTGTGTGTGTGTGTGTGTGTGTGTGTGTGTGTGTGTGTGTGTGTGTGTGTGTGAGAGAGAGAGAGAGAGAGAGAGAGAGAGTGTGTGTGTGTGTGTGTGTGTGTGTGTGTGTGTGTGGTGCTGGGGGGGATTGAACTCAGAACCTCACCCTGGCTAGGCAAACACTGCATCCTTGAGCAATGCTATTTAGTCCCCAAGAAAATTTTATGGAAGGAAAAATTTAATTGAGAGAACACAAATCATCCTCTTTACTTTCCCCCTGAAGTTGGCGATAAGCTCAGGCTGGCAACCCTGGCACCATCTTGTGCACAGAAGCAGTTTTTCACTGCCCGGATGGGGGTTTCTTCTCCAAGGAAGCTCAGGCCAGGTCTGCCGTCAGGGGTCACTGGCCTGTTCAGGTGTTCCATGGCCCCATGGTAGGGGAAAGAGGGGCCCTGAGGTGTTCCCATACCGGAAGCTGTGAGCCAGGGCTGGGCAGAGGCTGGCTCAGAACTGAGGAGGGCCCCACCTGCCCACCGAGCTCAGCAGTCGGGAAGACTTCCTAGTGGAGGCTAAACCATCGGCAACGGCACTTCAGGAGGAGGGAGAGGCCTGCCCTTAGGAGCAGAGTTGTGGCCATGAGGCCTCCCTGGGGAAGTGTGTGTGGGCTCAGCACCATGATGGGCGGCGTCACAGAGGCGTGTGCACACTGAGAGCTCAGGATGCATTGCAGAGGGGAGGCCGGAAGTGTTCTCACCCATGTCTGCACACCACGGAAAGCTTTGGTACCTGAGTCCTAGCTGCAGAGGCTGCTGTCTTTGGGCAGGAGTGTGGTCTGGGCCTTGGGACACTGAGGCGCTTCCACCAGGACTGACATGTGGCTGAGGCTGACCTGAAGAGGAGCTCCTTTGGCACGTGGCTTTCCCTGTGAGAAAGGAGAGGGTCTCCTTGGAACTGGAGGCATTATGGATGCAAGAGGGAAAACTCAGTCCCTATTCCTTTCTCCACAGAGAAAGGGCAGAAAAAGCAGTTGGCAGGTCCTCAAAATATTACACAGGGGTTACCTCGTACCCAGGAGCTCCACACCAGGGGACAGTGGGAGAAAGGAGACTGTATGTTCACACATAAGCCCATGAGTGGATGCTCCTGGCAGCATCATACATACAGCCCTGAACTGGAGCAGCCCAAATGCCCACCGACTGACGGCATTATATACCCATTCAGAAGAATATTATTTGGCTATAAAAACAGTGAAATACAAATTCAGCCTACAGCATGGGTGATCCTTGAAAATAGTATGCTAATTCAAAGAAGCCCATCAGAAATAATGCAGGATTCACTTACACAAGATGTCCAAAATGGGTAAATTCATAGAGCCAGAAAATGGGTTAATGGCTGCAGGAGGTCTAAGAAGTACAGAACTTCTTTTGGGAGTAATAAAAATATTATAAAATTGAGTATGATGATGGTTACATAAATGTGAATAAACAAAACACTGAATTTCATACTTTAAATGAATTGTACAGCATTATTAGTTATATCCCTTTATTTATTTTGTATTTTATCATATTTATTTATTTTTTGAGACAGGGTCTCATTCTGTAGCTTAGACTGGTCTTTAACTCACTATGAAGCCCAGGCTGGCCTTGGACTCATGGCAGTCCTCCTGCCTCAACATCCCAAGTGCTTAGATTACAGGTGTTCACCACCATGCCGGCATTATGTGGTGCTGGGCAATCAAACTCAAGGCCTTGCATTTGCAAGTCATGCTCTTTAACCACTGTGCCATTCCTCCAGCCCTTTAATAAAGATACTAGAATAAGAAAGAAAAAGAAAGAGTCAAGCAGGGTCTTCAGATTAGATTTTAATACCTAAGTATCAGACAAATGGTGGTTTCATAAATCAGTTAGAAAATACAGCTGAGAGAAACACAAATCAGAACACCATTAGCCATCTGATTTTCAACAAAGGGGTCAAAACCATTCACCGGAGAAAAGGCAATATCTTTAAAAAATGGTATTAGAAAAACTGGCTATCCACATGCAGAACAGGGAAGTTAGACCTTAGCTTTTGCCCTATACTAAAATCAAACCAAAATGTATCAAAGAGTTCAATATCAAAACAGAAGCACTGAGCCTGAGAGACAAAATAGGTAAAACATCGGAAGATACAGGAACAGGAAAAGACTTCATGGCCAAAATGTCAATTGCACAAAAAATACCATCAAGAATCAACAAATGGGGTTACATGAAATTAAAAAGATTTGCACAGCTAAAGAAATGGTCAACAGGATAAAAAAGACAGTCCACATAATGGGAAAAATTTTTCATCAGATACCCCTCAGAGGATTAATAACTAGAATATATAAAGAACTCAGAAAATAACCCCCCAAAAAACAAATGACTGTTAAAAATGGGCAACTGAAATGAAAAGACATTTCTCAAGGAAAGAAGTAAAAAAGGCCAATAAACACATGAAAAAATGTTGAACACCTGTGGCCAACAGAGAAATGCAAATTACAACATCGCTGAGATTCTCTCTCACTTCAGTGACAATGGCATTGATCGAGAACTCAAAAAACAACAAACATGGGTCAGCATATGGGGGAAAAGGAGCACTTCTGTGGTATTCATGGGACTGTAAACTGGTACAACCACTACGGAAAGCAGCCTGGAGATTTCTTAGAAATCTGAATATAGAAATTCTGTTTGACCCAGCTCTTCCCAAAAGAGCTAAAGTCCTGATATCGTAGAGACACATGCACACCCATGTTTATAGCAGCACGACTCACATCACATAGCTAAATCCTGGAATAAGCTACATGTCCATCAACAGATGAATGGATGAAGAAGAACGGGGTGTATAAATACAGTGGAATATAATGCTGCCATAACGAAATAGATGAAGCATTTGCAAGAAAATGGGGACGCTTTGAATAATAATACCCAAAGAAATGGACCAAACACAAAATTTTAAGTATCACATGGTATCTCTTATGAGATTGCCGAAAAAAGAGAGCCAGGCCAAAAAAAAAAATGTAAGCGAGGTGGAGGAAATGGGGAGATAATTTGTTTGGTAAAGAGAAGAGAATGAGGATGGGAGTGAGGGAAGGAGTAGGAAAAGGAAAGGGGAGGGAAAAATGGTTACAAAGTGGTATACATGGGCAAAAACTCCCCAACTTATATGTAATTTACATGTGAATAAATTTGTAGTGTATACATACTCAAATAAAATGGAAAAAGTTATAGACAGAAGCAAAAAAAAAAAAAAACCCCAAGAAATCACTGGAGACAATATGATCTTGATTTATTCACTCAACAGTTTTTGAACACCAGACAATGGGAAGCATCAGTGACCAAGACGGCAGATGTCTTCCTGGTGGATCTGACACTCTGTTGAGGAGAAAATAATACAAAAGATGAATTAATTAGATTGTAAGGTGATTCGCGCAATGGAGACACTGGGAGAGAAGAGGGAGAACAGAGGGAGGCAGTCGGGAAAGGCCTCCCCGGAAAGGTGGCGTTGAGCAGAGACATGAAAGTGGTGAAGGGTTAACGTTAGGATGTGCAGGAGAGGAGCATCCAGGCAGGGGACCCATATGTGGGACACAAGGGGCGTGTTGGAGGCATAGCTGGAGGCAGAACACCCAGTGAGGTGAGGGAGACAGGACCTGGAGAGCACGGGCACAGAGGTGGGGAGTGGGCCTTGTCCTCCACCATGATGGAGAGGGATGTGGGAGCCAGGGAGAGTTGTAGGCAGAGCTGTGCCATGACCTGGCCCAGTTCAGAGTATCTCATCGGTAGTTGTAGCACTAAGGACACATGGAGTGGGATCATTCCATACTAGGCAGACTGGTCCAATGCATTGTGGGACTATAACAGCATCTCTCACATCTACTATGAGATGCCCCTTCACTCTCGCTGATGATCAAAAATATCTCCAGACACTGCCAAATGCCTGCTGAGATCTAGATTGTAGGGAGTGTGGGCCCAGGGGGCTCTGGTCTAGACAGGCTGTATCTGAGGTGCCCCAGAGGCCTGTAGGATAAGATGTCACTTGACAGTCAGGCAGGTAAGGCCCAGGCAGCTTTGGCATGGCTATCATCAGAGGAAAAATGGAGCAACACCCACAGGGCCCATTCCACTTAGTGTAATTACTTGAATGAGGTGATACTGAAGGCACCAGAGGAAATCCCAGGAGGAGCAACATGAGTTTGTGGTCCCACCTCCCAAACACAGATGCCGCTGACTCAAGGCACACTGGAGGGGAGGGTTGCAGAAGGCTGGAAATAAGGGGGAGCAAATGCAACTTGGCCAAGAGGAAAGATAGCTGTCATGGTTTGGATCTGGAGTGTCCCCCCCAAAAGCTTCATGTTCCTATGGATACTGTGAAGGGTTGGGAGGTGGGGCCTGGCTGGAAGGGGGCGGGTGCTTGGGCCTTGACCTGGGGGGCCTGTGCTGGTTCCGCCTTCCTCCCAGTCTCTGTCTCTTCCACCATGCTGTTAAGGATCTCTGGTTCCAGCTCTAGCAGCAACCTCACCATTTTCCATTCCACCATTTTCCAGCCACACATCCCTGAATGGACTGAGACCTTCTGAAACTGTAAGCTACAATGGATCTTTCCTCCCTAAGTTGTGGAAGTTGGGTATCGAGTCACAGCGACAAGGAAGTAAGTAGCTAACACAACACCACACTGTGTTATTTCTTGATTACCTTCTACATGCTAGGCAGTTTCACACACACAGGCTCATTTAGTTATTGAAAAATAAAAGCAAAACTACAAAGTAAATATTACCCTCCCCTTCCCTTTTTTAATAGCTTAGGAAGCTGAGATTCAAAAACTCTAACTTACTCAGGGTCACCCCATGGGTGACAAAACTGGCATTTGCACACAGGGTGCTGGTTTCTGGAGGCTTCTAGGAGGTGTATCTTGAGGTTGGCATTAATGATTAGGACAGGCAGTGAGGGTGAAGTGGAGTAGGGAAATATACCAGGAGAGGCAGCTGCTTGGGCAGGGTCGGGAAAGGGCATGAGGCACAAGGGTTTGGGGAAAGATATTTCTCGGAACACAGAGCTTTATTAATGGAACCTGTATAAAGACCAAGCCCAGGAAAGCCAGGATACGGCAGGCTGAAAGAGAAGGCCTTTGGCAGGATGTTGAGTCATTTTATTCTATTGCCAGTAAGTAAACAAAAAAAAGAAAATTAGAACTTTGACTTAGGACAAAAGGTTAAGGGTCACCTTATCTCAAGGTCTTAAGTTGGAGGATCTTCTGCAATTTCCCAGCTTACCTGCATGTCACAAACACACCTGCCAGGTTGGGCACTGGACTTCCAGGAAAAGTTACCTGGTGTTGAAGAATGCATCCTCAGGGGTGACCATGCTCCAGTCGAATCTGAGTATCCAGCAGTAGATCATGATCAGGATGAAACTATATCCTGAAGGTATCTGACTGTTTACCTCGTGTCAAAGGATGCATTTATGACAAGCTAGAAAACAAAAGCCCTAAGGAAGTTAGACCCTTACCTGAATTTTCACACTAAACCACGAGCTGCTTACTGCATAGTTCCTGAGACTCTGCAAAGAAGTGGCTGCTGTCTGTGCCCCAGACACAAGAGTTGAATTCTCTTCCCTCATGAACCAGTTAATTCCATGACAAAGGAATCCAAGCTACAGAATCCTTTTCGCAAGGAACACCTACTAGCACCCCACAGGACAGGCCTCTGGTGATAATATGCTGTTTGGGGACGAAATGAAATGCAAACACGATGCACAAGGCGTAGCTTGTTGCATGTGTGCAGTGACACCAGAAATGTGAACTCCTTCTGCACTTGCTCCCTAAAGGGATATTTATTCCAACTTTTCCTATTCCAGGCACTAAAAAGCATTTTAGAGGGGTTTTTTTTTTTTTTTTTTTTGACAGTCTCAGTCTGTATTCCAGGCTGGTCCTGAACTCACTATGTAGCCCAGGCTTGCCTTGAACTCATGACAATCCTCCTGCCTCAGCATCCAGCATTTTAAGATGTATGACAACAATTTTCCAGAAAAATTTTATTGACCTTTTTCATGAAAGAAGAATCCCACAAGGAAGTTGATGACATCTGAGGGGTTTTTGTTTGTTTCTTTGTTTTGTTGAGGCAGAGTCACCTATGTAGTCCAGGCCAGCCTTGAACTCACTTTGTAGCCCAGACTGGCCTTGAACTAAAGGCAGTCCTCCTGCTTCAGCCTCCAGAGTGCTTGGATTGCAGGCATGCACCATCATGCCCGGCAACATCTATATTTTTAAAGCTGAAATAGGAGCACACGTACATTTAGATAGTAAGAACTACTGCTCTTGGATTTGGGAAGAGCGATTGGTCAGACCTGCACCAGCAGGAGTTGAGAAAATTGAATAACTTGCCCAATTCTAGGTAACTGAAATCTTTCCAGTAACACCTTCCGCAAATCACACACACCAGCTAGATTGTGTCTTATCATGAAGATTCAGAGCTGAGCAGATTTAGGTCTTGTCCTTTTGAAAGAAGTTGGACCATATGTGTCTCTAAAGTCTTAAAAATCTTCCCACCTAAGAACACCATGTCTAACCAGGTGTAGTGGTGCAGGCCTGTAATCCCAGAACTCTGGGAAGCTGAGGCAAGAGGGTTATGAGTTCAAGCCCAGTCTGGGCAATTTAGCAGCATAGCAAGACCTTGTCTCAAAAAATAAATAAATAAATGAAAAGAGGCAAAGGCCTTGGGTTCAATCCCCACGACCACAGGGAAAAAAAAACGCATACAGGTGTCCATCACATCAGTATAATGGACAAAACTGGACACTATGAATAGGTGGAGGCTAGTTAGATGGGAAGCTGTTAAGGAACAGTGAAATTTTTTGGGAGCGTCTCTACATTAAATATCTTATAGTCATTTGAAAGATGTTAATGAGGCATTTTAAATAAAGTGGAACATATTTATATGAAAATGTGAAGGTAATAAAATAGGCTACAAATAAAAAACATCATAATAAGATATTGCTGTACACAAGGAGCAAGTGTCCCAATGTATTAGGAGTACTTATTCTGGCTATTGAACCAGATGATTTTTTTTCATTCTAGTCTACGTATTTTTCTGTATCTTCCCCTTTTATTCCACATGTTTTCCAATATCTTCCAGTTTTATGCAACAGTGACCCAGGCAGAAGAGTGAGACAAGAGGATCCCAAATTCATGGCAGCCTGGGAACTTGGTGAGACCTTGTCTCAATATAAAATAAAAAAGGGCTGAAGATGTAGCTCAGTGCTCCTTGGGTCCAGTCCCCAATCCTGCCAAAACAAAATGAATGAGGCCAGGACAAAGAAACAATTTAATAATTTAAGAAGACACAGCTCAGTTACCCAGAAGTATCAGGACTCCATAGATAAGAATGGCATTACAAGCCCCAGTGTGGATTCAGAACCACCTCTCCTACCCAAACAGGGCCAGCCCCTGCTGGCACTGCCACTCACCAGCATCTCCCAAACCCCAAAGACCACCTGTTATCTGTTATCTGATACACTATTAATATTCTTATGCCATCAATTTAGTTTTTAAACTTGAATACATGTGTTGTAAAAGAATTTTCACATTACTCTAAAAAGAAAAATAGCACCATTTGCCATTAATGTAAAGTAACCACAAAAATGCAATAAAACAAAACAATATTATAAAATTCTAGACTGATGAAGCTTCTAAGTGAAGCCCTCTAGTCTCTGTGCTGAATAACGTGTGGCACAGGCAAGTGTCCTGAAGGGGAAAGGACAGACTAACAAGGGCTCAAGAGTCATTAAAACATCCTAGCCTAGCAATAGACCCTTTAGGAATTGAGAAAGATTGAACATGACTGCCTCACTACAAACTTTGATTATTTTTTTTTTTCCTCCTGGTACTGGGAATTTGAGCCAGGGCCTCTGCACTGAGCTGGGTCCCTAGGCTTTCACAATTTTTTTTTTTTTTCCAGACAAGGTCTTGCTAAATTGTCCAAGCTAGACTCAAACTTGTCATCCTCCTGCCTCGGCTTCTCAGAGTGCTAACATTATAGGTACCCATTACTTTGATTTGTTTTTAGTGATTTGCTCACCTGTCATGCAAGCCACCTGGAGTACCTCATAACAGGAGAACTGCCATCCGGTATTTCTAATGCATGTGGGTCACTGGCCCCAGTGATTTTAAACTCAGGGACAAGTGTTTCTGCCTTAGTACCTTTCCATTCATCTTACAATTCCAAAGACCCATCTGTGTCCAAGACTTTGGTGTTTGCGTGTGATATTTTTGATGTCTTCATTACTTATTTGTGAGGTACATTTAGGGGTCTGTAAAACCCCTACACTGGGGCTGTGCCATTTCTGAATCTGAAATAGGCCAAGCAAGTAAAATAGGGGGAAAAAAATCCACCAGCCCAGGGAAACAGTGGGAACCAGGTAGAAGCTTAGTGAAATTAAATTCACCTAATACATAGATGAGAAAAGTGAGGCCCAAAAGGAGAGAGGGAGTGACAGACAGTGACGGAACTGGGCTAGAACCCAGGTCCAACTCCCAGGCCAAATGTTGTCTTTCTGCTCCACCCTACTGAAGTTTGCTCACAGCTGAAGCTGGGGGTTTGTTCTTCGTGTGAGAGGCCTGCCCACGTCAGCATCCCTTCCGAGCCCCGGGATCAGAAACTAACATCGAAGATGGATAAAGAAGGCACGGATCTTCCTGCAAGTGTTTTTAAATTATTTTTGAGTCCTCTAAGTACCAGTGACCTCACTTCTCTCTGCCCTGACTGACATCAGCAGTGGAAGAACTGTGAATCCGCTTGGGAACTTCAGCAGAAGGAACCTCATGTCAGCCATTCAACCAAATTTGTGGAGGCTTTCCATCTCCCAGGGCCCCAGATCCAGCTGACTCGTTTTCCACGGAAGCCTGAGTCTCGGGGAGGAGGCATGATTTCACATCACACAACTCATACACTGTTTGCACTGGAAGGCAGATCTGCTGGTCCAATGCCAGAGCTTAGAAAAACAGAAGATTTAAAAATTAGGTTATGTTTATTATTTTTTTATTTTATTGAGACAGGGTCTTGCTCTATAGTCCAAGGTGGTCCTGAACTCACTATGTAGCCCATGAGTTCAAGGGCATATTCCTGCCTCAGTTTTCTGAGTGCTGGGGCTAAAGGCATGTGGCCCCTACTACCAGTTTATGTGGTTCTGGGGAATTGAACCCAGGGGCTTTACACTTGCTAAGAGAGTGCTTTAAGCACTGAGCTATTCCTCCAGCTCCTACAGCTCATTTGTGAATCCCATGGCCATTTCTCTCCATCATTTCAGTATACCCTGAGCTCTCCCTGCTTTTCACTTCACCCCCACTGCTTTGGCAAAACCACACCCTTGGTTAAGTCTCAGTTTTCCTCTCACGGAGCACCTGATCTCACGTAGCTGAGCAAAACTTGTGAACACAGGACCACCATGTTGGTCGCTGTCCTTTGAAATCACAACCTCCAACCTCACGTGGCTCCTTGATGTGGCCTGCTAATCATCGTACACATCTCAGCCCACTCATATTGGCATATCCCTCTTGGTAGTTATTGAATTGTCTGACTAAATGATTTCTTTTTTAAATTTAGTGTGTCATTAGTGTATATCCAATGAGTCTAACTTTTAACACATCACAACATGATTTGTTCTATTTTTTGAGACAAGGTCTTGTTCTATTGCTCAAACTGGTCCTGAACTCACTATGTAGCCCAGGCTGTTCTCAAACTCATGCCTCAGCTTCCTGAGTGCAACAAAAAGTACATTTTGAAACCAGGTTGTGATGTCCCTTCAGGCTGAAACAGTAGTGTCATTTGTGTGTCAAAGCTGTCATCACATTTGCATGGCTGGCGGAGGAGGCTCTTTGTCGATTTAACTTGTTTGAGCCAGTTCTTGAGCTGGGAGCTCCAGACTTTACTTCCCCAGAAGGGGCGTTCTGGAATAAGCCTAGGGGTCAGTCCAAAGCTCAGGAACTGCAACTCAAGTACAAAGCCCTTTGATAGTGTTGCCTGCATAAGTAAACAGTTGGTCTCCTGTTCTGAGAAAGGATGTTTGTTCTCAAGGCTACTTGACATGCGCTGGCTGAAGTTGAGCTTCATGCCACACCGCTTCCCCCTGTAGGTGTTAGATCCTGCCAGTTCCCTTCCTCCTCACTTACCAAGAATCTGGCCCTCTTTCCACCCACTGCAGATGCATGCAGACAGTACGCATTCCTTGTTTTTAATTGATGTCAGCAGTGTAATGATTAAGTGGAAACACTCCACATTCAAATGATTCACTTTTCTCTTATGCCCATTGGGAACCTCAGCCCAGTGCACCTCCCAATATTTCTCTCAGAACTTGTTGCTGGAGTGCAGGTCAGGTGAAGAAGTGAACAGGAAACTCTTTTGATTTGAAGCACACTGCCACCTTTCCCATAATCGGGATATGAATTGACCTCCTCACTCAGATGTGGCTGTTTTAGGAAAATCTAGAACAATAGCTCACTACCAGGCAGTACTAAATAATACTTAAGGTACAAGTGAATTAAAAGTATACACATACATAAACATTTATCGAGGTATGACTTCAGATGTGGACTCTTTATATACATAAAAAGTGAAAAATGTTAATAAAGCAGGATTCTAGGTCATGTTTTTTACCTGTTGTAGGATTTGCAGGTGGCAGAAAGCAAGAACGCTATTGCCCACTTTAAGATCCCCAGGGTCTAGCCTGCCTTTGACAAGAGCACCAAAACAGCAAAGAATAATCACCTGTCATTCCCCCCAAAAGCAACGAGGAGAAAGGCGCCCCATCCTTACTTTTGCCCTCACATTCTCAGTTCCTGAAAGAGATTTGAAAAAGAAAAACCCAGGAAATTCCAAGCATGAATGCCTCCCCAGATAAGAGAGAAATTGAAGAAAACCAAACTTTTCAAAGTAAGCATTTTGATCTTCATGCAAACATGGAGTTAATCTTGGGACAGCTAAGCACAATCACACAGATGGATTCATTGTGCAGAGTGGTCATTGAGCGTAGAGAATGCGAGTGCCGATCAGAGTCCAAGCCCGCGAGGGGTCATACCTGAATCTGCTGAGCTGAGCACATGGTACCCTCCGGGTGCACTCAGCCTTGACTGTCCTCTCTCATTTATTTCAGAGTTGCTCACTGGGTGGCTCAGGAAATGCAAATTGGGTGTCCCTCGCAGGGTTTGCGGGCCTGCAGGGTTTTGGTGTGTGCTAAAGAGCAAAAATACAACATAAAAATTGTTAGGCCTCTTCTTATGTGTGTTGAAGTCGTTCTTCAGGTCATGGGACACTTTTTTTAAATCCTTTATCCTTTTTTATCTCTTACCCTTCCAATCCTATCCAGAGATGTACCACAATAGAGGGACACAGGCAGGGGGCAGAAACAATGGCAGCCTGATGCTGATCTCGCTCTCTCATAGACTTTCTGGGTCTCTGGCCACCTCCTGCCCTGACTCTGCGCCTCTGCAGTTCTGAGTTGAGGAGTTCGGGATGACAACATAGTTCGGCCCTTTGGTTTAGAAATATCTCTTAATCTTCAGGATTTTATTTTTAAGTGAATGGAAAATATTCTTACAGTATGAAATGCTCACGATGTGACCATCCAATTGGCCTACCAACCCCACGGATTGAGGGCCATGGTCAGAGAGAGCTCCCATCATGTACTTGCCAAACGGAAGAAGGTTCTAAGCCAAATATCCAGGCCAGGTGAAAAGCGTGAAATTCAACTTGACAAAGGAACGATATTATTGAGAGGCTTCTCTCAGTGGTTGCAGTCATCAAATATTTGCACGGGACAGTGTCCCTAGCAGGCATGCGGGCCCAGAGAGGTTAAGTGACTTGCCCACGATTATACACATAGCAGGGAAGGAATCAGGACCTCACACTCCTCAGCGTTAGAAAAATTCACCCTTTGTGTTCGTCTTTCCTGTTTCACTTACCTACCCCAAGCAGGGGTGGAAATGGTAACCGTTGTGTTTTGGAAGTAGATCGATTATATGGCAGTTCATTCGTGAGATGCATATTGATGAACACTCGTAATTACCCCATTGTTGGACAGTTGTACAGAAAAAAAAAAATGCTGAAGATCTTCACGAGAAGCTGTCCCGACCTGGTCCCCAGATGCAGAGTAGAAAAGAGCCAAGGAGGGAAGAAGCCTGCACTCAGATTTCCAGGGGACAGTGCTGCTGACCCGGCTGGAGGCAGCCTCAGAGGACAGCTCTGCGCTGACTTTTTTAGTTTTTGTTTTTGTAGTACTGGGGGTGGAGCCCAAGGCCTCACACAAGCTAGGCAAGCGCTTCTTCTCTGAGCTATACCCTCTGTCCTGCACTGAATCAGAGCAGGGCCCTGGCTTGCTAATGGAGTTTAGGCCCGCAAGAGATGGAATTACATTGGAGGAAAATATAAGCAAACCGAGACGTGGTCCCAGAATATCCCCTGGCCTTAAAGTGTTGAAGGACTCTCATCTCCAGCCTTCTCAAATGCACGTGCCATCAATGTGTTTTTCTCCAGAATCCAGCGCTCACATCAATGACCTACATTTCTGTCTAAACACAAGTCTGGAGAAAGCTTGTGTGTCCTTTGGGGGAAGAAAAGCAACCAATGCCAAGCTCAAAGGAAGCTAGCCTGCCACTGTAGAAATGGATGAAACCATTATAGTCCCGTTTTGCTGCTTTTGAGTGGTACAATTTTGGACAAGAAATTTATTCTCTTTGTTCTATGAGACGAAGCAAGTGACATTTCTGAGAGTACTGTGGAGAAGATGGCTACTACATCCTTTTTCCTTTTCTTAAAAGGATTTATATTGAGAGAGGCTTTTGCTGAGTTCCCACCAGGTGCCCAGCATCTTCACCTCACCATTAAAAACATTTCTGCAGACACAGAAAGATGTGGTACCCAGTTGGGTGTGATAGCCTATGCCTGCAATACCATTCCTCTGGAGGGTCACAAGTTCAAGCCCAGCCAGAGCAACTTGGCAATTTATGGACAGTCTCAAAATTCAAATAAAAGGGTGGGGCTACAGCTGAGTGTCAGGGCCCTGGGTTCAATTACACACACACACACACACACACACACACACACACACACACACAATCACATGACATAGTGCCCAAAGGAGGATGTCTCCTTGACATCCAACCCTCCAACACCCAAAAATCAACTATTAACAATCACTTGTGGGTCGGTAATAGATTCCCAGTGCCTATTCTATGCCTCATGTCCTCTCCTGAAGATAAGACTGTCTCTAATCCCTCTTAAACATGAAAAGTCACTTCCACGTCTGGAAGAGGAGGTACTGTTCTGTTGATGTCCATATTGATGTCCCCTGTTACCATCCGTATACTCACAGTCGCCACCAGTTTTCACCACAGCCACTGTTGATTGTTGCCCCAGGACTGCCTGCACAAGGTTTAGGCACAGAAGAAAGTACCTTCCAGTTGTTGACCTGACTCTCCACCTCACTGTGTGACCTGTCAACCCACTTTCTCTCTCTGAACCTCAGTTTTCCCATGGTAGGTAGAAGGAACTAGAAGAGTTTCCTCTCAAGGACATTTCAGCTCAAAGCCTCTGACTTAGTGAGTGTGTGGTGAGATTAGAAGGTTATCTCTCGCCAGAAAATGTTTCTTCTTCTGCCACTGCTGCTGCTGCTATTGCTCCTCCTTCTCCTCCTCCTCTTCTTCTTTTTCTTCTTTTCCTTCTTCTTCTTCTCCTCCTCCTCCTCCTTCTTCTCCTTCTTATTTATTTTTTTGGCTCCCAAATACAGCAAGACCTGCTCCTCTACACTATTTTGGGCTTTCTTTTAAAAGCTCTTTTTATGCCAGGTTTTTGAGGCCCACTGCCACTCAGTCTGAAATTATCCCAATGTTGGAGGGCTAAAAGCAAATCAGAGCAAAGACCATCCCTGTGCCTCATCTGAACCCGGTCTCTGCTTTGAACCTTGTGCCAAGTCTAGGGCTTATCAGCCAGAGTGTGTGCACTTTACCATATGAAAGAACTCTCTTGGACCATATTTAAAAGAATCCTTATTTCAGTTTAGATAAGAAAAACACCCAGTCCTTCAGAAAACACATATAAATTCCTCTCTAAAATGTCCAAACAGATTCATGCCCATAGAAGATGCAATTCTGTCTTTGTAGGATAAAGGAATCTTCCAGCTGTGAGGGAGAACCAAGAAGCCAAGAGGGGCCTGCAGCAGGACCACCACAGGAAGTGGGTCGAGTTGTTCACTGCACAAAGGTCGTTGGCCGAGGGCACCAGGCCGGAGGACCTGAGTAAGAGCTTGAATGCCTCCCGCACAGCACTGGCCAAGTCATGTGTCAAGGTTCTGTGGGTTCCAGCGGAGGCACCTCTCTTTGGAACCCAGCAGAGGCTGCCCCCAGTGCGGAAAATGAGTCTTTCCTCAGTTTATGAACTCGTGATTTCAGAAAGGCTCACGCCCAGAGCAGACAGCGGGAAAACAGGAGTGAAGGCTGAGAAGTGGGCTGGGTGTGAGGAGAAACATTCTTTGAGAATCATCTTGGGGGTCTGGAGGGGTTCGCACCCCTAATGCTTCCCACTGGCCTCCAAAGTGCATGGTTCCAGTAACAGCCCAGTGCAAGACTCCCTGTGCCCCACTCCGTTTACTCCCCCTACGCTAGGATCTGGCCCACCTCCCTGACTCAGCCTGCATTGAGTCCTGTTACAGGTTCTCTGAGCACCTGTGCTTTCCTCTGTTTCTCTGCGCCATGACACCTGTGGAGAATCTGATACTCCTCTGTCTACCCTGCTAGACTGTAAACCGTATGAGATCAGGAAAGATAGGGTTCTACTCCGGTATCCTCAAATCCAGTGTGGTGTGTGTGGCACACAGCAAGAACCGTGAATAAATAAAAATGGTGCAAAGCCAGGCACAGTGTCACCCACCTCTAATTGCATCACTCTGGGAGACTGAGGAAAGAGGATCGCAAGTTTGAGCACCATCTCAGCAATTTGGCAACTTGGCAAGATCCTGTCTCAAACAAAACAAACAAAAAATGCTGGAGATAAAATTTAGTGCAAAGACCCTGGGTTCTAACCCCAGTATTTAAAAAAGTAAAAATGCCAAGCCTAGATGCAGGGTTGTGCTGCACCACAACTTCAGCCTTGTGCCCACACCCAGGGGCACAAAAAAAAGAGAGATACCCAACACTAGCTTGGAATCTTAAACACATGTAAAGACAAATGACAACAGCTTCTGAAGCCCACCCAGGAGGCTCTGAGTCAAGGCTGAGGTTCGTAATGTCCACTGGGTTCTCCAGACAACACCAACCTGCCTACCAGAATTGAGAGTCCTACAGATATTGCTGCAACAGATGCGAGGGAACGCCAAGGAAGGCGGCCGTGGGCAGACATGGCCCCTCAGGCTGGTCTTGGTGCCTGACGAAGATGAGGGATGTGTAGGAAGGAGAGAAGGGCATCTGGATTGAGGAAAGGCGTGAACAAAGAGAGAGGATGTTGGATGGGGCACCGATGGGGCGGGGGGGCGGGGGAGGACTGAGTCTAAATGACTAGAATCAATAACCTGGTTTAAAAAAAACTTCAAAAACGAGTCACCCATGATTCAATGGGGCTCAGGCCCTTTGAAGAAGGAAGCCCACATGTCAGCAGCACACAGAGAAGCTTCTCTGTACCCTAAAGTCATGCAGGCCTTGCTCCTGTTTTCAATTCCACGGACCTGCCCACCAAGGCTTTGCACATGCTAGGCTGGCAAGGTGCCCCTGAGCGCCACCCCAGCGGCTGTTCTCACTCCTCCTCAGCGTTCTCTCCCGTTAGACTGTTGCCTCGCAGAAAGGCCTTAGAGCCCAGCGCATGGGGCACTCTGGCCAGGAGCTTCCCTGCTAAGTAGCCTCACTTCAGAATTCCGAGCCCTCCTGGCTGAAAATGGAGGACTGCCGAGTTAAGAGAGTGGCAACTGCCACACTCAGCACCCACCGCCACCTGTCCCAACATGGCAGGCAGAGTCATTTTATTCAATCTAAAGGCAGGAAGAGCCCAGGAGGGCCTGCACATTATGCCTTATTAATACTTTCATCTTTTGGGGTCCCAAAGGCGAATGGTAGGGGATGGCTGAGGGGACATATGTCGACGGGAGGGCAGCTCCTCAGAGACCTGCCTCAGAGCTCTTTACACGCTGGTGAGTCAGGCCGAAGGAATGGCTTCTCCCCCTGGCTCTTCCATCCCTCCTTTCGCATCTTTTATTACCTCCCCTCTCTGCTCCTCCCTGTCTCCTCCAAGCCCGCACAGCTGCCCACAGGGCTTGGCTGGGCCAGCACGCTGCTGCCTCCCCCTAACTGGACTTTCCTAACAGGCCAGGCTATTGCCCAGACAGGTTTTCTAAGAGAAATATGCCAGGGAAAGGAGGGGAGTCTCCAGCACACGTCCCCCTCTCTTTAGGCCAGGTGGCCTCCAGGGAAACAATGTGGATGTGAAGTTCCCAGCCTCTGTCCCAAGCTGCACACCCAGGTGTCTTCTGAGCAGTGCCCTGCGCCACAGTTCAGTGCCACCCCACCGAGGCCTGAACTATCTTGTCTGCTGTCCGGTTATAAATTAATCTCTTGGCATCAGTGATTAACTTATTCAAGCCACAGGAGCTGCTGAACCAAAACAGCCCTTTGGGGTGAAAGAGTCTGTAGTGTGGTGCAGGACGTGGGTCTGCCTGTGACCCTCATCATTCTGGCCCTCATGCTGTGTCAGCAGGGGTGTGGGGATGGCAAGGACAGGGCGCTACTGCACTGGAATGCTCACTGGGTCCTTCCAGTTGAGAGCCACACTGCCAAGGTCTAAGGCTGGTTTTCTTTTAAGACTGTGCCTGCTAGGAAGGTTTTGAAAATGGGATTAGGATGGAGAATATTCTCTGGAATATATGTCACCTGAATACAACAGCTGGCACTAATGTGGAAGAAAAAAAAAAGGGAGCAAGCTCTGGGATACCCTGGATGTTGAGGGGAGTCGCAGGTTATCCCTCAGAGCAAAGGCATAAATTTCTCAGAAAGAAGAGGCCATGAAGGTGGCCAACTCTAACTTCCTTCTTATACAGAGGGCAAAAAGGAAGGTTTGACTCACGCATTGCCAGCCTGTAGGGCCAAAGAGGAGAAAGGGAGTGTATGTCACGTCTCTCTGTCAGGAAAAGGCTCATTGCTTCACCATCAGGACCACAGGCAACATACAGCTGTCTTTGGAAATTAAAATCTGGAGAATCCTTCCACAGTCTACTTCTACCATTTGAACACCTCAAAAGTAAGGTTCCTAGGATTTCTTTTTTCAGTATAGACGAAGGATCAAACCCACAGCCCAACACATACTAGGCAAGTGCTCGACCGCCCCAGCCTCTCTGATTGGCCTGAACAACGCTGGAAGATCTGCTGTTACTTCTTAGTTCAGGTCACCTCACAGCAATTTAAAAATGGCGCTTTTATTCACCCTTGTGGTCTTTCCTCCAAAAATGAACCCAACCGATGGATATTCTACAAATAATTTCACCAGTACTCCTCAAAACTGTGAAGATCACCCAAAGCAAGGAAAGTCTGCACAGCCACCGTCGACCATGGGTGGCTAAGGAAGGAGACGTGGTGACTAATGCCACATGGAATCCTAAGCCAGGAAAAAGCCATTAGGTAGAAATGAATGGAATCTTAGATTTTAGCTAATAGTACTGAAACAACGCTGGTTCTTCAGCTAGAACATATATATTAGTAAGATGAGATTTTAATAGGGAAAATTGGGCAATAGGATGTGGGAACTCTGCATTAACAGTGTAACTTCTTCTCGGGGCTGGAGGAATGGCTCAGCTGTTAAACAAGTGCTGCCTAACAAGTGCTTAGATAAGCGCTAAGTACCTGAGTTCGATTCCTCAGCACCACATAAGCCGGGTGTGGTGGCGTATGTCTGTAATCCCAGCACTTAGGCAGGATTGCCATGAGTCCAAGCCCAGCCTGGGCTCCATAGTTCAGGACCAGCCTGGGCTACAGAGTAAGACCTTGTCTCAAAAAAAAAAAAAAAAATTGCAACTTCTCTGTAAATATAAAATTATTTCAAAACAAAGCATTTATTTAATTTTTTAAAAATGATGTCCTCCAATTTTTTCTCAATCTGCCTGGAATCCTTATTGCAAGTTTTAATTACAATGTCCATTATATGATAGATATAAAATAATATTTCAGGGGGGAAGAAATGAGGGAAGGAGGGATAGAGAAGAAAGGGAAAAGGAGGAAGGCACAAAACACAGAAGTGACAACAGGTTGATATAATAATCCATTCACTTGTGACAATTAGACTACTGTATGTCTATACAATGGGATGTGATCTGGCCACAAAAAGAAATTAAGTACTGATACATACTATAACACTGTAGAACTTAAAAACATAAGAAGAATCCAGAGACAAAAGACCACATATTGCATTATTTTATTTATATGAAATATCACATGCAAACAGGAACTTTCCAAAGTCAAACCAGTAGAACATAAAGTAGCTTTACCAGCTGGTGAACAGGGAGGGGGAAAAGCCGCTTGTGGACGAGGGGTTTCCTTTCAGGGTGACCAAAATGTCCTGGAATTAGACAGTAGTGATGGTTGCACAGCATTGTGAATATACTAAAACTGCTCAAGTGAATACATGAAAAGGGTAAAGGTTACGATATATAAATCATATAATAAATTTTAAAATGAAATACTGAAAATGTAAATGCAGCCCAACCTGCACTTCAAGGAACTCACCATGTACTGGAGGGATCATCCCAGCCCATCCCCCTCCTGTGAGCCCCATGGGGACAAGGGTCATGACTGTTTTGGTCCCCATTGCATCCAGCACCTGGCACAGCCCTTGGTCCCTCCCATGTTCCCAAGGGCACTCGTTGGAGGGGTGTGCCCGTTGAGTTCTGAGACGGGGATGTGTGTCGCTGCTCGGGGCCACCGAGGAGAGGCCTTCTAAGGTATTCATAGAAGGCTCCAGCTCCTATGTGAGGCAAGTGCGGCATCGAGCAGGTTTTCAAAGCCGGTGAGCAATGCACACAATCTTGAGATCCCAAGCAAAGCCTGCAGATTGGCTCCTTCCAACCCTTTGCCCACACCTGCAGGTCCTTCCTCTTGGATCCAGGCACATTTGATGAGGACGCGTGGTCCGGATCAGACCTACTCCACTCCTTCCTGGGAGCTCTCTGCCCAGAGAAGGTGACGTGCACACCTCCACGCCCCATTCTGCCACTGGGCTAAGAGGCAGATATGTGCTGAAGGCCCTGGGTCCTTGATCAAGCAGTTGGTGAATCAGGGCAGAGGCCCGTCACAGAAGGTTTCCCGTCACTCAGCACGAGGGCCTTGAAGCATGAGAAACCGATTCTGAGACGCAGTCTCTGGGTTGGTCTGTCTCCACGGTTTGTTTTCTTGTTCTTCTGTTCAAGGGAAGCACCATGGAGCCTTAAATAGCCTTTAACATCATCACCAAGACTCTCAAATGAGTCATGTACCTAGAGGTAAATGCCATTTTCTTTCTTAGATGTCATTTTTCTTGTGATATCTGGAGCCAGAGAGGAAGAAGAAAATATTCTTTAATCTGGATTTAACTACCTCAAAATACCGTGCAGCAAAGGCTGGGTACTGAGAGCCATTGGCACGTACGGGACTCAGAAGAGAGCTGTCCCCTACCGGCTCGGGGTGAGAGGGGAAGGACGTCTTGGCAGAATATGGAGTCGGAAGAGCAAAGAGCTTGCTACTAACAAGGCTGGCAAACAGCCCTGCCGTTTGCAGCTGTGTATCATCATAGCAGGTGAAAGGTGAGCCTCAGTTTTCTCATCAGTAACATGGGGATGTACTTACCAGGCTATTTTTAGAATTAAAGAAAATAATGTATATAAAACGTTTTGATTGATACCTGGTACATAAGTTACACGTATTGCTATTATTATTCTTTGTATAATTACTATTATAATTATTAATAGAAAGGTACCTAGTAAATTTGGAGGGTGCCTAAAAATAATTTTTCATTAAAAAATTCCTTTTTACTCTCCAATTTATTCTAAACCCTATTCAAAAGAGAAATTGCAATCTGCATTTTATCCTCAGCTAAGCTGCTAATGGAGTTTCTGTATTGCTTCCCGCTTAGCGTGTTGAGATAAAATCACAGAGCTACAGACGCTGGTGTTGAGGCACAGCTGCTCTTCTGCCTTTTAGCCTTGTCTATTAAACAGAAGAAATAAAACAAAGAGCTTATTTTAGATCCCAAAATATCCCCAGCTTCAAAGTGAAATCTGATTCCAATGTCCATTTAGCATAAGACTCTGGTGCTTCACGTGAAACTCCTCAAAGTAACACCTTAAATGTGTAGCAGTGCACGTGGTTCAAGCAGGAGGAGGAGGAAGCAGTCGTAATACTGAGTGCTGGGCTCCCAACCCTGATCCTGCCTAGCTCATCAGCTTTGGTTGTTCAGAGTCCCACCCCAAGAACATCTAGCCTTTTTGAATTTCTTCAGAAAGTGATGCATACACAGGAGTTCTAGGACCCAAGTTTGCCAACTTTGTTTTGCTAACTCTACCAATTAGCATTTGCTTCTCCAAAAGTTCCACCTCCCCTAGCCCACCACCACTCTCTACCGCTAACAAAAAATATTGTGGACTTCTATTTGCTTCCTTGAGGGTCAACTGTTCTTCTCCCTGAAGCCTCTAGCAGCCCCTCACCAGTCTTGCTTTTCTGAATGCATACTCACTGAGCCTTAAGGTTACCTCAGACAGCACAGGTTTCTTATCCACTCTTCAGTGCTGCAGATTTCCCAAATCATTGCCACTGGTGACAGCAAACACATTATTGAATACAGCATCACAGATTCTCCTGTTGACTGGCTAGAAATATGGTCAAACTATTTTCCCTGCAACTTCCTGTCCTAGGGTCCAGTTCAGCCTCAGGGCTTCAGAGGGCAAAGGGCTGGCCCGATGTGACTACCATACGTGCATGCAAGGCTGGGCACTCAGAAGAGTGAGACTCAGCCAGGTCAGGGGTGTTTAAGTCACCCCACCCCTGCCTGGAGGGAGCCGTGACAAGTAAAAGCAGATACATTGCGAACAGGCTTTCAAACTGTGGTCCCGGCACTAGCAGCAGCATCTGGAAATTTGTCCAAGGTGCCAAACCTCAGAGCCCCACGCCAGACCTGCCAAGTCACCGATGCTGAAGGTAGACCTGGGCACCTTCCACTTAGCAAGCCACCAGCTGATTCTTATGAACACCAGCACTGGTACGATTTGATGTTATGCAGTCACTTAAAATTATATATCAAAAGATACTAACACTAACACTGGAAAATTATCTTGATATAAATTAAAGATCAACTTGAGGGTTTACAAAATTATATATAAAACACCATTTTGAGGGCTCAATAGTATAGAGAAAACTACTGGAAATAAATCCTACAAATATTCAAAGTAGCTATCTCTAGGATTAAACAGTTCTTATTTTCTTTTTATGTTGCTCTATGATGTCTACATTTTCCATCTCTATGGACAGAACTTTGGTTTACAGAGATGATTATAATTGGCCAAGGTTCTGCCTTCATGGTCAAGGCTGTTGAGGTCATGGACACCTGGCTGAGTATCTGGCAGGACGTGCATGCTCTCTTCTCTCTTGACTTTGTTTTTCTTCTGCACCAATTCTTTCCTCCTGGCCCCTGTGCCCAGATGCTGGAGTTCTCTTGGATTCTCTCCTTCAGAGCGGTAGAAATCTACCTGTTGAGCTCCATGTCTAAGTAATGGGACGGGAGATAAAATGTATTAAGTGCCCATCAAGTGCTGACTGCAGGCTATGTGCTTCACGTGAGCTGTCACATTTAAAATCAGGCTGGAGATCTGGCAGGTTTGTTCAATTACCCTATTTAACAAATGAGAAAACTGAGACTCAGAAGACGTAGGCAGCCTGTTCACAGATCACACTTCTGTATTGACTATTTCAACCAGTAGGAGTTTTCAATTGGAGTTTTCTGGGAAACTTTGAGGGGGGTGGGGAGGTAGAAGAGGAATGAAGGAAGAGGAGAGAGAAGAGGGACAACAAAGGTGCCACTGCTGATAGTCTCTGGGGCCAAAGCCAAGTATTGACGTAGTTAGCAGCCCAGGTAGCCCCAGTGAGAGTGAGCAGAGGCAGATGATGTCGATTCCTTTAGCACTTAACCCTACAGTTCCTCAGTAAGATTGTGAACAGGGATGCACCCTCCAGGTCTCCTTGGGTTTAATCACAGAAGCCTGACACTTACTGAGCTTAATAGACACTGCTGGACACCACGTGCTTACTGTAAAGTATGCACTAGGAGCATTAGGAACCATAGTATATCCAAGAGAAGATTCTGTATTATCAATTTGTATTAATAGAGGAGCCCAAGGCCTCAGCCACATGTCTGTTGTTCAAACTCTTGATGACCTACAAGAGATTTCAAAGAGTCACTAGATCATTTAAGCTGGTGATCTAATCAGAAACACTACATTCAAAGAAAGTCAACAGATTTGAGAATTTTTTAAAAAATAAAACATAATCGTTTATTTTTGGTTTTATTCCATTGTTATTTCAGGTTGCTTCTTAGAGAGCTCCCTTGGTCCCCACCTCGCTCATGTAACCACTAGATGGTGCACATTGCAAAACATTACTCCTGACGTGGGCTGTGTTTCTGGCTTCGTGATGGCATGATGTCCAGTCAAATTTAAATTCCAGGTAAACAAATACTCCATGAGACACTAGAAAATTGCTTGTCATTTAACTGAAATTCTAATTTAACTAGGTGTCCTGAATTTTATCTGGTACCTTTGATCAGAGGGGACTTTTGGATATGTTGCTGTAAGATTTTTCCAATACTAGAATTTTTGGTGGCATGCTTGATGAGCTCAAAGTCATATTAAGTAATCCAACAAGTATTATAATTGTTCCATGAAAAGAAAACCATCGTGTCTGTGAGACAGTGGCTGTAAGGTCCAAAAGCCTTAACATCCCCTAACTCTTTGCGCCGGGTTGACCCATATCATTGTGTTCCTACCCTGGTGGCATCTCTTATGTAACCAAGGCAAAGTTCTTGAATGCTCCAGCAAACTCCCTTGCCTTCTTTGGCAATGGCATGATGTGACCTTACCTTATGCCTCTTAGCTACTAAAGCAAGTTGGGCCTACAGAGTGTTGAAGAATACCTGCCTCACTGTTTAAGTTGATAGAAGATGGTATAGAAAGCTGTGTGAGGAAAGATTTATACATCTAAGTGTGGTGTCACATCGTCTGCCCACAGCCAACTGTCCTTGGCTAGCCTCAAGTTCAGTACTGCAGGGAGAAAACAAAAGCAAAGCAGCAAACTTACCTACATTGTGGACTCTTCTCGATGCACACTGGGTAATCTTTCTACCTGACCACATGCCCCAGAGGAAGGGACCATCTCTATGGCATCTTGAATAGAGAAAAGCTGCAACACAACCTTGGCACCTCACTTCAAATCAGTGTCACTGTACAAACCGATGTTCCAGTGTTTGTAACCCATGGTGTTTGTGGCCCATGAATCTACCTGTGTCACAACCAGGTTCCTGAAGATAGGATGAAGAGAAGATAGAGAAAGGGAATGAGAGAAGCTCCATTTACAAAAGTTCACCTTGAAGACCACCCAGGTGGAACCCATTTTGATACTTGGCTACCCTCTACTGATAGAAGAAGCCCAGAGGGTCGGAAACCTCAGTCTTAAATCTACTTTTGGGATCCCCCTTCCTTCTTAAGTAGACACATGGCAGAATACTCAGCTGATCCAATCCTTTTTTACTCTGCTCCAGAGCCTGTGAATGTGTTGAGAAGGATCAGCCCTCTTTTTGGGTTTCTGAAACCTAACCAGTAGAATAGTACCTCCCTGTGGAATGCTACCTCCACCGGGGGAATAAAAAGACACTATTCATTGAGCAGGAAAAGAAGGGACTGTTGGGGGCCATGGGCCTCCTCTTGGGAGTTTCTTGCCCAGTTGTGTAAGTTCATGGGATCTGAGGAGATTGGAAAATACCCTGAGGTTTCCACCTGCAGAATGGGTGCACATTCCCACCCTGCTTCCGCCCGGTGATCTTTGTTTTGTTTTGTTCATACAGCGTGAGGGTCAAACACAGAGCCTCTCACATGCTCTACTGCTGAGCTCCACCCCACCCACTCTCCTGGTGGTTCTTAATATATCCACCTTGAGGAAAACTTCAGTCCTCAATTAACAACACCCTGCTTCACAGCCTCATAAGACTGGCCAGGCAGTGGCATGATTCGGGCACTTTTGCCACGTGAACTGTCCCGAATTCCTTAGGTCCATACATGGATAAACATAAAAAGGGAAATAGTCTTCATTTTATATATTTTCCTCAGTCCTAGAGGGAGCTGAGAACCCGTGGTGCATGGGGGGGGGGGGCATCAAGGTGAAGTGAAGGAAGTCATCCTTACTCCCCTGCTGAGAGGTGACCATTCCCCTGAACTCTGCCAAATGTACCCATTTACTCCGCACACATTACTGAGCACCTTTTGTGTCCTAGTGACCTAGATAAAAACACTGTGCCATTTTGCAAGTGAGAAGACAGGGACTCAGAGAGTTGCCAAGACGACACAGCAATCAATGTAGCTGAGACATCACGTCAGCAGTCTGACTGCAGAGACACTGGAGAATCGAGCCAATATGGAAGTGTCAACAATGATTAAAATACAGTTTCTTTTCTCAAGAAGTTTATAAGCAAGTGAAGAGAACAGATAAATCAATAACTAAGTCGCACTGGAGGACAGTAACACGGGGAAGCTGTGGAGGTGCAGCCAGTGGCAGGTGGAGGGGCGCGCCAGGGGTGTCCTGAGATAATGAGGTCTGCAAGACAAGGAAGGCTCTCCCGGGGAAGGAGAGGAAGAAATGGTTTCTTGTGGAGAGAAAACAGGAACGGCATTTCTCTTGTGACAGGTAACGTTAAGAAGTCGGTCAGGGCTAGGGATGTAGACCAGTGCCCGGAAGAACACTTATTTAGCATGCCTGAGGCTCTGGGCTCAAACGCCAGCACCTCAAACAAACAAATAAAAACCCTATAAAAGAGCAAGGATTGAAACGGAAGGGCACAAGTGGCCAATGAGAGTGGCACGGAGTCAAGCTGAAGAGGCAGGAAAGGTCAGTAACCAAGAGCCTTTCTGAAATCAAGGAGGCGCCACCTGACAGTTTTAAACAAGGAGGGCGAGGCAATCTAAAACTCCCCCAAGCTCAGCGGAGCCACTTTGTGGAGATGGATCGGAGGGGACATTAGTAAAAGCTGAAAACACTCAAGAACATCTTTCAGAGCTGCTGCAGTCTAAACCTGCCGTTCTCCAGGGAAGATCACAGCTCTCATGGTGGCACTGCCCTGTCCTCCTGTTCGGCCCTTGTCTTTCCTGTCTTGTCTTCGTCTTGCTGGAATGTATTTCCACACAAAAATGCTTGATAGGTAAATTTCCGGAGTTATTAAATTGTCTTTATTCTGCCCTCACTCTTAAAAAAATTTTTTTCCCCTTCCAGAAGAGTTGTGTTATAGGGCACTGAGGAGAGGGGAGGCAGGGAATGGAGGGGCGTCTGAAGGAGCCATACAATGGTGGTGTGGTCTTGGCTTGAGTCCAGCTGTAGCCTGAATCCAGGATGTCTGAGGGATGGACTGTACCACACGTCCAGGCCTTGAAGGAGGCTCAGCTTTGTACCTCACAGTCTGTGTGTTGTTGGCTGCTGGCTGCTGCCAAGGGAATGAGCACAATCTCGTGGTAGAGGTGACTTCATTAATGTAGAGGAAAGCTCTGAGAAGAGGTCAGTGTGAACTGTTAAGAAACAATATCCACAGCACCCAAAGGACCAAGGGGTGAGCGTGAACAACAGCCTCTGTACTGTGGATCTGGGACTCATGTTGCGGGCAGTCCTCATCTTCCTCAGCTGGTTAGGCAGGGACAACACCACTGTGTCTCACCAATTCCCTGACTTCTTGTTTCACATGCCCAAAACTGATTTTTTTTTTTTTGAGGCAGGGTCTTGCTCTATATCCCAGACTGTTCCTGAACTCACTGTGTAGCCCAGGCTGGCCTTGGACTCATGGCAATCCACCGGCCTCAGCCTCATGAGTGCTGGGATTACAGGCATGTACCACCACACCCAGCTTATGTGGTGCTGGGGAATTGGATTCAGGGCGTTAAGCTTGCAAGGCAAGCGCTTTAACCCCTGTACCATCCCTCCACCCCTCCAAAACCAAATTTTAATAACATACCATAGTTTCACTGGAAACATTGTCCCCCTGCCCTTAGTCGCGCATCTCACAACACTGCCGTCATCAGCAGGATAAAATATCATCATGATCACCTTGTGCAAAGGTCATGGCAGGTTGAGGAAGTCAGTCCACGACATGTGCGCGGCTGCTGATCAGTGTCAGTCAGAACTCCTCCCGCAGAGTGCCAAGCCTTCAGCAACACCGACATAGGTATGGGGTCTGGGCCAAGCGACTTCTGTAGAGGACTCTTCCCTTCTCTGAAGGTGTCGTTCCTGGCTCCTGTCACTGTGGGAAGTGGTCCTGAGGTAATCTATTGTGACTTACAGGCGCTGCCACCTCCCAGCTCCAGTCCCCACGTGCAGCTGGGTGAGGGCATGCACTGAGTCCGCTTGCAGAGCTGCACTCACACTGCATAGGACAAGTTTGGGCCACCACTGAGCTTCAGTTGTCCTCCTTGGAGGGACATCAGTGACATGCCTCAGAGGCTGTTTATCCTTGTGGCCATTTTAATTGCTTTGCATTCAGGATGTGGCCATAAATCACAGGCCAATGGTCAAATATAAAGTAAATGCACCCAGGCCATCACATCCAAGGTCCAGAAATAAAACTCTCAGCCTCCCCTCCCCTAGAAGCAGGGCTCAAGGTGTGAGGATAATCCTGTTTGTACCCGGCCTTGAGGTGTCTGTGATGTATCCTGAGAAGCCTCACTCACAGCTGCCCCTGATCACTCCCCTTCTCTCCTCACAGCGGCTTCCTATTATTTGGCCCATGGAGTTTTGGTCCATTTGTGCTAGTATTTTCGCCGCTGGTGGAGACCCATGAGTGGCAATGTTTCAAAATGGACTTGCTGTTCAGTGTCATGTGATTTTGGCCCATCAGCTCATTGCCTGCTGCAAACAGTGCTTCAAGATTTCATACCCAATATCCTTAGGGGTTTCAGAGGGTCGAGCGGCAGGACAGAGGGCTTTTGGCACTCACTGACAATTGCTCTGCGTGTATTTCTTCATCTTTCTTCCCAGGGAGAAGCAGCATTAGAAAGATAAGTTTTTGAGGTACTTGGAGTTGAACCTAGGGGTCTTTTCACAGAGCTACATTCTCACCCCCTTTAAGGAAATTTATTCTATTTTGAGACAGGGTTTATCTGAGTTATTAAGTTGCCTTTACTGGGCTCAAACTTGGTATTCTCCTGCCTCAGCCTCTCAGAGTGCTGGGATTATAAGCATACACCATCGTGACTGGCTTGAGATATTCCTTGATTTACCATTCATTCTTGAATTCTTGGAGGAACAGGACTGTCAAGGTAAATTCCTGCAGTCAGTACTCCCCAGTTGCCACTCAGGTGAGGAGACAGACACTGTCTATCCCCAGACGGTAGCTGGGTAGAAGAAATACCACAGCCTCCTGGCTTTCCATTCTATTTTGTCCTCCCATAGCTTTGCTGACCTGTCTTCTGATCCAGGCTGATTCTACACCCCTATTCTTCTTCAAAACTGCTCCCCTCTGTGTGCGTGTGTGTGATTGCAATATGTAATGATTACATTTGTTTGATAGGAATTAGCACATACATGTCATATCTTAAACATTTTTGATCCCTTTACCCTCACTTTCTCCCCCCCTTTCTCTGATTCCATTCCCCATCTACAAAGTCTTTCTCCTCATTTTCTACCATCTCTCCTTTATTTTACTCTTTATTTATAGTTTCAGCTTCATATAAGAAAAAAATCTAATATTTAATTTTCTGTGTCTAACTTATTTAACACTATGGTCTTAAGATCTGTCCTTTTTCCTGCAAATGACATTATTTCGTTCTTCTTTATAGCTGAATAATATTCTATCATGTATATATACACTACATTTTCTTCATTCATCTATTTACAGTCATCCAGGCTGTTTCCAGAGCTTAGCTATTGTGAATTGTGAGGCTATAAACATGGGTATGCATGTATCACTGTAGTATAATGTCTTTAACTCTTTCTCTACTCTCACTCTTAATAGATAACTTGGCTGGGTATAAAATTCTGGGTTGAGAAACATTTTCTGGGAACATAGCTCATCTCTATGACCCTAAGCAAAAGTCTCATGTTGTCACAGGGGTTGCACAAATCCATCCATTTACAGAATGTAGCTTCTGCCCTAAATTCTGCAAGTAAAATGGGAGAGACATGCACCTAACCCACTAGAGGTCCTCTTACCCTTGAATTCTCAACAGCGGTACCTGGCTTTCAAATCTTGAGCCACAGTACAGCTGCTTCCGTAGAAGGAGAAAGGATTCTTTTGAGATATCTCTAGGGCAGTCATGCGGGAGATCATTTTTCTTGTGGTTTCATTGCTTTTATGGCCAGGGAGTCTGTGATCTTAGTTGAAAATATTTATGCTTTAAGGAGAGGAGCTCAGGAGTCTCAGTTGTGTCTGTAGGCCACGTACTCCCAGGGACCTTCTTAATTCAGCAGTTCCTCCCCTCTGTCTCCCCTTTCTCTGTCAATCTTCCTCTGCATAGGGTGGGGCTGAGTGGTGATGTATTTACGGAGTGGCCTCCAGAACCCACACGGAGGAGTGAACTACAGGCAAATGTACCTCTAGTATGGGGCAGCCGCCTTTCTCCTGGCGGCACTTCAAAGCTTCCTGAAAATTTCCCAAGGAGAACAGGCAGTCTCAGCCAGGGCTCCCGTCAGCCTCCTGATGGCTTGGTCAGACACCTGTGCACATAAACTCCCAATATTTTCAGATTTTAATCTATTTGTTTCTTGCCTTTCTGACACAGTAAGCTGGGCCCCCTGACAGAAGGAGACAGTGGGGCCCAGTGAAGCCCCGCAAGGCCTAGGTTATAATCTTAGCAGGCTGGGAAGTTGAGCCCACCTAAATGCCCATCTGGTGTTCTATCTGCCAGAGCTACCTTACCCTGAAGGGCCATGGGAATGTCTTATCTATCTTCAAATCCCTGTCTGTAGCACAAATTATAGCTGGCAGCTGGGTCTTGATACATTTTTGTGAAATCAAAGACCATTTTGCTGTCTGGATCTTTGGGACAAATTTGATCCACGTGCAGTTTGAGTTTGCGGTTCACTCAAGTCACAGAGAACAAAGAACATAAGATGCTCACAGAAATTGAACAGTGCCCAATCTGATTCCTCAGCAATTCTCCCAGGTACCAAAATAAAAATACTTTAGTTAAATGGCTTGACAATTTACAAAGCCATTGTGCTTATATCCTGCCATTCATCTCTGCGACCTTGAGGTTGACACACTTCAGAGACTCATCTCAGACTTGAGGAATCTGAGCCACAAAGAGGTTGGGAAATTTGCCCAAAGCCACACTGCTGAGAAGTGACAAGCACGGGACTCAAACTTAGGTCTTTCTACTCTGAGTCCAGTGTTCTTTCCATGGAGTTAAAACCAAGGGTATGTTTTTGTTCCCCCCTTCTCAGAGCGCACCAAGGGACTACTGTACAGGTTAAACTGGAGATAGGTAAGGCCTGACTCCATTCAAAGCATTGGGACAAGAAAATAAGGGCTGTCTCCAAGTTTCACCCATTTCCTGAGCACTAGCTGCAAGCCAGGCCCTGTGCTGCATCTGAGCTACTTACAGAGGGTGATTGGCAGAAAAGCTGCGGTCTCAAGCCCCACTCCTACTCAGGACCCACTCACGCCCCTAGTTAATGGATGTCACCACCTGATTGAGGTGTTTCCAGTTTTGATAACATGCCTGAAAGTGTGCTTGACATTATGAGTAATGAGATGCAATGCTGAATAGTAAACTCTCAACAGTCAGACTCAAATTATGATTGACTATGCTACAGATTGAATTATGTTTCTCTTTCAGCTATGAAATACATTACAAAAATTATTGTCACTTTCAGGAGTGATCCAAAACTTTGCAAGCAGAATACAAAAAAGGACTTTAAAGGGTTCGAGTGATTCATTTTTTAATCGTTAAGGGTTTAAGCGATTAGGTTTTTTTTGAGACAGGGTCTCGCTCTGTGGTCCAGGCTGGTCCTGAATTTACTTCAGAGCCCAGGCTGGCCTTGGACTCACGGCAATCCTCCTGTCTCAGCCTCCCAAGTGCTGGGATTACAGGCGTGCGCCACCACGCCCAGCTTACGTGGTGCTGGGGAATCGAACTTGGGTACTCAGTGCTTGGCTTAGCTCTTGCTGCTGAGCCATTCATCCAGCCCCAAGCAATTAATTTTTTTAATTCATGTTTTAAAAATGTAGATGCATTTTGTGATATTTATGGTATTCATCAGCTTTTTACATGTATTTTTGTCATTTCGGATTACAAGTGTTTGTTTTTACCTGATGTTGTATTTTTGCATTATATTCATTTGTCTGTTTTTGCAGCACTGAGGATCAGCTCAGGGCCTCTGGCATAGTAGGAAGCACTCTACCACTGAGCCATTCTCAGCCCATATTTTTTATTTTTAAAGTATAATTTGTTGTTCGTGGTGCTAGATATCGAACCTGGAGTCTGTGTGCATACTAGGCAAACACTCTACTATGGAGCTACACTGCTAGCCCCTGGCTTTCTTGTTTTCTTTCTTTGTTTTTGAGACAGAGTATTGTAGTTTGGATCTGGAATGTCCCCCAAAAGTCTCATGTATTTGAATGATATAGACTGTCTATGGAGCAGTGTGCTGTCAGGAGATTGAGGCCTAGTCTGGAAGGGGTGGTTATAGGCATGTAAATTGGATTATAGCCATGTAAGTTGGATTACAGGCATGTGGTGCGGGTTTACCATGCCTTCCACAGCTGGATCCAGGAGGGGCCGATCACTGGGATGAGACCTGGAAGGATGTATCAGCTGCTTCCTGCCTTCCTTGTAGGACTAGTCTCAACGTACATTGACTTGGCTACCTCTTTGTGATGTCATGAGAAGCCGCCTCCACCTCTGCCTCTGCCATGTACTTCCATTGCTGCCAGCCACCCCTGAAGGGACTGTGACCTTCTGAAACTGTGAGCTAAAATAAACCTTTCCTCCCCTAGATATGTGAATGTTGGGTATTGAGTCTCAGCAATGAAAAAGTAATTGAGACACAGAGTCTTGCTAATTTGCCCATGTGGGACTCAAACTTTCAATCCTCCTGCCTCAGTCTCCAAGCAGGAGCTGGGATTATAGGCATGTACCACCATACCATACAATATTATTTTAAAAGAGAGCTTTGATAATATATAATAGCCAAATCTTGGAAGAAGCCAACAGGCCCAACCACAGATGAATGGATAAAGAAGATGTGGTATATACATATGATCCACGTCCAGTACTACTCTGCCATAAAGGAGGACAAGTTTGAGTCGTTTGTAGGAAAATGGATGTACCTGAGATGATTATGCTTAGCAAAAAGAATCAGACACACGAAGTTAAATATCACACAGTTTCTCTAATATGAGAAAACCAAATCATAAAAAAGTAAAAGAGATGGAAGAAAGTAAGAAGATAGACTTTGTAGAGAGGGCAAAGGGACATGGGGGCAGTGAGAGTGTGCAAAATGGAAAGTGATGTGATACATAGATAAAACACAAAAGAATTTTAAAAATAAAATAAATAAAAGAGAGATTTGTAAAATTGTGAAAGTATCAGGCCCCACACAACTTGGACCCAAACTTGCATGGGTTCTCCCTTAAATATTATAAAAACTCAATGAAAGAATTTTTACAAATGGAAAAGCTAGGTTTCAGATACAATCATTTAGCCCCAGATCTCATAAAGTTGTAGGGAGCAAATCTGGATTTCAAACTCAGATCTGAAGTGAGGCCCAAGCTTTTCCTACTATAAGCATGAACTTTCAAGGAAATGATCTGTGGGCCAGCTACTAAATGTGTTGGGAAAGGGGGGTTACAAAACCCATCCACATTCCCTTTGAGTCTCTTGCTTCCAAAAGGCAAGCCCTACCCACCTTCCCTTTGTACAGGCCAAGCTTAATGACTTGCTTCTAACAAATAGTGTTAGAAGGAAAAACAGCACCATAATTGCACCATGGGTTCTTTCTGGCTTTCTCATTCTAAGATTACTTGTTCTGGGCAAATTAGCTCTCAGAGCACTCAGGCAGCCTAGGGAGGTTGTCACACAACAGCCCTGTGAGAGAGCCACCTGGACCTTCCAGCCCTCATGGAGCCTTCATGTGACTTCAGTGTCTACACAGTAGCCTCCTGAGAGTGCCTGCACCAAAGCCACCCAGCACTAACCTGCTCCCGGATTCCTGACGCTCAGATACTACAGAACAGTAAAGTGTTTGTTGTTTCCATCTAGGGTAATTCATGACACAGCCATAGACGACTATGGCGTCTTCATAGTGTCACTGCAGTGGAGCCTTTGGCCAACTGTTCACACTGGAGATTGTGTGGGAGGGAATGACTGCTCCACGAAGGGCCACTGCCCTTCACACACACGCTTTGCCAACATCAGATCAACCACATATTTCATTCCTCATTCAAACCCTCAGTGAAACAGAGCAGCTGTGGTGGTGCACTATGCCATCTGGGCTGTCACCACAAAAACGATCTCTTTCAATTGAGAACCAAAGTCAGAAGGAAGGGGGAAATATTTCTTTTTACATTTACAACTTGTTTCATCTGGGGAAGGATTTATAGCTGTTTATTTGAAGCTATTTATAATATTACAGCCTGCTCTATATATCTGTGGTTCCACATCTGAGCGATCAACCAACCTCAGATTGAACCCATGGGGAAGAAAAAATTCCAGAAAGCTCCAAAAAACAAAACTTGAATTTGCCATGTCCAGAGCACTACACTGAATCTAAGCAAATAAAGTGATATTTGTGCATCATGTTAGATATTATACATAATTTAGATATAATTTAGATATTTTATGTGTAAATACTATATCATGTTATATAAGAGACTGAGCAGCTATGGATTTTGGTATCCCTGGGGAGTCCTGGAACTAATTTCTACAGATACCAAGGAATGATAACATATCTTTATAGCATACTGTGTTAGTTACTTTTTGGTTGCTGTGACTCGATACCCAACATCCACAACACAGAGAGGAAAGATTTATTGTAGCTTATAGTTTCTGAAGGTCATGGTCCATTCATATGTGGCCAGCTGGGAAATGATGGAAGCACATGGCAGGGCTGGAGCTGGGGCAGGGCCAGAGCCAGTGCTCCAGAGGCAGAGATCTTCACAACATGGTGGTACAGAAAGATACCACCATGTGGGAGGAAGGGCAGAACCAGCACATGCCCCTCCAGGTCAAGTCCTAAATATCTGCCCCCTTCCAGCCAGGCTCCACCTCCCAACCCTACAGGTATCCACAGGAACAGGAGGCTTTTGGGCGACCCTAGGACATTCTGCCCCCAGGCCCCAAAAGACCCACAGTCCCTTCCTTATACAAAATGTAACTAGTCCTTTTCCAGGAGCTGCTAGATTCCCAGTAGTTAAAAAGTCCAAGTCAAAAGCAAACTCAGCTGTGAGCTCCTGTTAAAACCAAAGAGTTAAGCACTTCCAACCTAAAATGGCACAGGGTAAATATTTCTGTTCCAAAAGGGAGGAATAGGAAGATAAAAAGCAATAAGACCAAAACAATTCCTAAACCCAGCAGGGCAAAGATTAATTCCTGTAGTCCCATGTCCGGCACTTGGCGTGAACTGCGACAAGATATGAACTCCAAAGGGCTTAGGTGTCCCCGCCTCTACAGCTGCGATCTTCATCTCCTCTCCTTTGGGTTGGATCCGCTCACATGCTCCTGTCTTCTCCAAGTTTCTGGGCTCTCCACTGGACCTTAGGCTTCTTTACAACTTCACACACTGCCCTCCCAGGGGCACACTGCCTGGCCTCCAGGGCCTTCCTCTGAAATCTGGGAGGAAGCCCCCATATGCCCACAACTCCAGCATGCTGCAAGTCTCTAAAACCAGGACCACGTGGACATCACCAAGGTCTGCCACCGGCTTGAGCAGTATCCTGGGCCCCATGGACAAATGCTATAGAAGTCTCTGAGTTCTTAGGTGGTTGAACTCCAGGCCACTGAACTCTGAAAGACATTTTTTTTCTTTTGGCCCTGGGGTACCCTTCTCAGAGCAAAGTCTTTTGCCTTTCCACCCTTGAGCAAGTGAAGGGAGGGGTCTTGCTGACTTTGGAAATGCCCTCCTGGCATCTTTCTCATCCTGAGTGTAAGTACTTTGCTTCTTTTTAATGCTAATATCTTGAACTTCTTTGTGCTCTTTGGCCCCACCACTGCAGGCCATTTTGGCTTGGCACTGCAAACCTTCGATATGACTTTTCTCTGCCATTTCATCCTGCCTTTCGCCATAGAGCTAGCAAAAAGCTGCAAAGAACAGCCATATAACAGTCTAAACATCAGTCTACCTTGAGATTTCCTCCACCAGAGTAAGCAATCCACCTCCCTTAATCTTGGTTTCAGGCAAAGTCTTTGGACAAGGGTAAGATGACAGCAAACTTTCTGCCAGAGCACAGCACATGTGGTTTTAGGTCACCTGCCGATACAGTCCTCCTTCCCATCTGAAACTTCTTGAGCCTGGCCTTTCCAATCCACACTTCTTTCAGCATTCTGCGCTTCTGAGATCTGACCAGAATCTCCCATCAAGCTCAGCTCAGAGCACTCAAAGGCTTCTCCAGCCAGCATTGTCAAACCTTTCCAAATTCCTCCCTCAAAGCAGTTCAAAAGGCTTCCAAACCACATTATCAGGTAAAGTCTTAACAACAAGCCCACTCTCGGTACCAATTTCTGTGTTAGTTACTTTTTCATCGCTATGACTCAATACCTGACATTCACAACTTAGGGAGAAAAGATTTATTTTAACTTACAGTTTCAGAAGGTCACAGTCCATTCACGGGTGGGCAGCTGGAAAATGATGGAAGCACATGGCAGGGCTGGAGTGGGGGCAGGGCCAGAACCAGAGGTCCAGCGGCAGAGATCCTCACAACATAGTGGTACAGAGAAAGACTGGAAGGAAGGGCAGAACCAGCAGGTCAAGCCCCAGCACCCGCCCCCTTCCAACCAGGCCCCACCTCCCAACCCTACACAGTATCCAGAGGAACATGAGGCTTTGAGGGACACTCCATGTCTGAACCTCAACGAATATAAAAAATGAAAATGAGAAGCAAAAGTTAAACCCCACAGAATGCTGATCCAGACCTCAAGCAAAATTAGAAGGTGCTGTGCAAGGCCCAAGTCCTCCACTGTGAATGACAACTAACCATTAATTTTGGCTCCAACTTTGGAGCCAATGAGAACAGAAAAGTGTGGTTAATTCCCACTGTCAGGATCAGCTTCCTACGTCTGCAACCAACGCAGGCATGCAAGCCCGTGCACTCAAAAGGGCTCCACACTCGAAGTTTAATGCTAAAAGGTTGCCATTTGGAAATACTGAATTATTTTGTCTTTGATTTTGTGTTTTGCAAGTGAAATGTGACAGACAGATGGAGCCTGCAGGCGGCCTGGAGCCACACCTCACTCCAAGTCCTGCTTCTTGCTTCCTCTCCATCCCCCTGGGAATGGGTTTTCTAACCCCTGCTGATCAGCTCCTCCCAGCTTCCCCTTCCCTGGTCCACTCAACACCCTGGTATACCTCACCCCGGGATGGGTATCTTGATCACGGTAGCAGAAAGAAGCCAGTGCTCTTCCTTCCCTCTCTGTACAACCTCTGCAGGGCAGTCCTAGACATGGATGGGGTGGGAGTAAAGCACAAAAACCACTGTGTCCTGGAGGAGGGCAAGGTGACAGCTGTCCCTACCCTGGCAGCATCAGGACACCTTTGGTTACAAGCTGGAAGGGACCTCTCACTACCCCTGATCCACGTACCAAGCACATACCAGCACAGAGCTTGCAATCCTGGGCCCTGTCCATCTACCAGAGGCTGGATCAGCAGATCCATGCAAGGGACGCTCACTTTTTTACCCCTGGCTAGGGCCCCGCAAGGCATTTGGCATGGCCTGTCCATTGTGCCTACAGAGAGAACAAGTTAGTCTCTAAGGGTCAGAGTTTTTCTGACCCTTGTGTCTGAAAAGAATCCCTCGTGTAGCTCTCAAGAAAGGCTGAGGAATTTTCTTTTTTTGTTATGGCCAGGCTGAGACCCGGGGACCAGGATCAGGACCATGGCAAAGAGACTTCATCTTGGCCAAATCAGAGCAGTGGCTGCCTAAGTCCCACCTGTGAGAACAGCCTGGCAGTCCCTGGATCCGCCTAAAAGGCTCACGGTCCACAGTCCAATAGGGCCTCCCACTCATCCACAAGACATGGAACAGGCTGCGCCTCATTCTCTGTGACCAGAGACTCCTGCATATAGCGAGCCAATGTGTGGAGTCCATAGCCACCAAGGATGACTGGTGGAGGGGAAGGGAACACACTCATGTCGGGATGGCAGCTCTGTGTGTGAGAAGACAAAGGTTATGTAAGGGGCTGTGCCTTTACACGGGAATCAGCTGCAGAGCCTTGTGCAGGCAGGTAGCCTGGGTGAAGTGGAAGCCAGCCCAGCCCTGTGCAACCCCCTTAGCGTTTGTTACAGAGTCCAGAGCCTGATCCAATGCAAGGGACATCCTGGGAAAGTTGTTGTCACCTGTCCTTATTTGAGGCAGTCCTCTCCTGGCTGTCCTCCTTTTTCCTGCCAGTGGAATAAGCCTTCTCCCCGAAGGATATCTCTCCTTCTGCAGTGTCTTGAGGGCCAGCCCTGCCAATCCTGGCAGAGGTAAAAGTGCACTGAGAAAATTCCTTTTTGTCTTTGCCCTCTGGATGGCAAGTTTTCTGATTTCCAATGAGAAAGTTTTCCATTTCCATAAAACTAAAAAACCTATCCTAACATTCACTTGAGCTGACCATTCTAACTGATTTTGCTTTAGGAATTGGGTATTAGGGTTTGTCTAGGATATTTAGAGTATATTTGTTTGTTTAGAACTGATGGGTATCTCAGGATGTGAAATTTTCCAATGCTATAATGGGGAACAATATTAGACAAATAGGACAGCTGGTTGGTTGCCTGATTGACACTTAGGTAAGTGAGAAGCCAGGTAAACCCAAGTGATTTTTTAAATAACAAAATAATCATATTATGCAAATATTATCACTCACCTTTGGGAAAGCATATATTAGCAAGATATAAAACTCTTTGTACTGAATTTCCTCAGAAGAGCCAGATGCCTCTGTGGGGCAGGGAGGGAGGGAAGGAAAGACAGAGATCTGGTCTCCTCTCTCCTTTAAAGTTGAGTCCTTTGCAAGGGACAACTCAGCTGGAGGACTGTGCTTATCTCAAAAGACAAATGGGTGAGAGGTAAGTTGTTCTATGTTTAAGCACGCCATGAGGCTATTTAATTTAACATGCTGGTAAGGCTCCTTTAGGAACATCTCTCTTCTTCCCTCCCTCACACTGTTCTCAAACATGAGTATCAGCACACAAACTCGATTGTGCAAGAAAAGCAAATGTTTGAGTTAAAATCCCCTGGCTTAATTTCTATTAGTTGTGTCCATTTTACCATGGTAGTGGGAATTCGATCCTAATCATCTTTAAGGTTGGCATCTAAGCGTGGAGGAGCTGGGGGGAAACATTTACTACAACACTGGGTCAAGGTGGGGACGGCGGTGTCTACTACATCAAAGAGAATGTGTTTATTGAGCACTTTTCTGGGCCCAACAAGAAGTGTTTTCTAAGTATTCACTCTGTTTTAACTCAGATCAGTACGGATAGGCCCCATTTTTATTCCCATTGTACAGATGAGGCATAGAACAGGTGAGCGACTTACCCAAGGATTACATAGCTGGGAAGAGGCAGAGCTGAGCTACCAAACCAAAGACCTTATTCTAGAACTCCCACCTAATGCCTTTCACGTACCAAGTATTGGCTGATCAGCCATCACCTGACTAAGCCCAGAGGATGCAGCAGTGGGCAAAGCGAAGACGGGTGCTAAAAGGAGCTTCCACTCTGGCTTCTCTCTGCCTCGTCTGGCTTGCAGCAACCATGAAACATCCACTGTATGACCTGGTCCTGCAGCATGATTTCCTCCAGGCTGCCTTTCCCCTTGTTTCCATTCTAGAGGACCCTTCAAGTCTAATGAATTTCTTATTCCCAGGCCTTTCCTTGGAGGACAGACATGCATTCTATACACTGGCTTCACTGCACTGCCAGAGGGAAACTGCAGACATCTGGTTTAACTTTGGTTCATAGAGATTATGAGCCGCAGGAGCAGGGACTGAAGTGCCTACCTGTCTAATTAGCGGCGAAGCTCTCTTCCCCTTGTTCACAACCCCAGAGCACTTCTCTTATGTCCTGTGAATGCTCAGTGAACAACCTCCGTGGAGCCACTTGAGGCACATCTAACACACGCACTGGTCATGCCTGCTCTGGGGCCTGACCCCCAGTGCTCTCTGGACACTTAGTTCACATGAGGAAACAGGGCATAGCAACTCCACTCACAGGACATGCATGTGCATGCCTCTGCTTCAGCCCTCCCCTTTTCCCGAGGGCCAGGAAACTGGTTCTCACTCACCTGGTTTGTTCTATATCCTGAGTTACCTCACAGCCAGGGGTTTTGAGTTTCCACAGCCTAAAATCTGCTCTGCTCTTTATAGAACATTTTTTTCCTCCAATGGGGGGAAGAGGTTGTGACCCTAATGGCACAAGGGTCACACAAAGAGTTGCAGAAAATAGAAGAGAATAAAACCAACAGTTTGCAATCCACAGTATCACTTCCCTCAAATATTCTATATGTAAGGTGCTGTAAATAAACACTCTTTATGTACTACTAATATTCACAATACCTTTTGGGCAGAAACGCCTCTTTGTGCCTTCTGAGTAGAAATAATAAAGACCCACCACATCAGTTGATTGGGAAGATTAAAATGAGCTAGAAGGTATGAAGTCTTCAGAACAATTTCCAGCAGAGCAAGTTCTGTGCAAAATGGTGGCCCAGCACATAGCCAGTATTCTGTGTGTGTTGAATTTTAGTTGAAGAACAAACTATTATGCTCTATTTTCTGTCTCAATACAAATTCTGGTTTAGACCTTGAGTGCAGTGAAATTACTTGGTACCTACCTCTATCTCTAGCAGGAAGCTATAATCCTTAGGATGTCAGAAACTTCCTGGGAGATCATCTGGTCTGACCTCTGTGTACAGGGAGGGATCATAAGCCCCAGGAAGGGGATGGGAAAGACCCACGGTCATCTAGTTGGCAGCAAGGGGAGAACCTAATCCGTAGAGAGGGGAGTTCAATTGCTGCTTTGCCTGGCCGTCCCTGAGAATGTTCCCTTCTTTCTACTCATTATTTATTGGCACCTTAATGTACACTCGCTGTATCAGCATAGTATAGGCTATATTACCAAGTAGACCAGAGTTCAAATCCCAGGACCACTACATGGCATTGTGTTCCTGCTCCCAGCTCACAGAAGAAATACAGGTTCCCTTTGACTCCATTCTGACAGCAAATCAAAGACGTGGAAGACAGAGTCTGTCTCAGTAACTTTTTTCACCACTGGAACACATTACCTAACACCCACAACTTAAAGAGGAAAGGTTTACTTTAGCCCCCAGTTTCAGAAGATCTCAGTCCACGGCAGAGTCTTAGCCTAAAGAAGCTGTTCACAGCATGACAAACAGGAAGCCAAGAGGGTGAGAAGAGGCGGAGCTAACATATATCCTTCCAGGTCAAGCCCCAGCGACCCAAGCAGGCCCCACCTCTTGACATCACGTGGAATCCAAAGATAATCCACAGCCTCCAAGTACATGCGACTGTAAGGGGATGTGCCACACCCAAACCACAGCAGAGTGCTGGTCATCAGGGAGACCGAATCAAAGACACCATCGTGGATCTCCGCAGGATGAAGCCTGAGTGGAAATGAGCCAAAGGGAAAGTAGTAAGAAATGTCACTGGGGATGTTTAGTTGAAGGGGCAATCCCAGTTTGGAAGAAAAGATTTCCTGGTGGATTAGAAAGGTGTTCCAGTGTGTTTTCCAGAGAGGCCTCCTCTGCCTCCCCTTCCCCCCCCCCCAAGTACAGTGCGTCACTCTCTACCCCTTACTCCCAAGTGACATGCTCAGTTGTCCTGCTGTCTTTTATCTGCAGCATGTCCCCAACTGAAGTGCATGCCCCGTGAGAGCAAAGGCTGTACAGTCGGCTTTGCAGTCACTGCTACGGTCCTCCCTGGCTCCTAGGGTAATGTCGAACACATAACGGCTGCTAAAAAAAATGATAAAATAAAACAAAAAGTTGAATGAATAAGGAGCGCCAAGTTACAAGGATAGACGGGAAGAAAAAGAGCGACCAGAAGGGAAACAGAGACTTCTTCAAAATGCTGAAAACTATAGCGAAGGGTGCTGAGATTCTAAGGGTTGGGATTTGACCATTTATAGTAGAAGAAGGAAGGCCTCGGCCGCAAAGTGGTGGCTGAGCAGTCTTCTCTAGAAGACCCACATTCCTGACCTTTGGCCAGCTCCTATCATTCACATACCGGCTGGTGAGCCCAAAGAGCCAGCCCCACCCACTCAAGACTTTGGATGCCTTGAGGTCAGCCTCTGACATGGAGATCCTCTGAAGTCACAAGTAATTCTCGAGTGCATCCACCTATGTTGAGCGTGGGTCAGCTAAGATGTTAGAGAGATGGACACTCGGCCCACAGAAGTGTGGTTGAGTCACCAAGCATCTTGTTCGTGTTGGAGGAGCCTTCACCCGTAAAATTGTCTGCAGTATTGAAAACTTGTTTCATAAAAACTCCCTGGTGACCAGGAACATATCCTTCTAACGTAGGAGGTGACTGAAAACACTTCTGAAACCTTAATGACCACTGGTTGCCCCATTTTTGCTCATAGACAGTAGGGGGCGCTGTTGATACGAATTCTATGAATAACACATTGGCTCCAGGGTAATCCAGGCAGTCTTCCTGCGTTTGCAGGGTTGACAGAGAGACTGAACCCTGGCTCTTACAATAGATTGTTAACGTGTGTGCCAGGAGACAAACGTGGCTTACTCATTTTGAAGGATAACGTTTTCCTGGTTGCCATCCTATGGACTGTCACTAGTTCTCAAAATTTTTTTCATGTTATTTTCAGTTCCTCCATTTGGATTGGCTTTTCCTCTAAAGAGGTTTTGATGCGACTTATCCCAAAAACAGGTGTTTAGCAGCATCCTGAAATTTTCAGTGTAAGAGGAGTGTTGAGCTCTCTGAAATGCGCAGACCTAAGTCCCACTCGTTGACCTGATGAAAATCTGGCCAAAGTAGGGCCAAACCCAATTCTCCCAAAAGATGAATTGACTGGGACTGGAAAGAGGAATTGTTTAAAAAACATCCCTTAGGTTCCTCAGGAAAGAAATCTTTCCTTAAGGGTGAAAAAAAGCAGAACATAGGAAGGTCTCTGAATGTTGTAGGAATGCTCACCTGCATAGCCTCTGAGCAGTATATTTGCAGTTCTGGAAGGTTTGAGCCTACAGAATATGGGATGAGTGAAGGGCATCCTGGACCGTGAATAAAGGATGCCTTCCTTACCTCCCAGCCTTGACCCTCTCCTAAGCAAGGAGTCCTCAAGGCTAGCAAGGCTTCGCTACATTCTGCATGGATCACTTTATACCCAGGGTAGAACATGCAAATACTTTTATCTTTTTTTGGAGTCTAGAGCCTTCACTGTTCTCAACAGTCTTGTTTTATTTTAGTTCTTCTGGCAAAAGAGGACAACAAATTCCCAGGAGGTTCCCGTGCTCCTCATGGCTCAGGGACTTTGAGACTAAGAATCCAGGTGACTCAGTGTCCTGGGACCAAGCAACGAGGGACATCCCCTAAACTCACTCAGCCTCTTTGCACACAACAGCATGGGTGGAGGCTCCAGAGATGGGCTGGGAAACAAAGGTGGCTTTCACCCAGATCCTGCCGAGAAGGGACCACGGTGGCGTGGTCTGCAGCCCTGAAGCAGGGTGCCGTCCTGTGACTCTGAGCTCAAAAATGTGTGAAATTTCTTTTTGCTGGGTATTTTACATCAAGCGGAACCTGTTCTCAGAGAAACATTCCATTTCACAGACCCTAATGGCTTTCCTCTGTGCCGGTGCATTAATGAGGCTCTGGCTCGTTCTAATCAGAAGGAAGCCATGCAGATAATTGCCTGAATTTTTAATTCAGGGTTATGATAGGGGAATCAAAGTCACACTGCAGTTGCTGCTGAGGCTGCCTCTGGTTCCAGGCCATTGACTTTTGCAATTTTCTTTGATTTCCCCCTCCCCATCTCTTTCTCCCACTCCCACTTTCTCTCTTTTGCTCTCTCTTTCTCTGAATTGGTAAAGCTGACAGCAACGTCAGGTTGGGGAGGGGAGAAAGGAAGGGGGCAGCCCTTGGGGTCTCCTACACAGTTGCTCTCCCTCCACCTCCCTCCTCCATGAAAGAATGGACCCTGCCTGCACCTGTCGCCCCAGGGCTGGTTCTGGGAGAGCGCCCTGCATCTGGCCTCTCCACTTAAGGTCTCCGTGCCCCTAAGCAAAGACAGGAAATTTGCCCCAGGAGAGGATCTCCCCTGGCAATTTATTTCTCATTTCATCTTGGTTTTTGAAGGCAGAAGAGAGAAATGAAAAAGGGAAAGAAACCAGGTGACCAGAACAGTGTGGAGTATTGTCTTTCCTTGCAGGGGCAGTTTCTCCAGATTGGTGCTGACAGGCAAGGCAAGTGGGAATCTGGAGAAATCCAAGCCTGGGCCTCCTTTGAACTGACTTATCTCCTGACACAGCCATCATGGAGTGCTAAGACCCTAGGGAATTCACAGAATTCTGGGAACTACGGGCGGTAGAATGAGGCAAACTCAAACTGGCTCTGTTACATGTCATCCACTCACAGATGAAAAATCATCAGAGGCTGGTACGCAAAGAGGCTCCCTGACGCCAACCAGTTTTCCCAGTGCTGCGACCTCAGGGTGGTAGAGAATTTGCTAGGGTGAGCGTCAACCTTTCTGGCTCATTTATAATCAGGCAAGCTGGCTTTTCTGGGACAGCAAATATTCCTGCAAGGAAAGTTTCTTTTCACAGCATCTTCCAGCAATACTAGAGGCAAATGTTTGGACTTGAAGCCACCATCTGCTGAGTGATTTCTTCCTCTCGAGATGGGGCTCTGAATCACTCATTGGCAGGCACTCCTGTGATCTCCTTTAGCAGAATGTTTCCTACGTGTCAGCCTATACAGAGGTTCAGAATTCTTTCTTTCCAGGGAAGACGTTTGCATTGTGACTGAGCATCTCCTAGCTGTCATTGTGCCACTAAATCCTGACAAGTCACTTGAGGAGAAGACATGAGTATGTCCTCAGATCAGTGAAAGGATTCGCCAGCAGAAGACAGAAATCTTGCAGCCACCGCCAACTCATCTTCCAAGTAGAAGTTTTCTTGAGTAGAATCCAGAAATCTTTTTAAAGGTGCATTGCCAGCAAGTATCAATGCTCCTGCTAAGTCTTTCCATTTGCAGATTTCAGAGTTTGTAAGGGGCAGTCACCTTTATTATGCTGGTGGAGTTTTTGCTTCATGGGCCTCAGTAAATGTTGCCTCATGCTTGAAGAGCACCCATCTCCTAAGCATGCCAAAGAACATTTAGATGTGCCGTGTGGATCTCTAGATACTAGGGGAGAATGGGTAGAAGATTGTATATGCTCTTTAAGGATATCCCATCTCAGCCAGGCCCAGGATGCAGGCCTCTAATCCCAGCACTCTGGGAGACTGAAGCAGGAAGATCCCAAGTTAGAACCTAGACTGAGCAACTTAGTGACTTAGTGAGACCCTATCTGGACATGTAGCTTGGTTTGAAAGTCCCGGGCTCAATCCCTGGCATCACAAAACAAGCCAAAACAAAATAATATCTCATTTATGTAGAGACAAGTTCTTGCCATATCACCCAAGTTGATTTCAAACTCATGATCCTCCTTCCTCAGACTCCAGGTTTTGAGATTACAAGCAGAGGACCCTGTCATGACGTGGTGCTTTATGATGCTACAGAGTATTTCATGAAACGCTTGTGCACTTCTGTCCAACTTTATAAATATAATCAGTTTCCACTTCTTTTCTTAGAAAAAAAAGGAATGTGCTTTAAGACACACTCAAGCAGAGCTAGGATCTCATTGATTCAAGCAATCAGCAATTTTTTAGTGACTCCCAGCTATGTCCCCAGCTGTGCCAGACACTGAGGATACTAAACAACCTGAGTCCTACCTTCCATGGGGTCACAGTTTAGAGCAGACAGACAACAAAATACCCTGCAGGAGAGGGTTGTGGCCCAGAGCACGATCTGCTGGGAACGTGGGAGGGAATCCTGAAGTCGAGCTAACAAAATGTTGCTAAATGTCAACAGAATTGAGGTCACAGCAAAAACCCTTGTTCCTGAACTTAGAGTATAGACCATCAGGAAGGAGAACCTCCTTTCTAAACTTTGGTCCCTTCCCACCTCAACAACCCTCTTTTTTTTTTTTTTTTAGCTCCCTGAAGACCTAGCCTGCTCCCCAGATCCTGCGCATTCCAGCTTCAGCCCTGTGAACTTGGAGTTAATGATTAAACCCGGTGTCGGTGCCCTGGCTGGAGGCTGAGGCTTCCTTGAGGTGAGTTGGGCAGCTCAGCCCTGGAAACTGCCCAGGTTCTGGCTCTGCTCCAGCCTGGGATCAGCCAGAGAAAGATCCAGCCCCAACACCTACAGGTGCTCCGCTTTGGCGTGGGCTGGAGCCCAGCAACACGCAGTCTCCGATCCTCCTACTACCAACTTAAGGTATCACACACAGTAGGGAGCGGATAGACAGGAGGTGGGAGTCTCGGCTGTAGATCCCTGGTCTGCTACTACTTAGCGGGTGATCTTGGAGCAGTCTCCTTACCTTCACTGAGCTTCAAGTCCCTCATCCATAATGAAGGAAGACTGGGACTGTTCCGTGCCCTGTTCCATGTTGTTCTGTGACTTGGCAGGAGCTGTCACCCTTGCCTGGCATCCTCTTTCCATTCCTTTGGTCTCTTCATCCTTCAAGATTCAGCTGAGGGCTCACTGTCTTCCAAAGACCATCCTGACCATCTCTCCCCAGGCCAAGCTAGGCGCCCTCCTCTGGACCTCATGGCACTCTGAGCCTCCCTTCGTCATGACTTAGCCTACTGTTACTGTCACTTTGCTGTTCCCCATTGCCAGCCCTCTCCTAACCCCAGATAGCCTAACAGACTGTGAGCTATACTGCGGGAGCTGTTTTCATTGTTTTGTTTAATGCTGGTGGTTGTTTGGTTTCTTTATGGGTTTTTTTTTTTTTTTTTGAAGGAAGGACAGTCCTGGGCATTAAAGCCGAGGGTGCTCCACTAATGAGCTATACCTCTAGCTCTTTGTATTTTTTATTTTGAGACAGGGTTTCACTACATTTTTCAGGGGGACTTCGAACTCACAAACTTCCTGCTTCCTGCTTCCCTGACTAGCTGGGATTACAGGCATTTGCTCTCTGACTGGCTTATGCTTTCTTTTTATCTCTTTTCCTTCCTTTCTCTCTCTTTAGTCTGTTTCTCCTCTTCAAATTAATAATATTTTCTTTATTTTATGGGGTTTGAAAGGTTTACACTCTATTTCTATTATTCTAATGAAAATACTTAACGAATCCAGTCATGATCTCCAAGCTCTTTCTCCAACAAATAAAAGCACTACAACACTTTAGTCCTTCTCAAATTCCTACTGTGTCCTAATACTTTAGTTTCATCTTCTTTTTAAGCACCCTGAAATTACTCTTCTGAATATCTTTTACACTTAATCATTTACATACAATTATATTTATTTTTGCTTATTTTGATTCTTGTAATACCAATCCTTCCATCTTCCTTCACTTCTCTTCTTGAAGCAAACCCCAGCTGTTCTTTCATTAACAGTGTTTGACACATACACTCTGTGCCTACATGAAATACCATTATTTTGCCATCACCCTTGAATAACGCCTTCATTGGGCATAAATTGCTGCAATGATGCTTATTTTTCTTTTACACTTTATTTCTACTGCACTGCGGCACCTTGGGTTGCTAACAAAAGGTCCTCTGTTACTCCGTCACTCCCGTGTAGAAAATGCATTTGTATTTATTTTTGGGTGATTTTTAAATTTTTTAAAATTTTTGTATTTTTCTCAAGAGTTATTATTTATATTAGTATGTATTTGCAACATACGATAGTTATATTAGACTTGAGGAAAAAAATTGGAGTCCAGGGATTTCTTTAAATAAGTTTATTTCCACATTCTCTCCAGGCCACGTTTCAGGGCTTCAGTTGGAAGTGTGTTGGATCCTCTCATTCTTCCTTTCATGTCTCTTAATCTTTCTTTCATGATTTCTGTGTTTATTTATGCATGCTTCATTTGGAGCTACTTGCCAGATCCCCGTATCATATGATGGAATCTTCATTTGTAGCAATTCCATAATCCAGCTCCTTTCTTAAGTCTTGAGTTCTGATGACTATATTTTTCATCTTTTAAAACGTCATTTTTTTAATTTACTTTTTTTTTTAACCAACCTTGACCTGTAACATGTAGGCATAGAGATTGAATCTGTAATGTCCATGTAGGACTGTATTAGAACTAGTTCAAACTGATAACATTACCAAGGTCCAAGAAGGAAACTGATAACAGTGAGCCACAGTAGAAGTGGCAGAGTGGGCTGGGGCGCAGCTCAGCAGCGAGGCATGTGCTCAGCACATGAGAGGCCCCGGCTTCAATCCCAGCAACACAAACACAAAAAACTGTACTGAGAAACAAGCACCACCGGAGAAAGCTAGCAGAGACAATAAATAAGGAAATTAGGGTCCACAAACAGAAAATAATGCAATATTCTAAAAAGGGTTATAAAATATTTAAGGAGGTAAAACAGGTCAAGGGGCTGTACCTGTACCAAATCATGTAGTCAGGTCAAGGTGTTTAAAAACAAGATGTAACTAAAACTGTAGGACGCAACAGGAATTTGGGAAAGACTGAAATATTCGAAGGCTTTTATATACTGGGGAAAGATATTAACTTCAGGCTCGTTAAGTATTTTCATTGAAATTTAAAGGGATCCCACTAAATAATGGGAAATAGAGTGTCAAACTTTCAAACCAAAGGAAAATAAAGAAAGCATTGTAAATTTGAGGTGGGGGAGGAGAAGAAAGAGAGAAAAGAGGCCTCCCTGATATGCTGTTCCTCATGGGCATCAGGAATGCTTGGGGCTGTTGGAGGAAGACTGAGATAAGGTCCTTAGGAAACTCCCATTCATACCTAAGCAACTTGAAGAAAACAGTTTCGAGAATGAATGTTGGAAAACCGTTTGCCACATTGTTGGACTTTGCGCTCGCTGCCTTGAAATTGCACCAAAAACAGCTGTGCACCTCCCTCCTCAGGTGTGCTTGTCTGGTCCATGAGAATCGTCATCTTAGCTTGGTCCAGTTCCACGCACACTGACTGAGCTTGCTTTGGGTCCCCCTCACCTGTGCTTCTGTAGGTATCCCTTGCCCATACTCCTGTGAGTAACACCCATAAACTCATTGGTTCACCAAATTGGACTTTGATGTAATGGTTACTTTGTGCTGTCTGCTGTGACTAGACAATACTGTCCACATCTCCCCAGGAAAAATTTTACTGGCTACATGCGTGTGACACACATTAGGGTGTGTCACAGAAACGAGCAGGGGTGGCCTCTGCCTTCACAACACTCACAGGCTGGATGGTATTGAACTCACCTACATTGACTCTCCGATATGACTCCTACACAATTTCCTGTTCTTCAGGTGGGGGCTGGTGGTGATGAGGGGAAAAGAGCAACATAATTTAGTAAGAAAGATCCAGACTCTCAAACAGAGTTCAGAGCCCGTGGGGAAACACAGACAGGTGGGGCTGGAGGAATAGCTCAGCAGTTAAATCACTTGCCTGCAAGCTCTAAGTACCTGAGTTCAGTTCCCCAGGACCACATGAGCTGAGTGCAGTGGTGCATGCCTGTAATCTCACCACTGAGGAGGCCGAGGCAGGACAATTGCAGTGAGTCCAAGACCAGCCTGGGCTACAGAGCCAGACCCTATCTCAAAAAAAAAAAAAAAAAAAAAAAAAAAAAAATCAAACAGGAAATAAGGTGTGGTGATGGTAAAGGCCTGTTTTTCTGTACATTGTATTCTATGTGCACACAAAAATAACAAATTACTTCCCTGGTCAAACACTGAAAATGAGCCTTAAACTGTTTCCTTGTAGGTCAGTCACATCCCTCTCCAATGACTAATGCCAGTGATGTTTTTTGTTTTTCTTTCTGAGTCTTGGAGCTCAGCTGTTATGCATTCAGCCTCCCGCAGTCATGTTCCCTCATGGACCAGCGGACTCCACATTCTCGCACCCCCAGAAATGCTGCTGGAGCACTTGGGGCTGTACCTGCCCCACATCATGTAGCCAGATGGTACCGACCCACTCTTAAGTTCCTCCAGTCCATCCCAGTCCACTGATTGGTTTTGTTTTTAGAAACCGTCCTGGAAAGTCAGTGACTGCCTGACCTCCTGGAATTGTGTTGGGAGGGAGGAGACATGGCACAGATAAGAACTGGCTCCCGGCATCCCAATCATCTGTGATTGTTTAAGATGAGACCTCCACTCTGCTACCAGTGCTACTCTGGTGATACAAACCTGCTGATGTTTTTCTTAATGAGGAAAAAAAATTATTCCAATAATAATTTTTTCTATATCTACCTAGATTGTCCAGGACATATTTCTTGCATTGGCAATGAAAGTGGCCTATAAATAGTGCATAGGACCCTCAGACCATAGTCACTTCCTGCAAGAAACATGGGGTCTCCTAACCACACAGGGCTGGGCATGAGCTCAGGGCCCACTATGTCCCCCCTTAGGATGGGCATACCGCCTCCAACATCCCAAAATGGGTCTTGGAAATAGGCTAAGAAGGATGAAAAGGAGATCCTCCAGAAGACCACACAGGTGTGTTGGTAGTAAGTGCCCAGCTCTTTGCTTCTGCGTGTCTAATATTCTCTCCCTGGATGATTGACAGAAAGAAGCAGCTAACCTAAATAAAGTGCTATGGAACCAGACTCCAAGAGCAAAGCCAGAGACAAAACAGGGCAGGGCAGCAGAGCAAAGGCAATCCTGGACATTTGTGTGGGGTAAAAGGCAGTTTCACAGAGCGAGGGACTGAGGCAGTCGCTCAGACCCAGGCCCAGCCAGGGGATGGGATCCTTTCTCTGAAATTACTCACCAGAAACTTTAAATATATTTATTAAAATGTGGAGGTGGATTATCTTAATAAAATTCCCATGACACATTGTAGGAAAACTTCAGAATAGATTCATGGAAGTTAACATCTATGAACCATCAGCTACCAGGAATAGGACCACAGCAGCAGGATGTCTCCACTGCAGAAGACATCGGAATTTGGAGAAGAAGGAGTTTGATCCAAATTACTCTGTGAGCCATAAGAGATCCAGGCTCTGCACCTAGATCAAGGAATTCCCAACTCAGTGCTTTCTCCATCCCAGGGCAGAGATGTGGAATACAGCGTCAAGTGTATATGAAAATCCCCACACCTCAACTAGGAAAATAGGACCTTACAGACTGGCTAAACGAAATGCAAGCAAACTGAGGTGTTATAAGTAGATAAATCGAGAAACTTATTTTTAAGAGCTAATGAATTCCTCAAGAAAAGAACTAGAGAATAAAAGGGGAGAGTTTACTGTAAATGCAAGAGTTGGGCAGAAATTTCATCTTAGGCTTTAAACCAGAAATAAATTTGGGAAGATTGAACATGAAATAGTCGCCTACTAGAGTATATGCCTTCACCCACAGCCAGAAAGCAAATGTTTTGCTTTTGTCACTCTGTAACTCTGCCCAGAATGATTTCTGTTACTTCCATTTTGCCTTCAAATTCCCGGCTCTGCACACTGCTGTATGTTTTTTCCTAAAGAAAACGCTTACTATTGTGCTACATTGATAATATTCCTAGTCTCCACACATTCTTTGGCTGCTAGCTATGGATCAAATACTAGGTACCTTGCCAATGACTATGTGAATTTCGCTTGTTTTTTAGAAGGCAAATTGGCAATGCGTATTTAAAAACACAAAAATGAGCCCTGCCTGATAGCACATGCCTATAATCTCAGCTACTCACAGGCTGAAGTCAAAAATTGCAAGTTCAAGGCCAGCTCAGGCAACTTATTCTTTATTCACACACACACACACACACACACACACACACACACACACACACACACACACAAGCTGTGGATATAGCTCAGTGGCAGAGTGGATATAGCTCACTTAGCGTATGCAAGGCCCTGAGTTCAATCCCTGCCACTGTGAAACAAGACAAATAATACACAAACAAAAATAAAAATGTAAAAATAACTATACACTTGAGGTAAGTAATCTCATTCCTGGAATTCTTTCTCAAAGGGAAAAACAAAAGGAAACTATTTAGAACCACCCAGCAATAAAGTAATCAAGATCTGATCCTTAATAACAGACACAATGTGTTGAAGAAATTCTCAGCCAGGTCTTTATGTATTTCTTTTCTATCTCCCTCAATAGCTCTGTCCTCTCGGCATGACACCCACTTCACAGATATGAGCACTGAGGCTCAAGCACAAAGCAGTAACTCAAAGTCTCATGAGTAGTAACCAAGACTCGAACCTGAGGTTGGTGACAGGGATATCCCTCCCTGACTGTCCCAATCACCCTGAGATTGCTTGGGCCAAAACATTGGAAAAGTGAGTCTCTGGAATGGATCATGATGCACGAGCTTCCATGACAAGTAAGGGGAAAGTACAATGTTCAAAAAATCTCCTTGAAATAACATTCAGATAGGAGCTAATAACTGGAACATGCACAGAACTGAAGGAACCCCCTCAAATTCAAAGACCTGATTAAAAATGGGCAACGGAAATGAATAGGCAATTCTCAGATGAAGAAGTTTAAATGGCCAGTAAATACATGAAAAGATGTTCAACATCCTTAGCCATTAGAGACATGAAAATCAAAACATCAATAAGATACCATCTTGTTATTCCCAGAGAGAATGGCATATATCAAAAACTCGAACAACAATCAATGTTGGCGAAGCTGTGGGGAAAAAGGAACCCTCCTACGCTGCTAGTGGGATTGTAAAATGGTACAACCACTATGGAGGACAGTGTGGAAATTCCTCAAGAGGCTGAAAATAAATATCCCCTTTGATCCAGTGACACTTCTGCTGGGAATCTTTCCAAAAGAGTTAAAAGCATCATACAAAAGAGGTACATGTATGCCCATGTTCATAGCAGCACAACTAACAATAGCTAAAATGTGGAAGACACCAAAATTCCCATCAACAGACCAATGGATACATAAATTGTGATATATGTACACAATGGAGTATTACTCATCTATAAAGACGGATAGTTTTGAGGCTTTTGTAGGTAAATGGGAGTAAGTTGAGACCACCATGCTCAGTGAAGTGAGTCAGATGCAGAAGGTTAAATCTCAAATGGTTTCTTTAATATGAAAAGCCCAGAATACAGTCATTTCATAGAACTAAACGGGGGATAGTGGGAATTGGGGGAACAGTGAGGGTATGGGAGGGACAAGGAAGGGACAGGGGAAGAATTTGTATGTCTGGTGTGATATATATGTGCACAAAATACTCAAGTTTGGTGTAAACATATATCGCATATATACATATCAACAAAATGGGGGGGGGGGTAAAGAGAACGAGCCCAGATGAAACCTATAGTGTAATTATCATTTCCATTAAAATATTTTAAAACTGAAAGAGGTCACAAGGAAAATGGTTGGGCAAGCATTTGGAGGACAAGAATGGGAAGGCCCTGAATTCTGTTTACATTTCTTTAAAGGTTGCTATATCAACGTCTTAAGAGCAAGCCTTAAATAGAAAGACAGAAAGAAAAAAGACCGATTGGGCCACTGAATTGACCTTACTGAAAGCACATGAATGTTTTTCTCTCTCTTCTACCTTTGAGTAACTTTTCCGCCCTACCAGTTCTCTCTCGGTTTCATGATGTCTGCACCTTGCTGAAACCACAGATTTCCCTAAGGGCTGCTGAACTCAGAAAAAGGCATCGCCGGCAGGCTTTTTTCAGTAGAGGCAGAAGGATGTTGAAATAATGATGTCCCCGTGCAAGTGACAGGGGGAGAAGGGGGTCACGGACCAGCCTCATTCCCAAGGAGAAAACCAGTGGCTTTGAGGCTCTGTGTGGGGAAGTGCCTTTCCCTCTGAAAGGTCAGGAGCTGACGTGTCCACCAGCACTGAAGCGTTACTTAAAATTGCAAAAATAGAACTTATAAAAATTCATAAGCTCATGAAACACCCATTTGACTGTATAGGTAGGGGTATCAGGGTCAGGATTTTTTCAGGCTCTAGAAAAAAGAAACCCTGGATATCCTGGGCCCTTGTCCTAATAAAAGAACACTAATACTAGCATTCATTGAGTGCTTACTCTAACCTACACTTGGTAGAGCTTTCTGTATTGGTTTAGCCCTCACATAAAGCTCTGTGGTTGATACTATTAGTTTACAGATTTCAAAAGAAAAGAAAAAAAAACAGGCTTTTAGAAAGGTATTAAGAACTTGCCCCAGCGGAGATTTAGACACAGGTCTGTGTGACACCAACTGCTACACTTGGTAGCCTTTCCTGGTGCCTCAAGCCCAAAAGCTGTTTCTCATACCTGCAGCACTAAGTGCTGCTTCCTACATGTGGAGGATGCAGCCCCTCACCTGTGTGAGCAGAGCTGAGTGAAAATTCCCTGTGCGTTATGTCCTGTGATTTTTTTTTTTTAAATGGTCTTCAGAACTCATCAAATCCAGGTTTGCATTCTGCATTCTACAACTTGGGTAAGGCACGGAGTGCCTCTAGGCCTCGATTGTCTCATCTGCGAACTTGGGGCCTACTCTGAGGAGCGAGGGCTGGAGTCCAGCACAGTGTTGGCCAGCTCAGGCGCCCTTCCACCTGATCACCCGTCCCAGAGGGACCTCTAGGGACCTATGCGGCCGCTGTGAAAGGAGAGCTGGTTAGTGGAAGGACGCTTTTTGTGGAGCTGCTGAGTAGGAGGTCCAGAGGCTTCTTGGTGACTCGGCACGAGTGCCCGTGCACCTCCAGGCTGCTCTCTTTGGCCCCATCCTTCTCCTTCACATGGGTGCCAAACCCTGCCTGATCTGATTACCAGTGGGATTTGTCTTTCTTCTGTTAAGAATTTTCTACTTTCCTTTCCTCCATCTCTTAAGTCACTTATCTTAATTCATCAGTGCCTACTCACTGATGTTTTTGTTTTATTTCCCTTTCCAAACACACCAGATGCTGTGCCCTCTAACTGTGCACACCCTTCATACCTCCTTTAGTGGTGCATGGAAAGCTCAGGGACTCCACAGGGACAAGAGCCACATCTGTTCTCTTCTCCTTGTTATTCCTGGGCCCAACCAAGCACTCTGCCTAGCATATAGTAGGTGATCAATACATGTGTGTAAAATGAGTGAAGGGTGTTAGTTTGTGTGGCCTGAGTAGACAAGGGCTCGTCCTGACAGAGGACCTATTTTTTGGCTACAAGAGAAGAGTCACAGACTGAGGTCCATCAGGTCTGCTAGGAGTCAGGGTGCATTGTGTGCAGCCTTTCTGTTATGTGTTTTATAGACATTATCTTGTTTACTCCCCAAAAGAACCTACATGTACAAGTGGAAACTCCACTTTACAGAAAAATTAACTTACCTGGTTCCCCAGGTAGACAGGAATTATAATCTGGGTCAGCCTGGTTCAAACTCATTGTCACTTCCTTTCACTAGGAGGCTCTTTGACACAATGGTTAAGTGCAAGGGCTCTGATACCAGACAATGGATTCTTATCCTAGTTCACTTATTAGCATTGGGGACCCTGACAATTCACAGAACTCTCCAAGTCTTTCTTATCTTACTTGTAAAATAAGGATAACACTGGACTCCATAGTGAGTTCAGGATCAGCTTGGACTAGAGAGAGTGACTGTGTTAGGATCCGGGAGGAACTGGGAGATTTCCCATAAATCAAGGAGAGTTGGCTACCAGAGCCTTGGAGATTATCTCTGGCATTTAAGACAGACGCCAGGGGAGCAAGGCCAGCAGGACATGTGCAAAGGGGGCAGAGAGCAATAGCTCAACCCAAAATGGGGCTCTCTACTGGTTTCCACCCGACTGGTGATGCTGGGACAGAAAGTGAGTGAGCCACAGTTCCTCTTTCTCTCTCATTCATCTGTTATGTGGAGAGCATCACAAAGTTGAGATCTCGATAGAAAAAAAAGCCAGAGGATAAAGCGAGAGAGAGAATCAAGAGATGAAGTTATATTTGAGCAAACCCTGTACCAGAGTGGGACAGATGACTGAATATAGGCTGTGGGTATCAAGAGTAGTCATAGGGCTTTGGAGTAAAAATGGAATGGATTCAAACCTTAGCTCTACAACTAGAGTTATGTGATCTTAGGCGAGAATATCAGTGCCAACCTGGTGGAGTTTTTTTACATATTAAATGAGACAATGTCTATAAAGTGCTTAATGTTTCCAGTGGGAATCACAGTAACTGTTCAAGGAAAGGCAGGGCTGTTATTATTATCATCGCTGTTCCACTGGTGTGATGAGGAAGAGAGGTTATAGTCACTACTTTCTCTTCCATAAATGTTACATGGTCTGACGGGGCACTGTCCTCTCTTTTGTAAACTGTGTGTCACATGTGATAGGTCTGTTTTCTTAGTGAGATTTAAAGGCCCTCAAGGGTATGACTAAAAAATACAGTTTGTGTCTTGACTTTCACACAATTCCAAGTATAACTCTGAACATAGAGTAGTTGTATAATCGATACAATTGACCATTGACCTGTTGTGAAATCGATTGCCTACAGGTTTTCCAACATGACCCCTAACAAGGCAATCCCACACTCGTTTGCTGACTGCCTGTCTGGAGGAGGCTGCCCTGGGTAACCTTCTTTTCTCTGCTCAGCTGTGACCCTGAAGAGTCCACTGTACCTCTTTGCCCCACTCTGACCAAACTGACCCTAGTTCTGCGCAGAGACATTGGCATGAAACAGAAGGGACAGTACAAGACTCTAACTTGGTTCAGTGAATTGAGGCATTTGTTTTTTTGGGTTCATAAGGCTATTTCTTGAGAACTACACAGCATTGATGTATAAGTTGCTCTGACACTGAAGAAAGGGAAGAGAGAAAGAACTGAAAGTCCCACTTAAATAAACTCAAGAGACGCTGAAAGGGCAAAGGCTCGTTTTAAGTATATTCCCTGGCCTCCTTCTTCTTCCTTGACCTCATTGCTCTTTCTGCCTTATGAATCTCTGTTTTCTCATCTGGAACATGAGGGTATGAGACCAACAAGTCACCAAGACCTGTTAAGGACCCTGGTTAGAGCTCCATGTGAAGAAGACTCCAGCTGAGAGAATTCTGGCTCCTTCCTAGTCATTAACTCCCCACATGCTCAGGGCCTCAGAGTCTTGTATCCACTTTACACCTCGGGTTTCTCAGTTCCAGATGACCCTGATGGTCGATCTGGATGACCTCTAAAGACCGTTCCAGCTGGAACTCTTTCTTTGTGTGTGTGGTTCTGGGGATTGAGGCCAGGGCCTTCACACTCAGCCCATTTTTATTTTTTTGATTTTTGAGGCGGTCGCTAAGTTACCCAGCCTAGGTCAAATTTATGATCCTCCTGCCTGAGCCTCCCAGAAAGCTAGGATTACTGGCCGGTACCACCGGGATCCTTGGTGCCACTTGAAAGTTCTTCTCAGTTCTGTCTGCTCTGCCCTCACCCTGACTCAACACTCTTTGGGGCTGGTGCAATGGGTGAGTTTCACTTCTCATTCTTTCTTTCAATGGCAGGAACTTTCATGATGACATGGTGCGCTGAAGATATGTGACATTTCAGGTGGATGAAGGTTACGTGACTCTCCCCTGACACAAGGGGTAGAATTGTTTGGGATATTGTCGTCCTTGGAAAATCACCACCCCTTTCTGCAAGGCTGTTGTCTCAATCAAAAAACTTGAGAGTGTGCTTCATTCTCAATCAGTGACATTAACACCCAAAACATTTTTAGAGAAATTTTATTAGTAAATATCTCAAGCAGAAACTTTGACAAATGACTCCACTTCTCTGAAAATTACAAATTATGTTCCTTCCTTTCCTTCAACCGAGAATTGCGGGGGATGTTTAGAGAGTATTTACCCGTTAGAGAGGAAAGGGGGAGGGGACATCAGGGTGGATTTTCTGCCTTACCCTGATTCACCTTCATTTAATTCCTGGCTGAACATTTTTTATACAACTGGAAGCATTTGAATAATTAATATTCAATAAGCTGAGTGGTCAACCTTCAAAAGTTGGAGATGCCTAAAACCTGGAGCACAGTCTGAGAAGATGGGGCCTTGGGGAGTCAAGGGTGGTGCTGCTTGAAGGTCTCTTGTTAATTCAAAAAATGTGGGTTAGTTCCCGAGCTGCCTTGACTGCAGTGTGTCGCCCACCCAGGCTTCTTTGGAGAATGTCTTAGGTAGCAAGGAGGCTTGGGTACAGACACTACCACATCATATCATACCATATCTCAGGACAGTGACCACGTGACTAAGACAAAGATGATTGGCTCACAGACCAGGAAGAGCTAAGTACCGTGGGGCTGAAACTGATAAGCTGAGGGGACAGGGACGACTCATTCACTAATCCTTCTGAACACATTTGCTGAGAACTATTTCACACCAGCACTCTTATGAGTGGACAAACCAGAGCCTTCTCAACCCCAAAATAATCCCTCTCCTTGTGGGGCTTGCGTTCTAGTTCAGAAAACAGACGACAACAACAACAACAACAAAAATGAATCGATTCAGTAGTTTGTCAAGGGATAATAAAGTATTTGGAGAAAAGGAAAAAAAAAAATAGCCAGAGTATGGGACTAAAGAGCCAACTAGGAGATGAGCTGCGAATTTAAGAGTGTGAACAGGAAAAACAAGCTAGTGTTTAGAACTAAAAAACGGAGTAGGGGGTGAGCTGCAAGTTTTAAAAGTGGGGAAAATCTTGGGGTTGGAACATTCCAGCCCACTACGTGGTATTGGGCGAGTTCTTAACCTCTGAAAGTTTGGTTTTTCTCATGTGTACCATGGAGATATTAGTATCCATCTTACAAATTGTCATAAAGGCTTCTCAAATAAGCAGACACTCTAGAGAATCTGGGAAAGACCTTGGTACGTCCATACAGCAGGAGCACCATGTGTTATGTTTCTTGTTACACGTGAAAGTCACCAGTTTATTATGTCTAGTCAGTAGAGGTATATAGTCACCTGTGCCAAAATGCAGGGTGCAACCACACCTGGAAACATAAGGTGGTATTATTTGACCCTGGGCTGCAATGTAGTATCAATAAATGATGTATTATCTATTTGCTTACAATCACCCTGTATGTCTTCTGTGAGATTATGAGTTTCCAGGGAACTGTGAGATACAGGAAATGGTAAGCTTAAACATCTAATCAATTTTTAATGAGATAAAGAATCTCATGTTTTGTGTGACGTGGTGTGTGTGTGTGTGTGTGTGTGTGTGTGTGTGTGTGTGTGTGTCTTCAAAAACATGCCTGGTTCCATGAGTACCCCTGAGAGGTACTTAAGTATAGATAGATTAGATTGAATAAAAGATATTTAGATATCATTTTGTTCGATCACTAAGTTTTAAACTAAGAAAACCAGCAGCTGGAGGAATAGCACAGAGGTTAGCGCACTTGCATAGCAAAAGCAATGCCCTGAGTTCAATTCCCCAGCACCGTATAAGCTGGGTGTGGTGATGCATGCCTGCAATCCCAGCACTCAGGAGGCTGAGGCAGGAGGATTGGTTGAGTTCAAGGCCAGCCTGGGCTACACAGTGAGTTCAGGACCAGTCTGGAATACAAACCAGGAACTTGTCTCAAACCACCCCCTCCTCAAAAAAAGAGCCCAGGGTAGGCCATGTACTTGTTAGCATGACCCAGCAAGTAGGAGGCATATCTAGGACTAGCATTAAGCTCTTCTGGCTCCAGGGCCAGTGGCGTTTCCCCTCTACCTCCCCTAGACACAGAGGGAATGAAACCAGTCAGGGTGAAATCAAGATTTTTTACAGACTTGGACCCTTTGATGGGCTCATCCAGTCTGACAAAAATCTAGAGGTTTCTTGTGATGACAATGGGATAGAGCAGGATTCCTGATGGTCCCTTGAGCTTCTGGGATTTCTCTGGGGCCTACAGTGTTTGCACTGGTCTAGACATTTTCCACCAAACCTCCTGGCAAATATTTGAAGGCCTTGATACAATGCCATACAAATAGCCATATCTAAAGCTCTCCCGTGTAAACAGCCTGAAGTCCTTGGTCAGTCAGCAGGGATTAGAGAGAAAAACCAAAACCAAAACTGACCTCCTCAACATAATTTTTTTTTTTGGGGGGGGGGAACCCAAAGGCAACCAAAAAGTGGTCCTTTTTTATCTCTTTTTTGTGAATAAAGTCATAATTGATATTTATACTATTTCTTGAAAGCTGAGTGTGTGTGTGTGTGTGTGTGTGTGTGTGTGATTACTGCTCTTCTAGAATACAGAAGAAATTCCTTCCTCTAGCAAACATCTTTTTAAAAAATCTAATTTAAAGTTAAAAACATCACGTGCCTCTCACTCTGTTCTAAGTGTTGCATGTACAATACGTATTTTTAGTAAGAAGTAGGAAAAGACTTTGGAGTTAAATTAAATGAAAAACATTTTTTACTGCGATAGTTCATATAAATTTCCTTTATTTGGTAGAGAAAAAGGGAAGTCCTATTTCTCTTCACATATTAGCGATCCTTTGGCTCTAAAGGTTTTTATAGGGGAAAGGAGAAAACCACATGAAAGCTCAACGATTGTTAAAGTCCAAACCAAAACATATGCTTACCACCACCTCCAACAACAAAGTCCACACACACACAGGCTGGTAGCCACAGATTTGGAGTTCGGGGACCTCTTCTGTCATCTGACTACCCTCTCCCCATCTAAGTGGAATCCTAGAATCTTTGTCCTTTAGTGTCTGTCTCATTTCACCTCTCACGTTTTTAAGATCCATCTCCGTTGCAGGACATGTCAGAGTTTCAGTCCCTTTTATAGCTGGTTAATATTCCATCGCACACCTAGGCCACATTGTTTGTTCGTGGGTGTGCGGACCACCTCCACACTTTGGTTCTTGTAAATAAAGCCGCTGTGAAAATGGTGTGCTATTTTTTCTGATGTTTACTAGTTTTGTAATTTACAAACTAAAAATCTTTTTTTGAAGCCAAGTCTCACATAAATTAGAAAAAAGATCTATAATGAGACAAGGAAATAATAATAGTGACAATGACAGGCTTAGGTGTCACTGCAGTCGTCATATGAGATTAGCGGAGAGCTGTCAGGCTGCAGACTTCGGGGGAGCAGGGGAAAGGTCACAGTTTTGTACTCTATCCCTACCTCACCCAGCACCACTCCCGTATTCCTGAAGTTGCTTGGTGTGTATGAGCTGAATCCTGTTGTCCTAGAGGAATGCCTTGCTCAGAACACCTAGGCAAGTAACAAACCCTCTCCGAGAAAACAGAAGAACTCATGGACGCAGCTCCCTGGTGGCTCTAGAGGACTTAGCATTACTCACTCACAGCGTGACCTTGGCCTTTGACTTCTGGGGCCTTCATTTGTTGGTGGGAGGGGAGTGAGGGCTTTAGGGTACTGGGGATTGATCCAGGGTCATTGTATTGAGCTAAACCTCCAGGCCTTCTTTATTTTGATTTTGAGATAATTTCACCAAGTCACAAAACTGCCCAGGCTGGGCTTGAACATGTGATCCTTCTGCCTCAGACTCCTGGAGTGCTGGAATTACAGATGTGATCCAGTACACCCAACTATGGGCCTCAATCTCTGCAGTTTCAGGAAGGCACTGTCTACTTTCCATCATCACAAGATTTTCATGAGGATTTGCCATTAATTCATTCAGTCATTCAACAAATATTGCATGCCTTTTGTAGCCCAGAACTCAGATGCAAAATCAGAAATTTTCATTTGATAAGCTTTGCTGTGTTTTCACGTGGAACTATTTTGTACCATTTTTGTTATTTTACTTTGTCTTCTTTGATTTACTCTACACAGAGTGTCTTGTCTTAGTCTTTTGTTCTTAAAGCAAGGATCTAAAAAGGAAAAAGTTCTCAGCATGCTGTGAGAGCCTGGAACATCACTCCCTCCTCCCACCACCCTGTGCTCTGTAAAGTGGATCATTTTTCAACTGTTGCAGGAGACAATTCCAGGGCAAGAGTGTCTGGGAACCTGGGCATCATGCTGCTCCGTGAAGGACCAGGCAGCTTCTCTGCTCCATCATGGCCACCTCCAGCTACAAGGAGTTAATGAGGTGTGGGGGACAGTGATGGAAAAAGGCCAGGCTCCACAGCACTCCTGACACCAGCACAGACTGAGGCCACGGAGCGGGACAAGCTAAGGCTAAGAGACATGGACCAGAAAGCAATATCCACTTCATTAGCTGGTGGCTCTAAATATGTGGAAAGAGGCCAAGGTCCAGCCTATAGACTGTGACAGAACATTCCTGCAACACTGAGGGATCTGAGCAAAGGCCACAAGCCCAGAGCAGCAGCGCTGCCTCTGTCCAGGGGCTGGGGGGAGGGAGGGGAACATCTATTCTGTCCTCTCTCTTTTTCTCTCTTCCTTCCTACCATTCTTCCTTTCATTTCTTTTTCCTTCCTTTTCTCCTTCCCTTTTATCTTCCTTCCTTAAAAAAATTATTTTGGAAGCCCCTGTTCAGTTCCCAGTACTATAAAAGCAAAAAAACAAAAAAAGTTTCTTTTATTTTTTTCATTCTCTTTTTCAATTCTTTTCTTTCTCTCATCCAACAGCTCTAATCAATTTCCTCTTGCTTTTTTCCCCCAAATCTTAGAAAATTTCCAAGAAGAATCTATCGGGTAACCACTAAATATATTTCTGTCTGGGCAAAATAAAAGAAAAATTAATAATTTTGAACATGAGAACTGGGGTCCCATGTGAGGCTGTGCATGATGACAGAGGGAATGAAGGCGGACGACCTTAGGTCTCATCTGCAGATTTACGTTAACTCTTTTTATCTTTGAATTAGTTTTATAATTTACATAAAATACTAGTGCATGGTACATGTCATAAGAATTAATGCAAGTAATGGGAGTAAGCTGCTCAAAAGTATTTCTTTCTTAACTATATTTGCCTCGCTTACAGACCTTCACTCACCTGCCCGTAGAAGGATAAAGTCTCCCGGAATGGTTTCCACAAAGAACCCCCTGGACCACTGTCTCTGGGTGTGCCACGGTGGGCGAGCCCCATCACTTCAGCTTGGAAAGCTTAGAAGCTTAGTGACAACTGATCTTTTGATCCCTTGACAGGTACTGATTCATTTTTCTTTTCAACCTTCCCATTAGGTAGGTGTTATCTCTAGCCCCACTTTAAAGATGGGTCTATTGAGGCTTGGGAAGGTTTACTGAATTGCCCATATACAGTTAAGAAATTACAAATCCAAAGTTTGAGTCCCATAGCTTGATCCCAGAAATAGGAAAGGCCGAAGTGAATGTAACCATTTGATCATTTAACTCCAGTTTGTAATGGAGATGATAAGAGTGGCTTCCGATCCTTGCAAGGCCCAGCCAGCACAATCTTAGCACAATGATGTAAGTTGCTAGCATTATCTATATGACAAGCATCCTCACAAAAATAAAATCTAAAAATCAATTATTAATTAATGTCACACACCACCTTGAAAACCTTCCACTATTCCTCACTACCTACACGTTCATAACCACAGACCTGGCCTCCAGGGTTTGCTTGACATCAGCCCTGCATGGTGTCTTCATTACCGAGACCCCTTCACGGTCCACACAGCTTGGCTCACTCCCACCCGGTCACCTCATCACCTACTTCCAAGCTCAGCTCTTCTTTTTTCCTGAAATACCCTCTCTTTCCTCTATGTTAAATCCTAATCATTCTTCAAGTGCCTTAAGCCCTCCCAGAGAATTTTGCTGGTTCCCTATTCTTATTAAGATTTGCTTCAACTTATTCATTTTACCAGAGGTTTACATATTTTATCTGCCCTTCCAGTTTCTTCAGATGCTATTTTTTTTTACAGAAACTGAGGTTCAGTGTGGCAAGTTGCCCAAGGTCACACGCAGGCAGCATCACAGATAGGCTTTCAAATCCAGATTAGCTTGACTGTGTGCTTGTCTCTCAATTTGGAATGAGCAAGGAGCTCTCAACAACTTGGATTTTCTGCACTTCAACTGGGAAAACTAGACTTGGAATAAGAACACTATCTAATAAACAGTGAGAGGCAAATGAAATGCGTTGTGTAAAGCAAACAGCACAACACATATCATAAAGCCCTTGTGATTCTGTCTAGCAACAGAGGTAGGATATATATGTCTGTGTCACCCAAGATATAACCAACTCCTTTAGAGCAGGAATGAAGTCTTGTTCACCTCAGCAGCACCAGACACCTGCTGCACAGTGCACGCTCAACAAATATTTCTGCTCTTGCAGGACGGCGAGCAGAGCCTGTGTCCAGTTACCAGGGCATTGAAGCATACCTTGATCATTTCTTAGGATGAGGTTGCGTGGCCACTGTTCTGCTAAGGCATGAACAGCAGCCATGACCAGGTACACCCAGCAGAGCAGGGCAGAACCCACTGCTCCACATTGAGACCTTAGGGGTGGAGGAGGTAAGATGTAGGTGCAGGAGACACAGATGAGAACACAGTGGGTGCAGCTTCCCAGCTCATAGAACTGCCCTTTCCTGGCATCCTTTCATGAGAAAAAGGGGGGGGGGGAAGCTTTCCTGTCACTCAAGCATGACAGTAGGAGTGGAAATTGGGATATCTTACTGCATCTTGCTCTGAAGACTTAAATCTGTTATTGGGCTGTGCTATGTGACAATCTTGTTATACAAAATACAGTGTCATGGAGTGAACACCAGGACTAGATACAGGAATCTTAGGTCAGCAGAGGGCAGCTCTGATACCTTCAGGAAGTCATGCTTCCTCTTTAAGGCTCAGTTTCCTCGTGTTATAGTTATGGACAGTAATGTCTCCTTGCCTTCTTCACAGGACTCTTTGGAGGATGATGTAAAAGGAGAAAGCTCTGTGTGCATCCTAAAGCTCTGTACTACTGTATCTCTTCACAAGACAGTTACCTCCTTCCATAGAAAAGCCCGTCTCTGTCTCTCTGTCTCTCTGTCTCTGTCTCTCTGTCTCTCTCTCTCTGTCTCTCTCTCTCTCTCTCTCAGATTCCTATCTGTGCTGACTGCTTAGAGTGCTTTTGGGTAGGGTCTTAGACCAACACTCCCCTCCTTTTATTTAACATACTGAAAATTGAATTCAGTGTCTCGCACACACTGGACAAGTGCTTTATCACTGGACTACATCCGCAAACTACTTTTTATTTATTTTACTTTACCTTTTATTTATCTTGAGACAGGGTCTTGATATGTAGCCCAGATTGACCTTGAACCTGTAATTCTCCTGCCTCGGGATCCCAGATATTATCTGGGATCATAGCCGCATGCCACCACACCTGCTTCTTTATCATCTTGAAACTTTCATTTCCTTACTATTAAAGTGGGGATGATGTTACCTGCCTCAAAGGTTTGTGAGGAGGAAAAGGAGAATGCTATAAGACATCTCAATTATTTTAAAACTAACCTGAAAAATGATTCCAAGAAATTTTAGTAAAAGCTTTTTATAGCCAAGCACATATTAAATATTAAACAATATAAGTAAATATTCATGAAATTTCTACTATGCACCGCACCCACCATCGATTGAATAAACATTCCTGGATTGCCTACCGTGTGTTGGGCCCACAACCAATCTCACTTTTATGAGCGTTGCAAAGGAATGAACACTTGTGTATCATTGTGCTGGAGTGAAGGCTCTGGGTGCTAGGTGTAGTATTTATTAGTTTAATATCATACTAGGTCACTGGTTTTTAATCTTTTACAAGCTACTGGGAACACCCTATTTCTAAAAATGACCCAGCAGAAAGATGTGAGTGGTTGAAACAAAAGGCCAGAATTCTCCTTTACCTTGAAGAGTTTCCTGGCAAAGTTCATCTAATACAGCTTGTTGGGGAAATAAGAGCTCGGAGCTGGAAGGATTTTTAGGAAGGAAGTCAATAGCCGAGATGGCTGGGATTGGGACTGTCCTAATCCATCTGCTGTTCCCTCACAGAGCTTCCCAGAAGCCTTCACACTTAGGGAGAGCTTAGTAAATCAGTAGTGAATTTACCTCATGAGTTGCCTGTTTAGAAGACAGAAGAGGAGAGGTGGGAGGGAACCCAGAGATTAAGTCCTGTGATTGAACAAGCACTTGACTTATGCCCACCCCATGCATTTTTCTGTGTTACCTCATTTGATTTTTCCCAAAACCCTGTGCTACATACATGCCACTGCCAGCAACAGTAGCATGTATGCATAGTACAAGATGTGTGTTACATATATGGAATACAAAAGATAAAAAATGAAGTAATTTCCTAAAGTCATATTCCACATCCCCAGAAAGCAGCTGGTCTACCTGAATCCAGAGACAGGATTTCCTTAGTGCCCAGTGATGTTTCTCATGGGAAAGTCATTTCTCCCCTTAAATAAGGAATCTATTTTCTCATCCCAAAGAGGAAGAGAAGTAGGATGCCTTCTAAGGTCCCTTTGGGATGTACAGGTTTTGATCTGTACAAATGCTTCTTTTAGATATACACAAACTATTCCACGGAACAAATGCAGCCAGCCAATGTTTTTATAAATAAAGTTTTATTAGAACACAGTTATACATTGTCTATAATAGCAGACTAGTTGTGACAGAGACTTTATGACTCACAAAGTCTAAAATATTTACTCTAATATCTAGGCCATTACAGACAAAGTTTTTTGGCTCCTAGAATATACTGTAGATTTTAATGATGCTGAACTATATATGGTAAATGAAAGAGATTCTGGAGGGCCACACATCAACTGCCCACAGTTAAAGAAGTAATGAAGTGACTGCCACAGCTCATATCTTATACTCTGGAATTGTTTTTAAATTAGTTTTTACTAAGTAGTAGCTTACATACAGCAATGTGCACAAATCCTTCATATTAAGACTGATTACGTACCCATCACCCTGATCAAAACATGGAACATTTCCAGGGTATCTATCTGTATCAGCCTCTCTCTATACATTGGTGTATTTTTTCATGGGTTAATCCAAAATGTTATGCCCTTCACTACACAACCGTCTGGCCTGAGTTCTTTGACTATCTGCCCGAAAGCCTGGAAGTGAACACCGCCATAATTTAAGACCTTCTAGGAATTCCAAATCATAGAGAAGTTGGAAGACTTAAATGGACATCCAAAACCACTGGTCATTTATCAAAAGCAGACTCTGAGGCCCAGAGATGATGCTCACCCAAGCCTGTGGGGGTGAAGAATCATCCAGAAAGAGGTATTATAGTCAGAATTAGGAACTCAGGCTCCTGATCCTGTATTCTAGAATGTTCCCTGGATTGCAACACTGTTATTCTCTAACAGTAAGGTCTCTAAGCTCCTTCAGACTGGGATAAGGAGGTATTTATGCTTGCTCTAGGGATTGCATTTGGAGACCTCCTGGACACCGCTAAGTCAGTGAGGGAGCCCAGGGAAATGGAATAGCCAAAGTCAGAAAGAAAAGTAAACATGGGACAGGGCGGGGAAGACTGTGTTGGGATGGGGGAGGTGAGTTCATGGGAGCAACTTTTGCCCTTCTGTGAAATTACCAATGCAATGCTCAACCTTCATTGTTTGAAAGTGGGTTTCAAATGATTTTACACCAGAGACTGCAGCTCCCATAGAAAACTTTGGGACCTGAATGCAAATCCACTGTTTGGCAGAAGAACCTAATATGTTTCTTCAGATTTAGCCCAAAGAGATCAGTTGCCTCAGTCCTCCGCCTGCTTCTCGGTCTTTCTTTTTCTTTCTTTCTTTTCTTTCTCTTTCTTCCTTCCTTCCTTCCTTCTTTTTCTTTTCTTTTTTAATATGTGAGAATCTGACATATTTAGGAACCAGGGATTGCTAACTCATTATTTATTTCTTTATTTTTAGATGGGATCTCACTCTGTACCCCAGGCTGGTTCGGAACTCACTATGGAGTCCAGGCTGGCCTTAGATTCACAGCAATCCTCCCGCCTCAGCCTCCTGGGTGCTAGGATTACAGGCATGCGTTATCATGCCCAGCTTATGTTGTGCTAGGGAATCAAACTTTAACCGCTGAGCCTTTCCTCCAGCCCCTGCTCACTCATTTTGTCTTCACAAAACACAATACATTATTATCCTTTCGCGTGTTTAGGTGTATTTCACTCCATAGCCTGCTCTCCCAACTGTGTATTTTCCTCAACCCCATAGAATCTCCCTTTCAACTTCTCATCTCCCCAAACAATGAAGGACAGACTCTTCTTTTTTATCCTGAAGCTCTACTTCAAAATTTTGAGTTCCAAACAACCCCTCAGGGTTGCATCAACTTGCTGTAGTGGGGCTACAAGCAATCTCTGTAAGCTTTCCAAAGTCTCTCTCTCTCTCCTTTCTCCCTCTGTCTTTCTTCCAAGGAAAATGGAACTTGCAATCTCATGCATGCTAGGCAAGTATTCTACCATTCAGCTATATCCCCAGCCCTTTGATTCATTTATTTTTATTATTTATTTGAGTTGAGTCTTGTTAAGTTGCACCAGCTAACCTCAAAATTTTGACCCTCCTGCCTCAGTCCCTTGAGTAGCTGGCATTCCAGATATGCACTATTACATCCAACGCATGCTCCCCTCTTTAAAAATGGGTTTACTATTTCAGTCCATTACCACTTCATTCTAGGGGAAACACAAGAAAACACTATTTCGGCAACACTCTCTTCCTCTGTGGGGGAGGCAATTTCATTAAATAGGCCATTTAGATGCTAAAGTGTCTGTGACCCACACCCTGAAGGACAATCTACTGCTCTACTTACACTTTTCTTTTTAAATTTCCATAGGAAGGATAGGTACTAAATTTGTATCACAAATCTGCAGCAGTCAGGACTACCTGATGAGCACGTACGCGGACACTTGATGAGCGCCAAGTGGTAGCTACAAGGTACATTTAGGAAGGAAGACTGTAAGAAGTTTCTGGATTTGAATACTCAGATTACTCGGAAGACATACTTGGATATTTACAGAACATTTTCCACGTCTTCTGTATGCAATTTTTATACGTTCGTATCAGTGGCTGGGGTTTGGCCTGGGGCTTGGGGAAGGATGGGTTTGCTGGCACCTGAATTTTGAGACAGAAGAAGGCTTGGAAGTCTAGTGGGACACAGAACAGTTGGAACTAGAAATCAAATCTGTGTTATTAAAAAGAAAGTGGCAATTTTAAACGGATTTTCCCAGCTTAACACAGAAACAGTCCTATTATATTTCTATCATTACAATAAGCAACAGAGGAAAAAAGAAGATTGTGTTCTGGAAACATTTACTCTGAACATTTCATTATATCGCTAGAGAGGAAGTGGAGACAGAGAGAAAGTTCTAGTGGGTGGAATTAGAACAGGCAAGGATCTGCCGTGTGTTACCACAAACTAGAAGGTGGAAAGAAAGGCCCTCATCTCTATGAAGTTATTGCCTTTCTAGCAGAGAAAGAGCAACTGAGACAGGTGTACCCCTTCCCCAGGGATCCACACACAAAGCCACTCGCCTTTCTTCTGTCTCCCAGTTCTGGTGGTCCAGGCATCCGTAGCCCATCTTGTATTTTAAAGAATCATCGTCAACCTTGAACGTCCTGGCTTGGATCAATTGTCTACCTAGCCCAGGAAAGCGGCTGGACCCTCCCCCTTACATGTGACTTTCCTCTCTATCCCTAATCCGACCCCAGTTTACTCTTAACTATGTTTGAAGGTGAGAGAGGAGAATGAGTTTAGAAGCTCCTCTGCAATTGTTTCGTTGCTTCTTAATTTTTGTCCCTAACTGCCCGCTCTCTCCAAATCCAGCACTGGCGACCCATGATTCTGAGAACTAAGCTCCCAGAATGGCCAGGTTTTGCCAGCCGTCTCCTGGGGTTTACTGGCCGCCCGCCTCCCCACACCGGGAAGTGTGCTCACTATTGTTAGATCGAGGGTTTGCACAGGTGGTCCCATTCAGTGTACAGCGCCCCTGCTCTCCACCTATCAATATCCTTTTTCACACGGAGGAAACCGAGGTTCAAAGGGCAGGGTTGTCCTCCGCCTCGGGAGACGGGAATGTGTGCGAGGTGGGTCCTAGCGAATTTCTTCCGCTGTTCTACAAGCCAGGCCCCAGGGACGCTAGGGCTCCCTTCCTCCTTCTCGCTGCCCGGGGGAGATGCGACAGAAACTCTCACAGGGCTTCCCCGAGAGCCAGGACGGGGTGGGAGACGTTCTTTACTCCGGTTGGCCTCGTCGGCGCCTTCGCGAGTTGGCGTGCCAGGCTCCCGCCGCCGCCGCCGTGACCTGGCCTCTGCAGAGCGTGTCTCTGGCCGTGGGCGTGCGCCGCGGGTGTCCTGGAACTGGGAACAAACCATAAACGTGCGGGCCCGGTAGCCGCGTGACTCCGGCTGCTCACACCGCCCCGGGCCAAATTTTGCTTTCCCTGCTAGAAGAGTCCCCACCGTTCTCATTTTGTCCCCAAGGCTCTCCCGGGTTTAAACAGGAGAGTGCCGCCTGGATGTCCAGCCGCGCGGCTACTCCCCGTGGCCTTAAAAACCAGTTGGCGCCACTCTCACCCTCGCCAAAGCTGTCCTCCTGGCCCGCCGTCCGGCGAACCCAAAGCCCCAGCCCCGGCCGCGAGGGCCTGGGACCTGGACAGCCGTGTGACCGAGCGGAGCCCTGCGGTGCGCCGCCTAACGCCCGCCACTTCCCTTCGGTCCCCGCGCCCGTCCCCAAGGCGTGGGTTTCTTCTCCACGCCCGCCGCTGGCTTTCCAGGCCTACCACTTGTGCGCCCCCAGGAGGCTCCCGCGTCTCCGCATCCTCCCCACCCCTTCCTTCCGAGAGCACCCCAACTTTCTCCAGCTCTCACCTGATTCCCCCAAGAGCAGTTTCTTCCTCCAGTGGAAAAGTCCCGGCTCTGAGACTGCAAGCCTCTTGCTTAACGAGTCCAAAGGTCACCTAAACTTTAGCTGATAAACAGAAGCGGCCAAAGAAGGTCTTCAGCCCCCCGGCGTGAGTACCATGGGCCCCGCGAGCCCCGCTGCAGGCCCGGCTCCCCGCTCCCCGCGACTGCCCCGGCGGCCTGCGCGCTCCCGGGTTTCCCCCTCCCCACCATCTGCGTCGCGCCTAGAGCCGGGCCCTTCCCCCTAATTTGCATATCTTATATGGCCTAATGGTGGCGATCATGGCAAGTTAGAAGTTTTCTGAGTCCTCTCGGAGGAGGCTCTGGGACCCCGGCACGAGTGTCTACAGGCTGAAGGGTGGAGGGGTTCCAGGACTTGGGGTTCACTTGCGAAACTCCCCTCCACCCTCCTCTCTCGCACCCACCCGCCCCCTCACCCCCTTGGTTTCCCGTCCTTGGAAAATGGTGTCCAAGCTCACGTCGCTTCAGCAAGAACTCCTGAGCGCCCTGCTGAGCTCCGGGGTCACCAAGGAGGTGCTGGTCCAGGCTTTGGAAGAGTTGCTGCCGTCCCCGAGCTTCGGGGTGAAACTGGAGACGCTGCCTCTGTCCCCCGGGAGCGGGACCGATCCCGACACCAAGCCGGTCTTCCATACTCTCACCAACGGCCACTCCAAGAGCCGCCTGTCCGGGGACGAGGGCTCCGAGGACGGGGACGACTATGACACCCCTCCCATCCTCAAGGAACTGCAGGCGCTCAACACCGAGGAGGCCGCCGAGCAACGGGCGGAGGTGGACCGGATGCTCAGGTAGGCGACGCGCGAGGGGCAGAGCGCCCGGCCGCGGGGCCGGGGACCCGGGGCCACAGCGCCCGGCACCGGCCGCCCCGCCGAGCCTGTTTCCCACCGAAGAAGTCCCCTGGGGGCGCCCCGCGTCTCTCCCAACACCTGGACCGGTCCCCGACCCTCCTTGAGGCGACTCTGGGGACCGGCGCGTCGTCTCTCGCCGGCCAGGCCAGCGGCCGGGCCCTGGGGCCTTCCCGGCGGGGCGCGGTTCACGCCGAGTGAAGGAGCCCTTTCCCCAGCTCGCCCACAACGCCGCCGCGGCGCGAGTGGGAGCAGGGAAGCAGCCGCCCTGCCCCAGGAGCCGAGCTCGTGCCCGAGCCGCCGGCCGCTCCCCGGGGTCGTGGGGGCCGCGGCGGGGCCGGCCTCCGGCGTGCGACCTGCCCGGGTGGGCCGGGGACGGGCAGCGAGCGCCTGGGCTGGGACCCGGCGGGCCGTGCCACCCGCAGCAGCGCCCGGGCGAGACTCGGGCTAGCTGGGATTCCCGGGCGGTTTTCGGCTCGTGCAGGGGGACGATCGCGTGCGCAGCCAGCGTGCACCCGCGCCCGGCAAAGGCACGAGCGTGAAGCGAGCGCGCGCCGGCCGCAGGGGACGCGGGTCGGTCCCAGAAGGCAGGCGCCCAGGGGAAGGGTCGCGCCGGCCGGCCTTCGGTCCCCGGCCGCAGTCCTGCGCCGCCCGTCGCCGGCCGCCGACGCTTGACAGGTAGTTACTAATTATCCCAGGAGCCCGGCGGCTCGCTCGGACCGCGCCTCGCTCCGGGGCCCTGCGGTCGCTGGAAGGAGCCTGTTGCTCGGCCCTGCCGGCGCTTCTAGAGCGCCGCGCTCTCCAGGTTCCACAGGCTCGAGCTGAGGTCGGGGACCCGCGACGCCGGTCCGGGGTGTGTGTGTGTGTGTGTGGGGGGTGACCTTGCATTTGAATTTGCGCCCCGTGGATCCGGCGGCTTTGCCCTCCGGCGACCTAGATTCCCTCCCCGCCAAAGGGCCTCGCGCCGCGCGCCGTACGCTCGAGGTTCTCCGCCCGCTTGGCGGCGGTTCCCCCGGCCAGGGTGCGACCGAGGAGGACCTAGACGACCGAGCCAGCCCCAGCCGTGGGCCACCGGGGCCCAGGCCCTCCTGTCCGGCCGCAGGCGGCCCTGGCCAGCGCGGTGCCCCTCGGCCCCAGCGCCTGGCTGGACGCGGCGCGGATGGAACGTAAACTGCAGCACGTGGAGTCGGGTGTTATTAATTTATTTCTATAAATCATCAACAGAAAGATACACAAAGAGCCGTGATTAGGGTGAAAAGAGAGGCGGGTTACTCATTGGCGAAGCTGTAAACGCGGTTAGGAGGGCCGGAGATGCAGACGCGGCCTCGGGGCCGCCGGCGGCCCCGGGCGCACGCACCGCGCCCCGCCTCCCGCCCGCCCCGTGCGCCCGGCCGGCCCGGCCCGCAGCGCGGCCTGCTCTCTGCGCCCGGCGCCGACCCTCGCCCGCCGCACGGCCGCCGGACGGACCGCAGGCCTCGCCCGCCCCGCGCTGGCGCTGCGGCCTTCCCTTCCCGGCTCCGGGACGTTCGGGCTTTAGTAATTTTTCAAGAAATTGCTAGCGGTCCCCAGGTCGCCGCACAGCCGGCAACCCCCACCTTTCGGGTGGTCGATGTTGCGTTTTCCCCGTCCAGCCTGTCCCCCAAGGCGTCGAGGGGGAAAGTCACTTTGTAGAGCGTCACTCCTTCTGGAAGAGGAAGGCGAGAGAGGAAGGTCGGGCCGGGGCGCTGGCAGGTCCCCGCGGGGCCGCTCCAGGCTGGCTCGGGGTGGCACTGGAAAGTCGGCCGCCGGCGACGACACAGATCTGGGGCCTTGTGGCGGCCGCGCGCGAGAGGGGTGGCGGCCCAGAGGGGGCGTCTGCCCGAGCCCGGCAAGGCATTGTTGGCGAAGGAAGCGCGGGCTGACGACGGGGGCGCCGGGTCCGGCGGTGACACCTGCGCCCGCTCGGAGCACCGTGGCCCCGGCGCTTCTCGGGATCTGCCCGGTTGCTGAGTCGGAAACACCTGAACGCGAGCTGTATTTTCAAACCAAACGCGTAGCCAGCTCTCGAGGCTCTTCCCAGGGAACCCACGGGAATGGTGGGGCAGGGCGGTGTAAAGGTGTAACTACGCCATCTTAGCCCCAACGCCAATCTGTTAATCCCGGCTTACAGGTTTTGCGTTAGCCTGCGAGGTGTCGTGTTTTGGGGGCGGAGGGGGAGGCTTTTGGGTTTGGTTTGGTTTGGGTTGGTTTTTAACCGGCTGATTGTTGAGATAATTCACTTTTACCGGGCCATTCGTACTTAAAAGTATTATACTACTTCGGCAGTACTTTGGACAAGCAAAACGAGCCAGGTGAAGAAATTTAAACAACAAAAGAAAACCAAATAGCCAAAACTCTGTTAAAGCAATACAGTATTAACTTTTAAAATTCAAATACTTTTTTCCTAATGTTTGAAGCTAATGTTCATATCTGATGAAAGTGTTTTCCCACCGTAAAAATATCGGTGGAAATACTCACCAGAAGTAAGCTTTTAGATAATCTGTTGAAGATCACACGCATATGTCTAAAATGTTTTCTACTTTATTTTTCTTTTAGTCAAAGTGAATTCACTTTTGAAACTGGGTCAAATTATCTCTTTTTGTTCTTGTTACCTCATTATGATGCATTGCTTGAAAATACTTTTAACATACTTGAGAAATTCGTTAACTTGTATGTAATTAAGTTACATATAAGTTAACTTGTATGTAGTTAATCGTTATTAACTTAAATGTAATTTTAAAAGTCTCCATTTCTCAGAAACAATTCTTTCAAAGCCTGGAATCTCTCAGATTTAATAAGCAAAGACTTACTAATAAAGTCACAACTATTCAGATGTTCATAAAATATCTCAGCTTGATTACTGGAAGATTTTTAATTCATGAAACAAAGTTTTACTTGACTCATTGACATTGTTTAGAAATAAGTGACTATTGTACTGCAACACTGTATATTTTGGTCTGTGCTTTAACACCAAATTTTGTTTTATCTGAAAAATTTCTGTTTGTTTTTCTCATGTCCTACCAATCTAATATCTATGTTATACATATAGATACATACATATGTATCAACATACAGTAAATGGTCAGGTATCCTAAGTTAAATATGTATCGTATCAGTAAAGTATTACTTCTCTCATATTCTTGCTATAAACTATGCATTATTTTCTTAATATCTTAAATGATATTTCTTATTGTAAGTCACCTGTTCGATACAAGAAAAGATAATAGCAAAATTGAAAACATTTTAAGTAAATAAGCTTCAAAAGTAACAACACCAGTTTTTGGCATACTTCTGTTTATAAGAAGTCAGGATTATCTTAGCCCAAACTTGAAATTTATGGAAACATTACCTTCCGGCTTCCCTTGTCCTATCAGAGGAGACATGTAAGAATACAGGAAAGCCAGGCATTTGCTGTCATTAATGTCTCATACCAAAATTGAAATTATTTGTCTCTGTTAGTTTTTATTTGGGAGGCGGGGCTGTGGATTTTTTTTTTAAACTTGCCTTGCAAGTAATATGATTCTTCAGCCTCAGGAAGGAACGTTATTGTGCTTGTGAAAACGTCTCTAAAATCTAAAAACTAATACCTAGCTGTTAAGCCTTCCTTGCTTCTCAGGAAGTGGACATTTCATTCCATTTTATGGGAGATTAAGAAACTCTTTCAGACCAAAATTAAGTGACTTGAGAAACTGATGCTGCCCCCTGTCAGGGTAGAATCTGTCCTGTCTTGACCATAGGTCATCTGCACTTCCCAGTGAGCTATATTCCAGGCAAACGGAGGAAAGCTAAGCGCAGCTTTCCTTGCTGCTGAATGGGAGAGAGCGCCGTGTGCTTGCACCTCTGTGGAGATGAGCAGGCGTGTTTTCCTCCCTACTGATCTCAGAAGCAAGGGAAGGGCCAAACTGTGCAGGAGTCTTCCGCTCCCCTCCTGTTGTGGGGCCCCTCCACCCCTCGGCTTCATGCCTCTTGCAGGGTAGAGAAATATGTGCTCAGTTTAGCACAGACTGGGGGTAGGAGCACTAGGAGGAGAGCATTTCTCTCCAGCCATCTCCCACCAGCACCTAACCATCTGCTTATCTACCTAGTGAGGACCCCTGGAGGGCTGCCAAAATGATCAAGGGCTACATGCAGCAGCACAACATCCCCCAAAGAGAGGTGGTCGATGTCACAGGCCTGAACCAGTCTCATCTCTCCCAGCATCTCAACAAAGGCACCCCGATGAAGACCCAGAAGCGTGCTGCGCTCTACACCTGGTACGTCAGGAAGCAACGGGAGATCCTCCGACGTAAGTGTTTTAACTCTGCCTCTGCCTGGAGTGATCTTAGCCCTCACTCGGCCCTCTGGGGCTGCTCCAGTTTCCCCGTCATCAAGAAGGATCTCACACGCACTTGACAGAGAGCAGGAAGCTGGCAGGTGAATCTGGCCTTCCTAGTTGCTGCGCAGGGACTGGCTTGCGTCATTTTTTTTTCTCCCAGTCCCTTGCTGCAGAGCCAGTTGCTTTGACAAGCCCTTCAGTGAATGCAGGGCACCTTGAATTTTTTTATCATTCTTTCCAACAATTTAGTTTCTTGAAACTAAATAGGTAAAAGAATTGAATATCCCCTGCAGAATAATCCAAGCATCCGCCTTGACTTATGGTCCCAGGTCAGAGTGTCCAAAGAAGACATCCCATAGTAGTCAGTCACATCAATCACTGCAACTATTATTTCCCTCCCCTCTAGAAAAGGTGTAAAAAAAAAATGAAGGGATTTATATAGACAGATACATTTTAGAATCTAGCCCTGTTCTTTGACAGGGAAACAGGTGAGACTGAGTCCTGAAGCAATTTAAAGCGCTTACTCATGTTGCCAAAATGAGCAGGACGTGGTGACCACAGCCAAGGGACACTCCAGTGACAAAGCCACGGAGGCAAGACACAGCAAAAATGTCTGCATTTGGATTTCGGGCCCATCAATTCTTCTTATCCCCCCATCCGTTTCCAACTTTTTCATTTTGTCGCAAGATTTTTTTACCCAGTAAAACTGAAAGGTTTTTGTTTTCTTTGTTCTTCGATCGGAAGCCTTACATGGGCAGGTTAGAGGAAGCAAAGCAAGAACTTTAGTATTTAGAGAAGAAGGCTTCTCACAGCATGTGTGCACCCTGGCTGTGGCAATTAACTTTCCACACATTGGCGTCCTTGATGTGAAGCAACCCTCTTGGTCTTGACAAGTTTAAGAAAGTTCTCAGGAGCCACCATTTCTAAAGGCCAGAGAAGTCTTGGAACCCACCCAGTGTCCAGCTTGAGCCGCCTCTCTGTGCTCACTGAGAGGCCCCTCAGAGAAGGCAGGGAGGGTTGGTGGGAACTCCTAGCAAGGCAGGAGTATTTTCGTAGAAGTCCCAGGAAAAATACTCAGAATGCTTGAGAAGGGACAACTTACAAAATCTAATGGCAGCATCTGCAGGAGACTTCCTTATTCACATTGCTGTCCTGTTGTTATTGTTATAAAGTCACTTAAGACATAAAACTTAAAAATAATTCTTTCTATCATACGTGCCCGTTATGAACTAAACACTATACTAGGCTGTGGGTTACACAGGTACTTTCCTCCAAAGATTTACTATCCACTGAAGGAGTTGAGATTTTTGAGTGAATAATGACAGACACTTTCTAAGAGCTGTCATAACCGTACAAGAGAGGAAGCAGAGGAATTGCTAAAATACCCAGAGACGTGGCAAAGGGCTGCCTATAGGAGGTGGCATTTGAACCAAGTCTTGAAAGATGAATGTAAGACCCAAGCATAGGATAAAAATTTGGAAGGAGGATATGTGAAATACGGGAAAAATGAATAGAATGAGTGGAGGGAGAAAGAGGATCAAAAAAGATGATGTATAGTTACAAAATTTTGTGCAACAACTAAAGCTAGTAGGTGGTAGAATGTACAGGTCTATCTACACACACATTGAATCTCCCTGTCCCGCTAGTTCCTAAGCCTAGGAGGGAACTGTACAAGCTATCTTCTCCAAGGTAATCTTTATGAGCAGTGAACTTTTTTTTTTTTTTGCCTCACTCCTACCCTCAGTTAATCCAAAAGGCAGCAGAGGGGAGTTGGTGGTGGCTGAAAGCCACACAGGAGTCAAGTTCTTCACATACTGAGAGAGGCTAGAGCCAAGGCCCTGAGGTCAGAAGGGCATGGATGCTTCTGAGCACCTCCAGGCAGCTCTCCTGGCTGACCCAGGCAAGTGCTGGTAATTCCTTTCATGCAGGCTGCTGCCCTCCCCAAAGGGCCAAGGAGAGACTGTAGTAGTTGCCACCCTGTGGTTTGGCTGGGTGTCACATCCACCGCAGCCAGAGTTTCAGGAGTCAGTTTTGTAACCTCCATCAACACCTGATTTGGAGAGTTTGGGGCTTTTTGGTTTTCTTTTAGCCAAAGATGATTCAGAGTTTTGGGATTAGGAACTTTAGGATCTGCAGGCTGAGTTTACAGCCTGGCTCCTGCCCCAAGTCCATGTGACATTGGGCATGTCACTTAACCACTCTGAATCTGAGTAATATCATCTGTAAAATGAAAATGATATTTTTCACATGCAAAGTCTATGAGACTTAGGTGAAGGGATACAGTGCCCAAAACTTCACTATGTGTTAACTTTTATGACAACTGTTTGCATCAAAGAAAAAAAAAATCTCAAAATGACCCTAGATCCTCGGGATTATCCACCATGGCTTTGGTGATTACTAATCATGGATAACTGTACCCGTGCCATGCAGTGCCCAGAGGGAGGAGAGGAGACTTTGGGCAAGGAACTTCTTTCTCCCCGTTTGATTGGTCCCAGCATAACTGCTTATAGACAGCTGCTCTAAAGACCAAATAATAAAGTTGTGAAAGCCCCGGAAAACAATGGCCATCAGAGGAACCTGGGTCATTGGTCCTCATCCTGACTAGGCGCTAATGTTCTTTTAGCGCCCCTTAGGTTTTTAGCCAGCCCCGTTTCACAGGTGGGAGTGCTGAGTGAATGGGGAGTTAAGCAACTTGGCTAGGACCTCACATTATTCTAAGGAGTCAGTGACTTCCTGCCTCTAAGTTTAGCAGAGCCTGTTTCCCAGCTCTGAAAGTGATGTTGGGCACCAGTGAAAACAGAGCCCTCAGGTGTCATGAGAATCATTCCGAAGTGGGTGAGGCCCAAATAAAAGGCTCCAGTGACAAGTTCAGTCCATCCACCAGGGAGGCTGCTCATTAAAGGAGCCTGTTTGCCACTGGTTACACAAAGCCCAGCCCCACCTGTAGCTGGAATCCCAGACAAGGCTGGTTCAGAGCCCCATTTTACCTTGAGAGGAACCAAAATGGCTCTTTAGATGAGATGTATGAGGTTCCCGACCACGGAAGATAGACAGACGGGAGGAATAGTACAAGAGCATCGTAGGGGGAGGTCAAACACAAAATAATGACTTTGGAACCTCAAGGATGTTTTTCAGTCTTGTAGACAAACAAAAAAGTTTAAAACTGATGACTTGTCTAGACTTACTACTATAGGGCTCTAGGAGTGGTGGCCTTCATGCCCTGAGATTTTGGAGAGTGACTTTAGGAACTGAGAAAGAAAAACATTAAGATCCAGAATGCAGGAACCAGGACCTAGGAAATAAATTTATTATGATGTATCCCTGGTCAACAGAGTGCTTAGCCTCTGTTTATTCATCTGTAAATGGAGTCAATCACCCCATGAACCTGCTTCGTGCAGTTGTAAGGAAGTAAACAACAACGCTCTCTTACTTGACTTTCATTCAAACCATATAGGCAAAGGTCTCACCACTGGGCCCAACCTGCCATCTTTCATTCGTTTGACAAAAAATGGTCATGATATGCTGGACCTGAGAAGCAGACAGGCATGTATCTTTCTCCAGCTCTCTCGCATTCATAGAAAGGTGCTGTGTCTCAGAGTCTGTCCATGCTTCGTTCAGATCTGTGGGCAGATCTGTAACACCTTGTCTCCCTCATCGAGAGACCCCTGGATTCACGGACAGCATTGTCTTTGCAGTTACACTTCAGATGCAAAGAGTACCTTCTCTTTTCAGTACATAGCTCCGGCTATATTCGTTTCAAACCAGCAGCCTGGGCAACCCAGCAACTTAGTGAGACCTTCTCTCAAAATCGAAAATAAAAATGGCCTTGGGTCGTAGCTCAATGTGAAGGCTCTGGGCTTGCTCCCCAGTGCCGCCCACCTGCACACGAAGGTTACCTTAGAATACAGGTGCCTGGATGGATGAGCGAAATGGAGTGAAGGAGAAGGTTATTTACATCTCTGAATGTGTTGTGTAAGAGTAAATTGCACTTTAAAGCAGTCTTCCCCAGGCCTGAGACTTGGTAGCATTTATCCCCTTGTCATCAAAACATAAGTGTTCAGGATTCAGAGCGTTGCTTCATGTTCAAGGGCCATTGAGCCAAAGCGGGGAAAATTATTTTCTCAAAACAACGGTTGACTACATTTGCGTTTCTTAGAAGAGCAGGGTGGCTTGTGGTGGAGCACTGAGGGGGCAGTGAGGAGGCTGTCCTGAGAACCCCCGCTGTGGCTCCACAGGGTCATGACATATGGCAAAGCTTAGGGGAGAGAAATTAAGAGGTCTTTGTCTGTCTGTCTATCTGTCTGTCTGTCTGCCAAGTGAAGGCTACAGACCCTATCAAATCTACTCCTTTCTCTTTTCAGAGTTCAACCAGACAGTCCAGAGTTCTGGAAATATGACAGACAAAAGCAGTCAGGATCAGCTGCTGTTTCTCTTTCCAGAGTTCAGTCAACAGAGCCAGGGGCCTGGGCAGTCCGATGACTCCTGCTCTGAGCCCACCAACAAGAAGATGCGCCGCAACCGGTTCAAATGGGGGCCCGCATCCCAGCAAATCTTGTACCAGGCCTACGACCGGCAAAAGAACCCCAGCAAGGAAGAGAGGGAGGCCTTAGTGGAGGAGTGCAACAGGTAACCACACCAGAACTTCGCTTGAGCGGGCAAGCAAGCGCATGGACCCGAGCTCCACCCCCACAGGCCTGGGATATTGAGACATCGGTGTGGCCGAATCAGTTTCCCAAAGCACGTTCCACAGAACCACAATTTCAATTTCTTGATAAATAAGTTTGAGAAACAGCCTATGGTTAATTCTTCTTAGGGGATCACAATCTACAGTAATGGCTCTGCGGAGTCCTGCAGTCAAGAAGGCCATGCAGATTTGGTGGTTAACCTTGGAAGCTTTCTGCTGTAGAATACTTACCAATAGCCCCATGAATTACTATTCTAGGAAGATACTCTTCAGAATCCTGTGCAAGGTATGATGGCCAATAAAGGGATTATCATGCCATTGACTTTCATATAGACCACAGATTGGCCACAGATTGTAACTCTGGTCTCTGCCACTTGTACACCCATTGGCACAAAAGGAAACTTGGCAGGAGAGTAAGAATCAGTCAGATCTATTCAGACCACTTTGGCCACACCAACACGACAGAGTTCTTTTTGTATCTTAATGACTACATGTCACTTTTTAAAAAAGAAACTATTAGAAATCCCTAGGATATTTTTTGTTTCATTCCTGTCTGACTCCCTGGCCCCAGAATTAACTTTCAAACAAACCTGCTCTTTACTATAGCCAAGACCTGTGGATACTTTTTCTGTCTCTAGGGTGCTTTCTTAGTATAAGGATGTAGTCAGGGAGGCCAGACTGGGAGGCAGAGCCAACAGTCTATGTGTCCACAGGGTCTTTAACCTGTGCCCCGTTCCCTGCCACTGAGAATTTCCTCTGTATCTGCTGGTGCCTAAGAATATCTCCTGTACCTGGTTTATGGTTTTATCAACTCTAATAAACCGAGAGAGCAGCCATCTGGGGCTGCCCTGCCTTGTATCCTACCCAATCTGCCCTGTTCAAGGAGCCCCTGGCTCTCAATAAGGAAGCTGACTTCCTTGATACTCTTTCAGAATATCCGAATCCTAGAAGCCCAGAAGTCCTCTTGTGTGCTTCGAAGGGACTCAGAGCCGGAACGTCTTTGCCGTTTGTGTTGTGGAAAGAATGACAAAATAAGCAGGTGTCAAGAGGCCCTGCCTTTACCTTCTCCCTAAGCTGCCCATCCTGACCTGCCCTGTACTTATCCAGAGACACATCAGAGGCCTTCCGGGGCAGCGTAGCTTGCTCTATGCCTGTGCTGACGTCTCCCCCACATCATCTTCATCAGCCTCCCAGTCTGGCCTCCTTGGCCACATCCTTACGTGGATTGGCTTTTTCTCAAGACAAGCTTTTCCCCAGCCCCACCTCCACACCTACCTACCGTCAGCCTCTGCATATTCCTAACGAAGATGGCTGTGGTGGTGTGTTTGGGGTCACGCACTAGAGAACGCCTGACCGTCCTCATTTACCATCTCCTCTCTGTCCATTCCAGAGCAGAGTGTTTGCAACGAGGTGTTTCCCCCTCCAAAGCCCACGGGCTGGGCTCCAACTTGGTCACTGAGGTTCGTGTCTACAACTGGTTTGCAAACCGTAGGAAGGAGGAGGCATTCCGGCAGAAACTGGCCATGGATGCCTATAGCTCCAACCAGACGCACAGCCTGAACCCTCTGCTTGGCCACGGCTCCCCTCACCACCAGCCCAGTGCTTCTCCTCCAAACAAGCTGTCAGGTAAGCAGGATCCAGTTCTCAGTACCTTGGACCTACTGTTCTAGTCCTCTCTACCAGTTGCCTCTCGTTCAAGATTTTTTTAGAGGAGCAAAGGCTTTGAGATGGCTTCTGGCTGGCCTCCTAGTCTCAGAATATTCTCTTGAAAAGTATGTGGCTCTGGTCAGGTTTCCTATAATTCCTTGCTCAGCTGCTGGATATAAGGGAGAGCTTGGTCCCTGGAGAGACTTTTGTCCTATTCTCTGGCCCTGTTCTTCTCCTGTGGGTCTTCTGGCTCAGTCAGATTATCTACCAAGAAGCTGCTTTTTCAGAATGCCAGGTTCCAGCTGCAGGCAGAGGGGTGCAGTAGTGTGCTACCAGTCCCTGTGATTGGGCACAGCATCCTGACTGCACTCTGCTATCCCAAGCTGTGTCCTTCCCTGGGATTCTGTCCAGCTCCAAGAGAAGAAACTTAATGGCTTTAGAGAAAGGCCATTCTGGTGGCCCTGCTGTTGGCTTCTGTGTTTCATGATGGTCGGGGTGGAGTCAGTCACTTGCAATCTTTGCAATAATGAGTTGACCAAAACCAATGGAGTTCCTACCATACGCCAAGCCCTAGGCTAGATCAGAATGTGTATGCTGTGTGGTTTAGCTTTGTCAGAATGAAACCCTGTAGCCTCACTCGAGGAAAGCACCTCCCAGGCTACACAGTGCTGCATCAGGCACAGGCTGGGTTTGGGCACTTCCACATGCTTGTTCTTCTGGGAAAGCAGGCCTCACAGAATTAGTGTGTTTCCTGGGGTCTGTTTGGTGCCCATCCGGGCAAGCACAGCCCATCCTCTTACTATGGGGAAAGGCTTGTTACAAAGGAAGGTAACCACTGCTTGTGATGGTGATTCTGAAATCTGCTGTCCTGTCATCTGCTAGTTGTCCTTCTGCTGGGAAAGGCCTGAGAACTGGGAGCTGACCCAAGTGTTGAGGTGACATATGTCAGCAGGACAGGCTCAGAGCCAGCTGTGGGGCAGTATGCAAGGATTTGATTCAGGCCTGGCTTGTCCATAGCATGGCTCTCCTGTTGTCCCTGGGAAGACAGGATACTGGTGCTTAGCGCAAAGTCTGGGACTGGGCTGGGTTTCTCTGGGTCCTTGGCTCAGCCTAGTGGGGAAAAAAGTTGAGATTAATCTTGAGAGGCAGAGAAGCTTCTGAATCATGCAGAACAACTTTATCTCTATGGCAACTCAAATCAGGGTTCAGAAGACAGTGGTAGATGGCAAGTGGCCGGCCAGGAGCAGGACTGGAGCACTTACCCTGGCTGTCTGTGGAGCTGCAGGAGGTGTGACTGGGGCAAGGGGCATTGTTGGGAAGACAATGGCCATTGTGCCGGGACCTGTGATCTCCACACCAAAGTCAGGGAGCCTGCAACCAAACAAAGACCCAGCAGCTTTCTGACAAGCTGGGGTTGGGCTGAGGTCACTACAGGGTTAGCTTAGGTTTTCTGTATTCTGAGATATTGAGAGTTATGGCTGAAGGGACAGGGAGCAGGTACTGAAAACAGAGAAAGGATTGGGCAAGAAACACAGCATGGTTACTCCTCTGGTGAGACCCTGAGAAGGGTGCATCCCACCAGAGGTAGAGTCTCTGGGGTGCCCAGAAATCTGGACTTTTATAGTGATCATGAAATGACAGAATTAAAAGAGACATCAAGGACAGAAACTGAGGCCCAGACATGTAGTAATGTGGCAAGTCTCCAAAGAGAGACAGTCGCAAATAAAGACTATGTCTGGGGACTGGAGGGTTATCTCCGTGGTTAGAGTACTTGCTTAGGAAGGCAAGACCCTGAGTTCCACCAATACCCCAGCACCACATAGTAGTCAGGCATGGTAACACGACTAATTGCAACACTCTAGAGACTGAGGCAGGAGGATTGTCTTGAGTCCAAGGCCACCCTGAGCTACATAGGGAGTTCAGGACCAGCCTAGACTACAGAGTGAGATCCTGTCTCAAAAAAAAAAAAAAAAAAAAAGACTGTATCTCAGTTCTGCTGACCCTTTGCCATCCTCTCCCTCCAGTGTAAACATGCATTGAGTGCTTAGCAAGTATGGGCAATGTGGTAAGGACACACAGCCCTGCCCTCCAGAGCTTATTTTCTTTCTCTTTTTTTGCCCCGCAAGAGTTTTACTTCTAACAGAATTAATTTTCTGATATAGAAAATAGCACACTAGCACGGAGCCCCCAGAGTCAGCAAGTGATAAAGGTTATCTTTGGGGGCTCAGGGGAACTTTCTAGAAGATCCCAGTACCATCTCTGTAACAACAACCTTGGCATGCTGGATACTTTTGCAGTAGCTGATTCCTTGTTGCTGAATTTTCACTGGGGGCTCCCCAAGGCAATACTTTCCCCAAGGTGAGAAACTGGATTCTCTGGGTGTAATTTTAAATCTTTATTTAACCAGCCAGGTGATAATATGGCTAATTTGCATAACTTCCCCGAGTGTCCTATCTGTAAAATGAAGAACAGGACACACGTGAGGATTAAAGGAATGATTGTGTAAACATCATCGTCCTCAACAAACCACATTATTGTCATCATCGTTAGTATTACAGAGGACTAAGCCAGCGGAAGTGAAAGAAAAGCAGACAGCAGAAATCTATTTTCTTTATAGTTTTGCACCCTGGCACAGTATTTCTAGGAGCGCACGCGATGTGCCATGGCCCTGGGACTGGAAGCAGAGGCAGCCACTGTGCTGAATCCTGGGTGCCGGATGCTAAGATCAGAGCCCTGTGTCCCCATCTTGGCCTGCCACTATGGCACATGAGCTATGGCATGACTCCAAGGTAACACGCACAGGGATAGGCAGATAGCAGCCTGAACCCAGCCCTCAGAGCAGACTTTGGTCTGAAGAACCTCATAGCTACTTTCCGTTCTGGTGCCCAAAGCCAAAGTACGGTCTCTAACGAAGTCTAAAACACAACTGAACACGGGGAACGAAAAGAGCTCCTTGCTGCTGAGGAGAAGCCAACATCCAGAGTCAGCGCCAGGCGCCTCTGAGACTGAGCTGCTGCGGCGGGGAAGCAGGCACACACTCCTTCCACTCTGCACCCCTTCTCCTGTCCAAACCCCGGCACCTGAGCCAGGAAGCCTAGAGGCAGCTGGGATGCAAGTCTTTGTCCAGAGCCCTCTTCCTGGAGGAGCAGAGCATCCGCTCCGTAATGGAGTCCTTTCCCTCCAGCCACACTTACCGCACTGTGGCCCGTTTGCCCACAGTGACCACAGTGTGACCCTGGTCCTGGAATGTCAGGCACAATAGGGGTGGCAGGAGGAGCACTTTGCCTCTGTCAGCGGCTGATTGGTTACAAGGTGCCCTACAAACACATTGTCAGCAGAATCAGCTGTTTTCAGCGTTGCCCCTCTTTGCCTTTACAATGCACACCAGCATGCGGCCAGGGGTTGTCATGGCTTTGTCTCCCTTATGCATGCTTAATTGACAATTAAGTTGAGGCTTTGAACCAGCCTGGCTGCCTCTGATGGGCCTTCATCTTTGCAGGGAGTGTCACAGGGGCACCCTTTGTCTGCTCTTCTTGGGGGCCCTAAGTTACTGTAGCAGGCTGTAGGCACCATTCATCTTCAGCCTGCAAGGCCTTTATCTGCCCTCTCTCCCATTCCAGCTCTCGCCAGCAGGAGCTGTCCCTGGTTATAAGCCCCGTGACAGCCCCTTCTGAGGCCATTGACCAGGTCCGGAGTGATGGCCTGTACAACCATTCTGGAGCTAAATCAAGAGAAAGGCCCCCAAAAGGTCAGAGGGCAGGGCTGTGGCAGGAGAAAGGACTGGTTGGAGACTGGTGCTTGTATTGATTGGCTCTGGAAGGAGGAGGAAGTTGGCATGGAATGGAAGCTGGGCTAGCCTTCACCCAAGTCAAGGTATCTGCTGCACCATCCACGGTGGCCTTGCTCACAGTACACTTTGCTCCCGTCCTCAGCTAAGTCACCTGGCCACTGTCCCAAGTGGGCAAGGCAGGGACAAAAGGTCATTCTCAGCCTGCATTCTCCCATCCATCATGCCTCCATTCTTGTGACACTTTTTTGGGAAAGTGAGACCTAGGGGCAAAAAGAACGCTTTTTCAGGGCAGCTTTCTGGTATCCTGAGCCCAGCCTCTTTCCTAAGAGGAAACCCTGTTTCTGTGGCTGTTCTCCTCTTCCTCTTAGAGCTCCATTCCTCCCTTTCCCAGCCCAGTGGGCGTGACTTCCCCGACATGCCATCAGAATTTGAAAAGTACAGAAACTTGCCTCCTGCTTCTCCTTCATCTTTTTTTATACCTCCTCCTAAATGACCTGCAGAAATCTACTTCCAGATCTTAGACGAACTAGACTCTTTGCCAGTGGACTTGTGTGGATGCTGCTGTTTTCTTTGACATGAAAATCTGTAGGACCAAAGGAAATCTCAGAAGTTCCCCAATTGCCAGAGGGTGGCTAAAGTGAAGAATTATAACAGCTGGCATTGATGGAACCCTTCCTGGGCTGATACCCACACACATCACCTCCTTTAACGTTTCCAACAACCTGGGAGGATGGAAACCATTCTGTTGGTATCTCGCTTTTATAGTCGAGGGAAGAGAGAGATGTAACATGTAAGCTATTTACACAAGTTCAGAGAGTTAGTAAGTCATGGATGGATCCTGAGCTATTACACACTGTCCATCTCTCTGCTCTATACAGATGCTGAGAACTTCTCAGGCATGAAAATGAAAACCAACACACACACACACACACACACACAGGTGTACATGCATGTGTGCATGCTAATACCCCCACAACCCCTTCTTCTCCCAAACTTCTTCTGCTCCCCTCTGAATGACATAGGCTTTGGGAGAGCATGGTCAAAAAAGATGGAATAAAGGTGAGGGTTTCCTAGTCTGGGTAGTTGGCTGTTTGCCCTCCACCCATTGCCCCTGAGCACAGTGGATTCTGTGGGAAGAAATCCAAGCCCCCTCTTCCACAGCCCATCCCCACCTGTGTGAGGATTTGAACTGCCCTTGCATTGGACCCTGTCTGGAGCACTAAATGCCTTAACAACTTAATGGGGCCTCTGAGACAGTACAGGCACCTCGGCTCACCTCTGGGAGCTCCGCCTCCTCCTCCTGGGCCACAGACAAGGGGAGGGGGTTTATGAGGGCAGTTGTAAAAATATTCATCTCAACAGCAAAGATCCCCAGAGTAAGTGAGCCCCATTGTCCCTAAGTAGCAGATTATTTCAGTGTGGAAGAGACAAATCCGGCTGAGAAGGTCTGCTTCTCTAGGAATGGCATTTGTGCTGACTTTGGATTCAGTAGTAGACATGGCTCCAATGGTCTCCTTCTTAGGGACTTTATCTGCCTGCCATATTATCTTTTGAATTTGAAGGTCATTTTATCTGCTGGGTATCACCCCATCAGCTCTCATAGATTGGAGAAGACAATCAGAATATTAATGAGATTAAGAGGCCCAGCCAGCAAGGCATTCTGCAGTCAGCTTCCCCTGATAGCGAACCTACCGTGGTCTGCATACAAAGAAACCAGGCTGGGGGTATGGGTGGGGCTTAGGCTTACTGCACAAAGGGGCAGACAGATACTGAACTGGGATCACGGAAGGCAACCCTAGTGATCATGCCTAATCCGCCTGAAGGATCCTTAGGGGACTCAAGGACTCCTTGCCACCAGTTTTCTTTGAGGAGGAAGGAAGCTGCCTGCGTGCACAGAGCTCCAGGCTGCAGCTTGTGGGAGAAGTGCTCTCAGACTCTGTTTGTAAAAGGTGGGAAGTAACAAGAACCTGGAGAGAATTAAGTACTGGATGTGCAGAAAGAGGTAGAAATCTGTGCAAGAGCCTGTGGAACTACCTGCTTAATGAAGAGCCACGAGATGTGGTCTGATGCCTCTGCCCACTTTGCAAGAGGAAGTAAAAACATAAGGAAGGAAGGGGAATACACAAACACACACGCGTGCGCGCACACACACGTATAACCACGTAACACATGCATGTATGTATATATTTACATATATTATATTCCCCAAATAAAATAAAGACAAATGAGGCATTCACAGGAATCTAGAACAGGAACCAACATTTGTTTTCTATAAAAAGCCAGAAAGGAAATAATTTAGGCTTCTCAGGCCCCACCGTCCCAGTCCGAGACACTCAACTCTGCCTTTGTAGCACAGAAGGAGCCGTAGATCCAATGTAGAGGAATGAACGTGGCTGTCCTCCAATACAACTTTATTTATGGGAACTGAAATGTGAATTTCATGTAATTTTTAAATGTCCTGACCTATTTTCTTGATCTTTTCAACCATTTAAAAATGTAAAAACTGTACTTAGCTTATGTGTCATATAAACTTGGGCTGCTTTAGCCAGTAGACCAGCTTGCTGACCCTGCTCCAGGACAGTGATTCTTAGGCCTTGCCACTCTTCGGAATCACCTGGAGGGCTGCTAAGGAACCCAAGCTACCGCCTCCCCCTCGTCCTAGGACATCAGAGTCTTGTGGGGGAGGTGGCAGGGAGGCATGAACAGTTGCTAAACTTCCCAGGTGAGCCCAGTACGCGCCAGTTCAAAATAACTTGGAGGTAAAGTTTTTAAGGATTAAAATGCATGCTCATCACATGGGCATTTGTTCAAATGCAAATTCTGATGTTGTCCGTGTAAGGTAAGGCCTGAGTTTCTGTGTCTTGATGCTATTCAAGCGGCTTGTGTAGGGACCACGCTTTGAGTAGTGGGCATCTTACAACCACTCAGCGGCTCATCTTCCATTCTCGCCCAGCCTGCCTTGGTCTGTACGTTCTAAAGACACCCCAGGGTGAGCTCGTAAAGTCAGTGAGTGAGGCAACAGGTCATGGGCTATGGGGGCAGACCTGAATTTTGATCACAACTCAGCCACTGACTATTTGTGTGACCCTCGCAAGGGATTGGAGTATTCTGAGCCTGAGTTTCTTGATGTGCACAATGTGACACAATCATGCAAATGTTGGAGGGGGTGTGTGTGTGTGTGTGTGTGTGAGTGTGTGTGAGTGTGTGTGTGTGTGTGATCATCCCAGACATAACAGGCTCTCATAAATGATAGACATTACTATTCCTTGCAGAGCCTTGTGTTAGTTATTATTTTGTTTTTCCTTTTTCTCCATCTCTTTTGAAGGTGACATTCAATTCTGAATTTTAGAGAAAACTGTCTTTTTATTTTGGTGTTTGGAGCACACTGGGGACGAGGCAGTTTCCTGTTCCTCCTTGAACACCTGCTCTCGGGCAACCGTAACTTATATCCAGTACCATAACGCAGTTAGTACAGTTACACACATCTCTGAGAGGAAGCTGGGAAGCACCGTGGAGCAGAGACAAGGTGAGGGCTCATGACCATGTAGCAGGAGGTCAGGTTCAAAAGATGACTGTGAATTTCCTGTACTAGTATGGCATTTTTTTTTCTTCTTTAACCAAAGGAAGTGTGAATATCCCACTCGTGTATGTTGCTTGTTAGTGATTAGCCCCGAGAACCTGCAAGGTAAAAGGCAGTTGGGAGTGCTTGCATGAGAGAGGCCACATCTGAGCAGCCTACTATCCTTTGTCTTCAAAGAGAAGGTCCCTCCAGCTTCAGGCACAGAGAGAGTGCACGCCACCCCACGTGAGCGTAGAAAAGCACAGAAGCTCTTGGGGTTTGCTTTTCTGGAAGCTGCTTTTTCCACCTATGAGCTCTGACTCAGCAGCCCCCACAACAGCATGCTTGTGTTATTTTAGCCCAAGGAGTCAGCCAGCCAAGGGTGACTAGACCCTTCTTATACTTTGGGAATGTCAGAAGTCATCTCTGATACTGTACATGCTGGAGGACCGTCACAGAGATGGGCTTTAGCGTTTGGTGACTTTTGCAGGGGAAATCTACACACACTGGCTGAGTTGCTTACAGGGAGCCCCTTCCCAGAATGAAGCCTGCATCTGGGCAGCAAGGTGTAGCACCTGTAACTGGCTTGGTGTGAATTATAGTTGTGTCACTGTCTAGCAGCATGGCCTTGTACAAGTTTCTTAGCCTCTTTAAGCCTCAGTTTCTTCATCTATAAAGTAGGGGTCAAAATACCTATCTCCTTAGGACTGTTGCAAGGCCTTATTTGATAAAACACACTTACCACTGAGCAAGGTGCCTGATAAGGAAGGTTAGCCGCCCTAGTAAAGCACTATTGAGCTGACTCAGGAAACTTCAGAGTGTTGAGAAAAGAGAGAGCCTTGGATCTCCCCGGCTTCTTGATAAAGGGTGTGGCTTCTCAGTTTCACTCTAGAAGGATTTCCTTTTCCATGAACTTTGGTTGCCACTTGAGACATCAGAAACCACAAAACCCAGGCATTGGCAAGATCTGTGGTTCTCAAATCTCCTTCCCGGATCACACAAAATCATCTGTAAGTGCATTAAAAATAGACATGATGCCTCTGGTCACCCACACACTGAGGATGCAAACTGGTGGGGTGGAGGGGATGAAGGCATAGGAAGTTATAATAGCCACCCTAGGAGCTTTGGCTGCGCAGCCAGCCTTGGCTTGTAGTCGGCTAGGTAGAGCAGGAGAGGTCCAAAGGTGATGCTAATGCTTTGGATGGTGACTTACTCAGCTGCAAGGGGAAAGGTAACTGGGGTCTGGAGCCTTTGTGTAGGACTCAGGAGGCCAGAGTCACTGATGAATGGGAGTGACCTTGGACAAATCATTTAACTTCTTGGGGATTCTGGAAGATGAAGTTGTTGGACAAGAATCTTTTGGCTCCAGTAAGTTGCTGCTGGGGGACTATGTGTTGCCTCCAGCCTGGGGCCCCAGGACCCTGCTGCTTGAAGTGCAGGAGGAGGTTTGCCATTGTGATACTTTATTGTTGAGCTCATCATCTGTCTCCCTCTCTCCTCTTCTCCCTTACTCCCTCATTCTGTCCCCATTTCAAGAACTGTATGCTATTAAAAGCCTTCCACCTTTATTGGGGACCATTGGAGCTTTATAGCACCAGCAGATTGGGTGGGGCCAGTCACAATAAACAGATTTATACTGGGTATAAAAGAGACACCTATAACTGCTGGAGGTTAACACTTTCAGGGCCTTGGGTGGCAGGCTGCAGGCCCATCCTTGAGACTCTGTCCATGGTGGGGGTGCCTCCTTTTGGTGGACACCTGTTGGGCTAGGTTTTTCAAGGGAGCCTGAGTGAGTTCTTGTTCAGCAAGGGTGGGAGCCCTCTAAACAATCTCTCCTGTTTGTATAACATCGGTTGCACAGGGGCATATAGTGAGTGCTTCCTTTCTCTATGGGTTTTACAGATGAAGAGTCTTGTTGTCTAGAATCTAACTGCTAGGTGAAATACAAGATACGGATCCCTACCTACCAGCCAAAGAAAAGCAAAAACAAAATCAGTTAGCCCTACGGTCATAGTGAAGGAAGCCCTGGGAGTCTCTAAACATTTAGCTTGCTCTGTAGGCACCTGAGTGGTAAAACTGCAGGCCGCACCAACATCTGAGCCTGACTTGGATTTCTTTACCACCCTCTCTCCAGCCCAGGCTGCCACATGGTAGATACTCTCCAAATTTGTGTAATGGAGACATCTGCTACAGAGAGCTTCTTGTCCAAAAGTTTAATGTATAACTGCCCCCTTGCCTAAGTTTTGTGTGCAGTTTTCAGAGTTAAACTGAGCATAAAATTAGTTTTGCTTCATATGGCATCTGTACACATTATTAGAATGTATCTTCCTTTTTGTAGAAATAATATTATTCAGCTTATCTAAAATATATAGCTCAAAAAATGTTGACGTTAAATGCTACCAGAGGAGTGAAGGCATATCTCCGTGGTAAGAGTGCTTGCCTAGCCTGCTCTAGGCTCTGGGTTAGATTCTCCAGCCCCACATTAGGAAAAAAAAAAAAGAAAAAAAGGCTGGCCATGGTGGTGCACACCTGTAACCCCAGCACTTAAGAAGCTGAGGAAGGGGATTGCCGTGAGTTCAAGGCATCTTGGTCTATGCAATGAGCCAGGACCAGTCTGGATTACAGAAGGAGGCCCCATCTGAATGAAGAGCATGCTACCAGAAAAATTTCAAAGGATATAGTGTGAATTCCTCCTTTATATGCTACTAGCATAATTTCTGCTACTTTACTAGTTTGGTATTCTCATTTAGTAGTACTAGTTAGTTTACTGTCTACTAGGTTAGTTCCTTTTGTACGCTCTTGTCAGTGTCCTCTGGGTGAGAAAAGAGCTAGAATGACCCCAAGTTTCTACTGAGTAAACCTGAGGTATAGATCAGCAAATACCAGCCATCCTGAGAGGCAAAAGCAAACTGCCCACCTGAGCAGCCATCAGTATCGCCCACGCACTGTTCTCCCAGAAGAAGGAAGCGCATTGTCATTCACCATCCCAGCTCTCGGTGTCCAACACCTGGTGCCCCTTGGGGCCAGTCTCTAAGAGTCTGGCTGCCAGCTGACCAGCAGCTGTCTGTCACGGTGATGGTGATGATGATGGTGATGGAGCTGCCCTCGGTGGTGATGATGAAGAGGTGGGGCTGGCCGGGCCACGTCCTATAATGAGGCACCTCTGGCACTTGCCAGGCCTCAGTGGATGGTCTCCTTGGGAGTCCCTCGCAGAGGGGTACTGCGTATGAATAGGTCGCGCTGGAAAACCTCTCTTTTCTAAGGCAATTTTATTAGCCCTTCAGTCACAATACAGATGTCTGTTTATAGGACTTACTTTGTGTGGACACCCAGTGGCTCAGGCTGTTGATGGCTTTATGGCCTTTCTCCCATTGCCCAGGCCCACTCACAGCATCACCATTCTCCTGTCAGCCAAGCCCAGGAGCCTTTGTTGCAGCCATATTACCCCTCTGGCAAAGGCAGCCTCTTAGAAAAGACTGGACCCCAGGAGCCAGACTGCAACAGGACACTGTCTGTGCCCATAGTCTTTAGGCATAATGAGGTCCACCATTAACCCTTCTTAGGTTTAAGATAGGTTTTGTTGTTGTTGTTGTTGTTTTGTTTTGTTTTTTAGAGAAAAAAGGCATTTAAGTTGCTCATGTAGCCACGGTAAATCCCCACTAATTGGCACTTCTCCTTACCTCAAAAATAAACTCAGTGGACCCCAAACTGGGTTCTGATATGGTGAGTGTAAGCTTAAGGTTCCTGTATGCAGCCTCAAATCTTTAAAAAAAAAAAAAAAAAAGACCAGCAGTACTAGTAGAAGGGCCCACAGCCAACCCCTTAAATAGCCTGAGGTTTGGATATTCTGCTTAGGATTCAGGACGTAGAGAGCCAGTAGGTAGCTCTCCACTGGCATCAAATTAGCACAAGAGCAAGCCCTGTGGGCCACCATGGGTGCAGAAGACAGCCCTGACACGCACACTTATCCCTAACATACCTGTCTTGGGCTTTCACACGACGTTGCTCAAATCTGTCAATACTGTTTTCTTCTATTTCGATTTGTTGTTTAGTCTCTCCTTTTTCTCTTTAAAAATGAGCAAGAACAAAGCAACAAAAAACAGTACTTGCCTCCTCTTGCCGCAGAAACACAGAAAATTTAGAGGACAAATATATGCCAGTCACTTCTCCACCACTCAAAGTTGAAGGGGGTGTGGAGTCCTCGGTCAGAGTTGAACTGTGGGTCATTCGTTCTTATTTACTCATTCAGCAAATATTTATGGAGTGCCTGGCAAAGGCTACGCTCTGTGCAGGGTGCTGAGGAGACACCACAGAAGACAGATGAGGTCCTGCCCTTATGGGGCTTCCATTCCCTTGAGGGCTGCAGCCAAGAAAACAGTAAATAAACCCATAAAATCATCTCAAACTATTAATGGGTCATGAGAAAGTGGCTCAACCTATCTTGCATCAGTTTGGGGCTTGCAAGGCAGAGGAAGAAGGTTCAGCTTCGAAATACAAACTTACTGGGTGACCTCTGGCAGGAGGTGATGAAACTGATCTTATCCTCTGGGAAGCCCACTTTCCACACTATCAAGTGGATATCTGCAGGTGAAGTAAAATATTCACATAGGTGACATGTGCTGGCCTGGTTCTTTCATCTGCAACAATGTCTCCAGGCCACAGTGGCCTGACATTTGCTTGTAACACCCAGCTCTCTGGCAAGGATGAGGCATGGTACCTCACGTACACCTGTGGAAGGATGCACTGTGTCTGTTGTGACTTTGCCTCCTGCGGGTGAGATGTTTTCAGGTATAAGGCACACATTTAGCTCCTGTTCTCAGCCAAGATTCTTTTGATGGAAAACCTTTATTCTCTCCTTGGCTACTTTTGCTTTGATTTTTATAAGAAAACCAGTTTGTGAGCTTCCCTGAAGTATCATTCAACTTTTTACTCCTTGAGTCAAGAATGTTTACTGTCCCCACAAGCCCGTCTGTGTTCCTCCTCTTAGGAATTGGACTTCTACCCGAGCACTTTCAGTAGACAGGGAACTGGAATAGAAGCAAGCCCAGGGTTTCAATTGCTTTCATCTTGCACCAACTTTCTCCTCCCAGGCTTTCAGATTTGTGATTTCCTAAACTCTTTGCAAAAATGTATCTTTATCCTTTGGAGGAAATATTATTAAAAAGTGGCAAAAGCCTATATTACAAGTAAGGAAACTGAGGTAGCAATGCTAATTCATTTGAAAGCTTTCATTTCTGGAGTTCCTAGTTTCAAACAGGAGCATTGTTCACATTTTTTTAAGCCCAACTGAGCATCTCAGAAATTCACCAGACTGAATCACTCTTGTCTCTCTACCTCTGTCTCATGCTTAGGGGGAGGGTGGAGTTGTCAGAACACAGCACTTGGTCATCAGACCTGGCCTGCTCCCTCCCCACTCTCTCCTCAGTGTGACTTCACAGGAAGAGCAGTTCTGTCTACCCATAATCTGCAATCTGCGGACGTAGTCATTTCTTCTTGGAAGAGCTTTTTCCTCTGCCTGCTCCCTCTTGCCTGAGTTTAAATTCCCAGCTTCCCGACCCAATGGGGTTGGGCTGCGCTCTGCATGAGGTTAGGAACACAGGAGAAGAATGTGTGTGACAGAGCCCCAGCCAATTGAGTAATGTTTACTCTGTTGGTGGCTGGGACGCTCACTCGAGCTGGCAGAGTTCCACCAGCCAGAGGAACATTCCTGCATTATCACGGATAGGAGGTTGGCCTTAAAATGTCAAGGGTAATGGCATCCCACCGGTTTCGGGGTGCAGGTCACAGACCCCAGTGAAGGAGACCCCAGACTTAAGTGCCAGTGGCCACCTGGGTGACAAGCTGAGCCCCACATTGCCCAAGAGTCCCTACACCTTCTTCTTTCCTTATTGAAAACAAAAAGAATTCTAGACATATTTCCTGGCTCACATTGGTCCTCTGTTTACCCAGCATTTTGTCTTCCAACAGAAACAATAGGTGATATTATTTTATTCTATCATCTGAGGAAGGGAGATCTGTAAGCCCATTTTACACATTAAAAATGCCCAGGTTCCAAAACTGGCTCATTCAGAATCATCAGAGGGCTAAGGCAGAGAAAAGGAGAAAAAATCCTAGTGTAAGGTACCCGAGAAGCTAGAGCTGTTGCTCTGTGGAACTGTGGAGCTGGAGTCAGTTTTGTTTTCAAAGTTCTTAGAAAGCTGGATTGAATATCTAGGGTTCTGTGAACTATAGTTGTCATACCAGGTTTCTGAAATGTCCCTCTGGTTAATGACACCACCCTGAGCAGCTCCTCTCTGGCATCTGTAAGGCAGCTGTGTCTGTCTTTGAACACATACTCACACTCTGTTCTACATAAATCAACATACACATCCTAAATACCACCAGGCTTTGATAAGTAGTACAAGAAAACAGAGCTGATGGAAAAAAACAAGGTTAAGGGAACAACACTAAAACTTCATCAGTGACACGTTTTGAAAAGATAAGAATCCAATAAAAACATTAGCAGGGTTTTATACTTTTTAAATGGCTGAAAAGCACGTAAAAGGTGTCCAACAATAAATATGGCATTTGGGTTTTTAAAAGTCCTGAAGTTTGCCCAAGGAAGTAGGTGTCAGAAGGGTTACAAGTCATAAGTTATTGTGAGGCTATGGAGAGAGGATTGTCTAAATTTGGGAAGGAACAGTGTGATTCCTTATAGGCACAGGTGTGGCTTATAGCCCTCGGCTTGACCAAGGTGGCTGGCAGATGTTCAAGGTGTGTGGTGCATGCACAGGCACAGTTAATATATTTCTGAGTGGCCCCGTGCAACTGGGCATAGATTTCTGAATTCACTGATGTTTCCCAGACATAGAATTCATGTGCCTCTCAAATTCTTCCTGAGTACAGTAATGAACTGAAAACCGATCTGCACTTTCCACTCGGCCATTGCCACAGAACTGATCATCGGTTTCCTTCAGCTACAAGTGACTCACCTGGCCCCGGGTCCTCTGAGTAGCTTCTGTTCTTCTTTTGGTCTTTAAGTAGTCACAGTGCCAGGTGCTCTGCAGGGCTGAGAAGTCAACAAAAGGTGAAAGCCATCTCTTCTTTTTTTTTTTTTTTGGTGACACAATATTAAAAATTTCTTCCCACATTTTATTGATATGTATATGTGCAAAATTCAAGGTTTACAATGGAGTTGAGCATTTTGTGCACATTTGTATCTTGTCAAGGTGACAAGGGCTTTCCCACTCTCCTTTTGTCCTTCCCCTAACCCACCCCTCCCTCCCTCCTCCCCCACCCTACCCCCCTCTTTCACGTTGTCTTTCGCCTTAAGTTCCATAGGTGTTGTGATCTGGGTCTCTCATATCAGAGAGACCATTCAATGTTTCACCTGCTGTTTCTGACTTACTTCACTAAGCCATCTCTTCTTTAAGAGGGTGCAAGAAGCAAACATGTCAGAGATTAGGGTGACTCTAAGAGTCTCTTTGTAAAATACAAAGGCTGGACCGGCTAACTACCAGGCCAAATCAAGAAGAGCTTCCCAGAGGTGACACTTTGTTGTCTCAAGGGTGTGACAAGGAGTAGAATGGAAGGGCTTTCCAGGCAGAAAGAACAGCTGGTGCAAAGGCACAGAATCAGGACACAGCGGGGCCATTGGAGACCTCGCCCGGGTGACTGGATACGATGTGGTTTAGGGGTAAGGCAAAGAAGGCACAGCACAGGCCCTGAAGCCTGATTCTGCCAGTCTCAGCTGGGGCTATTCCAGAAAGTAGTGAGGAGCCTCTGAAGTTTCCAAGCAGGGTAGTGACATGGTGCAGTGTTTTAGAATGATGTCCCAGGCTCCTCACCAGGCTGCAGCAGGTTGAAGAGCTCCCTCGAGATGGGTGATAGCACACAGAGGTGCTGGCTTTTGGAACATAAGCTTGCTCCATGTTTTTGACACTTCTGACCAGTCTTATTGAATAAAACCCAGATATCTATGTCTGATTCATATGCTATTGAGAGCTCAGCAGAAATCCAGCACTGAGTAGCTGAGGCCTGGGGACTTTCTCACCAGGGCTTTAGGGAGTTCTCTAGGCTCTACCTGGGATGCCTTTTGGTGTTGGACCCATGTGCCGTGATTCATAGGACCATGATGGGCACAGGGCCAATTAGTGGCTTGAGCCAGAAAGCAAAAGGAGAGTGTACATCCAGCATCGGTCCTTGTCATTTCTCCTATGGTCCTCTGTGGCTATTAACCTGGCATCTATGGGAAGTCAAGGCCAACCCACTCTCCTTCTCAAATCTTCCTTTTCAGAGTGGCCACAGAAGACAGGAAGACACCATTCTAATCCTTAACACAGGTGCTATAGCACAGTGCTTGGGTCACAGGTGCTCAGTAAAGTTTGTGACCTTAGTCAAAGACAGTCCAAAAGCGGGAGAAACTATTGTATTTTGAGCACCAAGGATGGCCTGGGTAATCTCATATTCACTCTCACTCAATCTTTTTCCCAGTGGCTTAAAGGATGGATATTATTAGTCATAAGGAAAATGAAGCTCCGGGAGATTCAGTTCCCTCCCCAAGGTCACACAGCTGTTATGTGGTAGAGCTAGGACTTAAACCCCATCACCCACCTGGCTCCGGAGCCTGCACACTTTTGCATTGTACTTTCATTCTCGTTTCCAGTGCTCTTCTGAATATGTGAAATATAAAAAAGCTTGGCTCCTGCCTCTAGCAAGAGCACCTATTTCTGATGTGCCTGCAGATACCTTGTGATGCCCTGTTGGCCATTTTACCTCCCTACACACACCCCATGCCGGTGGGCTACAGCAGTGCCCAACGCACAACAATTACTGAATCCCTGTGAGAGAAGCATCAGTGGGAAAGGGTGAGTGCAGGTGCATCCTGAGCCGATGAGCCTCCTGCCTAGCTCCCACCACACTGCAATGATGGTAGCCTCCTCTTTGTGATGGGAGGTTCTCTGGTGTGTAGAGGAAGAAGCTGGAGCTCACATTGTAAACGGATGGCAAAGCTGTGATCGAACAGAGATCCCTTAATTCCTGGCCAGTACCCAATCCCTTGGCTGGCGGTCTTCAGAAGAAGGTTCAGAGGCCTGTCTTTGGCAGAGCAGCCCTTCTGTTGCATTTCTTACATGATGAAGTTCTTTTGGGGAAGAACGTGTGCAAACCCTAGGGGGCGTGGGCTATGCTGTCCAGGTTCTAACAAATGGCTCAAGTCTGTCTCCTGCCATGATCTCTTATAAAAAAGGCTTTTGTTTCCTGCGGATATCCTTGGTTAATTATTTTTAAATAAATAATTGTGCAGCCCGTGGCAGTGGAGAAGCCTCCCTGTGGCGCATATTTGATCATCAGAGGGCTAGCCCTTTTCCTTCAGCCAAATTAAATAGGCTAAATCCAGAGACTGTTTGATTTGAGACGGAATCGATGATGGGGACAGGCTGGGAGGTGAGCACACACCTGACTCTCAGCGTTATCACCACTCTCTTGGGAGCAGAGCATCTTGGGGAGGTAAATAGCTAGCCTGGGAGTCCGAAAATGCCAGAGAGAAACAGAGTGAAGTCCAGTTGCTCCGAAAGGCAAGAGCAGTGCAGGAGCCAGGCCTGCTCCGAAGTTGCTCTCAGGGCACTGTATCAGTGGTTCGGCCAGAGTAAGATCCTCCAGAAACTATTTTCTATGGAAACATAATTGCATTCATTACTTAAAATCTGCCCCAAGTTGCCTCAACTTCTAGAATCTTATGACAAATACCTAGGGGTCCATCCTGACACTAGCACCTTCCCTGGACATCCCCACTGACAACTGCCATGCTAGGATAATAGAGGTGTTATCTTTAATCCCAAAGTAGCCCTAACGAGAAAGTGTTTTTCCCATTTAAGAAAGGAAAACAAGGTACAGAAAGGAAAAGAATTTTTTCTATAATCACAAATTCTATTAAGAGGAAAAGAAGGATTGAACTTGAGTCTGTCTAAGGCCACTATCTTCTTGCTACTGCCTTTTTGTTAGAAATTTTTTCTTTCTTTTTACTAGAAATCTACTTCCTTCATTTCCATTGCATCTGGCTGTGCCTTTGGAGTGTATAAAGTTCAATCAAATCTCTTTCTTTTTCTATAAATAACCCATTGAACTTTTGGAAGATCCTCCTGGGAACTGGATAGCCAATGTGAGCGGACAAAGGACCCAGCTCAACTAGAGTAGAGGATGCAAACAGGTACAGAAAAGACAGACAGGACTTGTTGATGTGGAGAGGTAGAAGTCTTTCTTCCTTTAACTTCATGGACCCTATTTTTTCCAGAAAATAATGTGATGCTCAGGACTAATGTCCACCAAATTCCAATGCCAAACCCACCCCCACTGTCAGCCCCTTGAATGCAAGCATGAGGAAAGGACCAATAGAAAAAGCCCATAGAGCGAGCATCAAGCAACTTCACAGTCAAACAAGTTGCTCTTTAAGGTTAGAACTTTGCAACAGCATCTGTTTGTTCTTTTTCCCTCTGAAGCTCTAGGTCATAACAGCCTTGGGTAATGTTCTTAGGAGGATCTTGGTAAAACTATCTTGAGTCTGTCCCGGTAAGCTTTCAAGCCTAGTGAATTACAAACTGCTAGTGATGGCAGCTTGCCTGGGTCGCAGAGGGGACTTTGTAGCCTCCACTGGAAGGTGGGGCTCTCACTGGGGCAAGAGTCAGGGAAGGAGGGAAAGAAAAATAAAGTCGGGGGGGTTGGGGATTTAGCTCAGTGGTAGAGTACCTGCCTCACAAGTGCAAAGCCCCGGGTTCAGTCCTCAGCTCTAGACAATAAAAATCAAATTTTCAAAAATACAAAAAATAGAGTTGGTATGCAGAGATGGTTCATCTTGGAAAACTGGGTAAAAGGAGATGAGCAGCCAAAAGCCGGCCCACTTCTCCACATGATTCCATGCTTCCATATTTGTTCTCATTCCTTGGCAAGGACAGTCACCAAACCTTTTTTGTCAAATCCAAAACAAACAAACAAACAAAAAAGAACACCGTCTGGGGATGAGTCACCCCCATATCCCTCCAACCTTGTTATCAGCTATCTCATGGTCAGCTCAGGCTGGATTTGCTTTTTCAAATTGGACCCAAGGTTTTTTTGCCCCTCCACACCCTTCAATTACCTGTCTCTTTCCAGCATTTTCTCTTCCCAGAAAGCAAACCTCTTTTTTGTTTTTCTATGCAAGAGGGAAGGTTGGAGCGGTGAGAATGTAACTATGCTCAGCTCTCCCTGGCAGAATAGACTGCTGTGCTAAGCATCCACGACTCATTTGGGTGGCCCGCCTGCCTCACTTCCTAGCCGGATGTGCCTTTTCCTGTGCCCTGGAAGTCAGCCACATGAGATGCCATTAAAGGAATGGGATTCCCATCCCTGTCCTGCTCTTTCCGTGTCTCCTGGCTTCAAGGGCTCAGCCAAAAGATGACATGGCAGAGACTGATGGCTGAGGTGTGGCTCTTACAGAGTTCATTGGACAAGCGCCTCCTCTTTGTCAAGTGGTCTGCTCATGCTTTGCAACCCTGCAGAGACTAGGGATGCATTTCTAGAAGGCATTTTGGAAAATGAAAGAAATACTCTGGCCAGGACAAAAAGGTCAACCCTGGAATCCTAAGAAACTGCAGAATCAGTGACCAGCAAAATCCACTCGTGAGAGAGTTTATCGAGTAGCTGCCCAGTGCCAAGACATGAAATACAGCAATGGCTAAAACAGACAGAAGGCCACACTTTCATGCAGCTTACGTTCTGGAGTGACAGTAGAAGCCTTCCACCTTTACCCCAGAGAAAGGCAACTGACATTTCTTATGAGTGGACAGGGGAAGAGAAGGCAACTTTATTTTCTTATCATCCAGCCTTGAAAATGAGGGGTTCTGAGTCAGGGTTCCAGGGAGATGAGTGACACTGATGTTTCCTTTGGCACTTGTGTTGTTTTTCAGGAGTGCGCTACAGCCAGCAAGGAAACAATGAGGTCACTTCCTCCTCAACAATCAGTCACCATGGCAACAGTGCCATGGTGACCAGCCAATCGGTTTTACAGCAAGTCTCCCCAGCCAGCCTGGACCCAGGCCACAATCTCCTCTCACCTGATGGTAAAATGGTGAGTACACCTGGGCCATTGTAGCTCTGAAGCTGATAAGATAAGAGGCAAAACAAACACAACTTCTCACAAGGCCTACCTCAAACAATGAACCATTGTAGCGCCACAGGGGAAAATGGGGGCTGTCCAGAGTTGGAACGGAAAGGTAGAGCTGGTGACCCAGCCTTTGGCGGGTAGAAGAGGTGTTCAGTTTGAACCCAGCCAATAAATCTGACAGAGCTCTGCTCTCATTTTATTGATTGAATGCCTCATAAAGAAGCAAGCCGGGTGGGACGCTGTTTGTTTTGGGGCTGCCAGTGACATTTGTGTTGATAAAATGTTCCTTCATCCCTCTCCTCCAAGGCCTCCAAAGTCAGTTTTTTTTAACCCAGAGAGCACCAAATCCCCTTTTTACTGAGCCCCCTGGTATTGGAAGGAAAATCAGGTCAGGATGTAGTAGATGGCTGGCGATGGAAGGAATGTTTTGAACTGAGATTCGAAAGGATGCGGATGCCTTTTCTGCCGAAGATCGAAGCACAAGATGGCAGACGGGGTAGGGTTGCTCTTAGAGTGAGAACCAGCAGACTCGGGAGTTATAATTGCCTGCTTCTAAGTCACAGTTCCAGCACTTAATAGAGTTGTAGCCTTGGGCAGATTACTGAACTACGTTGAGTTTCTTTTTACAGCTATAAAATGGGGGTAACAGAAATAGGATTTGAGAGGGAGTCAGTGTGATAACACGCAGAATACTCAGCAGAGTGGTCAGCACAGGAGATATTTAACAAATGGCCGTGTTTTGTCATGTTAATGGCAGTGTTATCTTACTAAATAAAGTTTTTGTCCTCATAACCACAACCCCACACCCAGATACAGCTTTACCCACTTAGCCATGAAAGGAGCATTGGCATTTTCAAGTTTCTAATCTCTCGTAATGCAAGGGCAGTGGAGAGCAGCTTGTAAGACAACAGGAATGTATTATAACACAGTGAGGGTAGGAAATGGAAAACTTAATTCTTTGGGTCATGCTCCATGTTTCAGAGGAGGGAGGAGCTGCAGGTTCCTGACCTCCAAGCTAAAGGTGGAGCTGCATGCATTCCCGCAAGGTGGCTGACCCAGAGGCCAGTGGGGGGCCAGGTTGGGGGGAGAGCAGCAGGGAACAAATGCCATTTTAGACCATGACGTGTGTGTTGTGTAGGCAACACAGGGCTAGTGAGTCACAGGTGATCAAGGCCCCAGCTCCCTAGAGGAAAACGAAGTAGAGTTTCTGAGGGAAACGCTGGCCTGGTCAACTCTAGTTTCAGGGGACCTGAGCTGGTCTCCCAGGTGGGGATCCTAGCCAGCAAAAATGGAAAGGGCATTTTGATGGGAGGTGTTTCGTACCCTCCTGGCCTCCCCCTATCCCTGAAGAAAGGTCTTGTTCCTGAATAACAGTTTGTGTCAGCTTCCTTGTGAGAGGCACAGGTAAGTTTTTAATATTTCCCAAGAGTGACATGGAGACCCAAGCAAATTAGGGTTGAGTATTACTGAGGTTTCCCTGGAAGAGACCTGTGGAAGAGAGCTTCACTTCCAGGTCTCTGGCTTGGAGAGTGGCTCAGTGGTGGAGCATTTGTCTACCACACAGCACTAAGAAAAAAAAAAAAAAAGATCTTAATCTCAGTTCTTACTGCTTGAAGATCCTGGGCTTTCGCTTCAAGCTCTCCTACCCTTCTAAGCCACAAGCGGCCTTACCCAGGCCCAGGTTGTTGAAGAGATAGCCTGCAGACACGCTTTTTGCTTCCTGCTCTCCTGGGCAATGCCCTAACTAGGCAGTATATTATCAGATTGATGATTGACCAACACAGCACACCTGAACGTTAGCAAACATCTGGAAGCTTGTTTGTAGGGACCTGCGTTTCACTTGTCTCTAACACCCTGGCTCATATGTTATGTCACTGTCACTGGATGCCCAAATTCAAGAGTCTGTTCTCTGTTAATATGTAACAAGTCCATCACAGATCTTGCGTTACCAAGATGACAGGTGGTTAAAAAGGAACACAGGCAAGGGGACCAATGGGTCTAAGGCTTGGCGTTGTCATTTACTAGCAGTAGGATGGAAAAGCTGCTTCACCTTCGTTTCTTCATCTGTAAAATGGGGAATAACATGCCATGGAACAGAGGATTGCTTGTAACTCTTTTGTGTCTGGGATAAACCCTGCCCTGGGAATGGCAGTCATTGTGTTGCTAACTTTCAGTAGGACATACCTTGGAAACCTTCCCCCAGAAATTGGTTTTGGAAATAATGTCAATCCATTTGAGCTGTTTGATGCTTTGTTGGGTGGGTACCACCCTTACCTCCATGGGTATACATTGACAAAAAGCTGTCCAGGTTTAGGGTTGCAGTCTGAGTGTAGTGAGGTTTATTTTTTCTTTACTTTTCTGTTCTGCTCTGTTCTTTTGAAAGCACATATTGAATATTTTCACAGTACCAAGCAGTATGTTGTGAGGGCGAAAAGCTCAGGCCTCTGAGGCAGAACTCTTGCCTTCAACTGGATGCTTGGCCGTATTTCTTAACCTCCTTGTCTACAAAATAGAAATAATAACACGTTCATAAATCGCAGGCGTGTAAAGGAGTCTGCATACTGAAAGGACTATAAATGGCAGCATTGTAGAATTCAGGCTCTCCAAATTGTCACTGAGGGTCACCAGAGTACCCATCGCAGCTCTCTGGTTTCCTGCCATCACTCCTTAAAGCAAAAGGAAAGTAATAGTTGCCCTTGACAATGGTAAATAACTAATGTTTCTCAAACATAGTAAGTGAATGAGATTTAACTCCAGCAAAATTAGCCTTGCATTTTGGCTTCCCGACTCACTAGTCAAGTGATAGAGAGCCAAGGTCAACTCTTCTGAGGTTCTGTCTCTTAATCTGTCATACAGAGATAATAATACTACTACCTTCTCTATTTGTGTCATTAACTATTAAAAACAATTAGCAGGGTCTGGAGGGATGGTACAGTGGTTATAGCACTTGCCCAGCAAGCGTAAGGCCCTGAGTTCAATTCCCCAGCACCACATAAAGTTGGGCATGGTGGTGCATGCCTGTAATCCCAGCACTTGGGAGCCTGAGGCAGGAGGATTGCTGAGTCCAAGGCCAACCTGAGCTCCATAGTGAGTTCAGGACCAGCCTGGACTATAGAGTGAAACCCTGTCTCAAAAAAAAAAAAAAAAAAAAAAAATTAGCAAAAGCAATTTACAAACTTTAAAGCCATAAATATTTAAATTATTTTTATCACTGCATCCACATTTCTGTTGCACTGTCAAAACTAAACAGTGGAATGGCAGAGAGATGACCGTAACTTCGTTGACTTTCTTCACAGGATGGTATTACCCAAGAGATCCAGTCCCAGGGCAGGTCACCAAGATTTTTTTTTCTTTTTTTTTATGACTCTGACATTTTTGAAAAACAAGTCTAGCAAACAGGCTGGTTCTATCTTGTTTGATGTGGTCAGAATTCCTTTTTGGTCACATGACCTCTAACTCATTTCTTGATGCTCATTTTAAAAACACAAACAAACCTGTTTGGTTTTTTTCTCTTTGTTTCTTGTTTTCTTTTCAAATTAACCTTGGAAACTGTGAGGTTAACCAGAGGGGAGGGCAGGAGATGGTGTCCCACCTGGGTATTGGTGTGAGAACTCTGGTCCGAGAAGCTTTGGGTGGTGGGGAAGGAATGAAGGAGGCTGAGTAGCTCTGGTGCCTGCCTGCCATATTGTAACCCTAGAGCACTGCTCGGGCTCCTGGTACTAACAACAAGGTCCCCCGTTTGCTTAGAGGGAAAGGGGTGATTTCTTCCTAATCATAATTTTGAAAATTACTTTAAAACTATAAATAATTACTTTTTTATAAAAACCTATATGTGTGGATAAAACTGGTACCATTATACTTGTTGATATAATTAAATAGAGAACATTAGAAACATTTCTGATAGCACTTGGATCAAAAGAAGCACACTGGTTATTATTGGTACTTTTTTTTTTGTTCATTTGTTTAATGCTATTCAGAAAGTCCCAACCAGTAGGCCTATAGGTATATTAGTTCTAGCAAGGAAGAGACTCTTATTAAGCACAAGGCCCTGAGTTCAATTCCCCAGCATCACATAAGCTAGGCATGGTGGCGAGTGCTTGTAATCCTAGCACTTGGGAGACAGAGGCAGGAGGATTGCTGAGAGTCCCAGGCCAGCCCGGGCTCCATAGTGAGTTCAGAACCAACCTGGGTTACAGAACAAGACCCTGTCTCAAAAACAAAAAAAGAGAAGAGACCCTTACTAGTATTTTATGGTTATAATGCAATTATATACTTGGAAGTATTTTTAACTGAGGAAAAAATACTAGCAGGGATCAGTGAAAAGATTAAGTGATCACATACAGAATAAAGACCCAAGAATCAGTAGCTCTTTCTTTCCAATCTCAGTACAGTATCATGGTCAAAGAGAATGGCGCTTATTTAATCACTTTGTCATTACAACATCAGCTCTTTGAGATAAATAAATTTTAATCTATAGTAAAAATTTGGAAAATGTAGCAAAACTTAATAATGGCTCATTCCTCCAACCTTTAGTAACAATTAGGGGTGAAGGGGAGAGGTATCCTACATAATGGGTAAGAACGTGGGTTCTAGGGCCATGCAAACCAGGACTTGAGCAAGTGGGGTATGACTCGCGAGTTTTGAACTCTTAGGCAGCATACATACATACTCCAAGCCTCACTTTTTCACCTGTGAAATGGGAATGACATAAGAATCTGACTCACAGGACTCTAACAAAGTCTCTGAATCATCCCAGGAGCAGGACGCAGTGACAGCTTCCTTGCACTCCTGCCCGGTCCCTAATATGCTCTCACTGGGAAATCCCAAGATAATTCTTCAGTTCAGATTTTCAACCATCTTGTATCCCTAGCACATAATATAGAAGGCATAAAGGGAAACAGAGGGTACGTGCAAAGTGAGCAAGTGACAATCATGTAATGTATGTGAATAAAAGAATTTCTGAAGCGGGCTGGTCGCTCAGAGATAATCAACAAACCTAAGTGCCCCTACAGCAGGGAGTACGGTCCGTTTTATTTACTGCGATGTCCTCAGCACCTACAAAAGTATCTCTTCCACAGTAGGTGCTTACTAAGCTTGTTGTTGAGTAGATGCGCGAGTTGGTGGGCCAGCAGTGCCAAGGAATGGCAAAATGATGTCTTTGTGGAAAGCGCCTTTTGTGGGCAGCTCGCACTCAGGCTGTTCTTGTGTTCCATTTCCAGCAGATATCCGTCTCAGGAGGAGGTTTGCCCCCCGTCAGCACCTTGACGAATATCCACAGCCTCTCCCACCATAATCCCCAGCAATCGCAAAACCTCATCATGACCCCGCTGTCTGGAGTCATGGCCATTGCACAAAGTAAGTTCTGGTTGCAGTCAGGAAACATGGAGGCGGGCCGAAGACAAGCAAGAAGCAAGACAATGTGATTGAAAAAAAAAAAAAAAAAAGACCAGGGGCTGGAGGAATGGCTCCGTGGTTAAAGCGCTTGCCTAGCAAGTGCCAAGACAAGTGCTAAGTACTGAGTTCCATTCTCCTGTACAACGTGAGCTGGGCATGATGGCGCACGCCTATAATCCCAGCACTTGGGAGGCTGAGACAGGAGGACTACCATGAGTCCAAAGTCAGCCTGGGTTCATAATGAGTTCAGGACCATCCTGGGCTACAGAGCGAGACCCTGTCTCAAAAAAAAAAAAAAAAAAAGCCATCAGTGAGGCCCCATCACATCTGTAGGTTTGACTTGATTTCTCTCATTTCTTTACTCTCCTCAACAATTTTAGGATTAGCAAGAACACTTTTTGTAGCGGATTGAGATCCTGGTCACAGTTTCCTATCTGCACAACCTGGTTCCCATCATAGAACCTTTATGAGATTGAATTTCTTCACTGTACAATGGATTGTTGAGGCCATCAATAATTGAGAATAGAGATTCGCCTGTAAATCTGTGAAGCATGAGTGCGTATAATGTCCCAGCCTATACCTTTGTCTCATGTTTATGCTTATCCCTAAGTATGTGACAGGCTTTCCAGGAGATTCTTAGTGAAGATAGGCAAGACATGATATTTATGCAGAGGACAAAACTTCCTTGGCTCGTAGTGGCAATACAGGGTAGAACCCTGTGGGAAACTGTCCAAGGACCTCTGAACTTTAAAAACTCCAGGGAGAAATAAGTTGTTTAAGCAGATGCCTGCAGCCAGAGAGGTAGAGCAGGCCCTTCCAGCCAGAGGCCTCCATGCCACACACAGCCTGTGCTCACCCCAGATGAGCCACTTCAGACCAGGAAGGCTATAGCAGTAGGCTGTGATGGTGGACGTGAAAGTTTTCATGCTGATGAGAGTTCAGTGCTTTCAGCTTTATTCTGGTAGCTCAGGCCAAATCATTATTTCTCAAAGCCGTCATTGTATCCTTGGGAAATATTTCTGAGATGACTCAGGAGACATCTCAGGGTGGCGGTGGTGGCCACTTTTTTCCAACATCATATCGCCCCTCTGTCCTCTCAGCTCCCCTGTGTCTTGTGTCCATGTTGACTACGTCTTTGTTTTGCTCTTGTGTGACAGCTTTTCTTCCTTCTTCCCACATCAACTTCAGCAATGGTAGAAACTCATTGAATGAATTTGCAAGGTTCCCACTCTATTCTTAGCTGCTGGAAAATCAACATAAAATTTGTGCTTATTTTTGCAGAAGAAAAATAGGAATGGAGAATCCCTTAGAGAACTCACAAATTATAAAATTAGTCAGGTGTAGTGGCACACGATAATCCCAATACTCAGGGAAGCTGAGACAGTAGAACTGTGACTTCCAACCCAGCCTAGGCAACTTAGCAACTGAGATCTTGTGTCCAAAAAAAAAAATTTTTTTTTAAAAAAAAAAGGGCTGGGAATGAGCTCAGTGTGAAGGCCTTGGGTACTCCACAGGTGACAGCTGCTCTACAGATAATAGATAGATGGATAGATAGAAAGATAGTATTTTTTAATTTGCTGCCTTTTCACTGGACCCTTTGTTACATGAACTATTATGGTAACCAAACTAATACCAGGATTTGGATTGAGAATTAAATAGGATTCCTGAAGCCAGCTTGCTTGCCTTTTAAAAGGTTTAATTAAAAGTTCTACACCTGTAATCTCAGCACTTCAGGAGGCTGATATAGGAGGATTACAAGTTCAAGTGTCATCTGGGCAACATAGTAAGACCCTGTCTCAAAATTTAAAAATAAAAGAAGCTGGGGATATTGCCCAAATGAGTGGGATAGTACCTCTGGGTTTAATTCCCAGAACCAAAAAAAAAAAAAAAAAGAAGAATCGCATGCAAACTTTGCTGAGACTCTGGTCCCACCCTGTGGAGTGCCAGGATGAAGAGTTGGTCACAAGCACCGTCGCTTCGTTGACATGTGTTGTTGAATCCAGGGACCTTGCCTTAGGACTGCAGGACGCAGGACACATGACTTCTTAGTGCCATGTCCTCATTCTCTGTGTCTCTACTCCGTGGCTTCCAGTAGATGCTTCTTAAACAGGACTCTGTGCCCAGAAAACAGGTGAGAAAACACCAAGAGCCACACACTGCAGGAGCTAGAATGACATCAGAGACACTCCCTTGGTCCTGGAACTGAGGCATATCAGGATCACATACTGTCGAAAGGAAGATTCCTCGGTCCCACCCCTGAAGATTCTGACTCAATTATGTCTTAGGTGGGGCCGAGGAATGTATATTTCTTAAAGAATTCCTCTAAATGGCTCAGAAGTTCAGACACATTTCAGAACAGTGCCTTCAAATGTCATAGCAGGTTAATTTGCTTTTCTGGGCACAGATTTCCCCAAAGGACCAGAAGCCATAAGCCCTGGAAAAGTAGCAAGTCCATGGGGCTTCCTAGGAGAGCGAGGCCATAGCAGGAGATTAGAAAGGGTAGGAGGATATCAGGATGCTGGCTTCAGAAGCTGAGCCCCTGAAAGAAGTGGAGGTAGTGCTACTCTGAGGGTGATCAAAGGGTCTCATCCCCAGCCCCCCCCCCCCCAGGAGAACCAGAGGAGGGCTTGTCCTCCTTCCCGTCTGATCTGGGGTCTTAACCTTTAGGTGTCTGATCACGGTATCAGCTAGAGCTCAGAGTAGTTAGCAATTGTTAAGGACTTTGTGCTATCTCCATTGAAGACCTTCCCAATCCAGCTGGTGAAATCCTCTCCCTTTCAGGAAAGGCTGCTAGGTGTCCCTTCTAAGTCTACCTAAAATAATCCTTTTTCTAGATTCCCTTCTTCATCTCAGAAAGCCAGAGCAAAGAAAATTGGCTGTTCCCCCCAATCCATTTCACCTGTCTTCCCAGTGTCCTGCCCAGTAGCAGCCAGATAATAGGTGCCGGGAGACCTGTCACAGTGCCAGCCCTGGTTCCAAGGATGTCTTGGAATAGAGACATGGTAGGTAACCGCTGAGGCTCTCAGACATCAGGACAGAAAAATGGCCTGTAGGGTCAAGGGCTAACTTTTAAAGTACTGCTTCTTCCTTCCCCAAACTTGGTCCTGTTGGTACCATCAGCCTGTGGAGCCGGGTAGGATACAGCCACTTCCCAGGCTTCCCCACTGCCCCAGGCAAGAGGGCTGGCCCCTGGCCTCTCCCAGGGTCTTTGCATCATCTCTTTAATCAGGTCTTCATAGCCCAGGCCTATGGAGAGGGTTTTATTTTGAATCAGAATGTGGGTCCCCACACACTGCTGCCATCTACTGGGCATACAGATCAGAACAGAAATCCACACCCTGGAGTGAACACCTGTAACTAACTGCCCAAAGTCATGGAGGCAAGCGTTTCTCAGACTGGCATGGACGAGTCACCTTTCCCAGAGTTCTAGCAGCCTCAGAGGAGCTGAGTTTGGGAGGACACAGGGTGAATTCGGGAGACTCAGGCTTCAGTCAGGTTGGTTTAAAGTCTGACCCTGAAGCTCATTGCAGAATTTAAGAAATCTCTCCAAATCTGTTTCCTTGTCTGTAAGTCACGTCTGGTCTCTCTCCTGCATCAGGCTCTGCCCAGTGACAGGCACATGGAGCAGGGGCTCTCCCATTGGCTGGCGCCACGCAGTCGCCTCTCCTGCTCCCTAAAGCCGTCTCTGACCTTTCTCTTTTGCAGGCCTCAACACCTCCCAAGCCCAGAGCGTCCCAGTCATCAACAGCGTGGCCGGCAGCCTGGCAGCCCTGCAGCCTGTCCCGTTCTCCCAGCAGCTGCACAGCCCTCACCAGCAGCCCCTCATGCAGCAGAGCCCTGGGAGCCACATGGCCCAGCAGCCCTTCATGGCTGCTGTAACTCAGCTGCAGAACTCGCACAGTAAGGGGACGGGCATGAGGAGGGAGGCAGAACCCAAACCGTTCCCTTCTCTGGGTCAGAATTCTGTCGGGGGATTACCAGTTTACTCATTTTTCCCTGTCGGTAACCAACCACGACAGCTTCTCAAGCGCAGCCCGTCTTGCCCTTCCCTTTCTTCTGACCTGCCGGGTCCCTGGGGGAAGGGGGCGGGAGCTAGAGACTGTGGGGGACACGTGCCACAAGTTCTGAGTCCGCCCCAGAGGGAGAGATGTCACTGCTCGGCCTGCGGATGCCGGCAAGCCGTCCCAGCCCTCTAGGAGGCTGAGGCAGGAAAAGTGCAGGCTCAAACCCAGCCTGGGCCCAACCCAGCCTAACGACTTAGTGAGAGCCTGTCTCAAAATCAAAAATAAAATGTGGGCTAGGGATGTAGTTCAGTGTGAAGACCCTGGTCTCAGTCTCTAGTACCAAGAAAGAAGGAAGGAGGGGAGGGAGAGAGGGAGAGAGATGGAGGGAAGGAGAGATCACTAACCAATGACAGAACTTTCTTCTAGTGAGCTTTAATTTAGCACTCTCTCTCTCTCTCTCTCTCTCTCTCTCTCTCTCTCTCCCCTCTCTCCTTCTCTCTCTCTCTCTCTCTCTCTCTCTCTCTCTCTCTCTCTCTCTCTCTCTCTCTCTGTCTGTCCGTCTGTCTCATTGGGAATTGAACTCAGGGCCTCACCCAAGGTAGGCAAGGATCCAACTACTAGGCTATACCTTCAGCCTTTCTTAGCCTTTTCTATCCAAAAATTCAAGTAGCCATTGCCAAATGATCAGCTGACCTATAATTTGTATCTTGTTTGCTTCCCCGAAATAAAAGAATCATAAAGGACCCATTCCCTGATTTATATACTCCATACTCCTCTAATCAAAAACAATGAATGCAGGTGAAAAAGACTGCCTGCATACCATCCTGGGTGAGGAGTATCAGTGTTTCTTCCACTCGCGTAGAGGATCTCCCTTTATTCAGTTTCTACACCTCCCCCGAGCCTACGCGTCTCTGCCTTCCAACTTGAGTCTCAGGCCTCCAGTTCTCTGGCCAAGTTTGATTAAAGCCCCAAGCCTATGAGTTTTGGAAGAAAATTTGAAGAATGGATGGTTTCCAGGCTTCAGGAATGCCGGGAAAATGTTCAGTATAGATTAGTCTTAGACAGACCTGAATTTAAATCCTGTCTCCGAGGTTTACCTACTGTGTAACCCTTGACAGATTACTTAGGTACTATGTATGAATCTCAGTTTCTTTATGCGTTAAATGGCAAAAGTACATTCACAGGGTCATGACAGAATGAAATAAAAGAGGGGTGAACTACCTTTAGTGAGCATGAAGAGTTAGATAGACACGTGATTATTTATTAAGGGACTCCCTAGAAAGCAAGAATGGCAGTTCGCTGGCTGCCTTGGACAAAGCTGTACGTGTGAAGAACAGCCATGTTCGGCAGTCTGTCTTCAGGGTTTCGTCCCTACACAGGCCCGCAGAGCTGATCTCTGAGCGCCATCTACATTCCAATCACTCATTCATGGCTTCTAAAACTCTACCGCCCCTGGTAGCAGAGTCTGGGGCCACAGGAGCCTCGTTTCTTCATCCTCCCAGAGCCTGGCAATACACTCCTCACTTGCCCCACCTCCTTACATGGATCGTTCGGCAGCCAGGCCTGAGTGGGACGGTCAGGAGTGGAGTAGCCTTGCAGAGAGAGCCCAGGACCAGGAAGCACTCAGCCTGCCTATGCAAGCAAGGCGAGCTGGGACCACAGCCAGCGACCTTCAGCCCCATTCCCTACTGAAGGACGCCTTGCTGGGCCCCAGCACAAGCTGAGAACAAGCTGGTCCCTCTTTCACAGCCAAGCATCACATGCTTTCATTAGTTTGTCATGTGACCTAGAATTTTCATGATCCTAAAAGGTAGTTAGTTGAAATGTTATGGACAAATAGTAGAAAAATTAAAAACAGAGTCATGTGCTCCTCGAGGTTCTATTTGAATCTAGTCTCCTTTTGTTTATCCTTCATATTTCCATGTAATAAGACTATGGCGTCACTCTTGTATAAGCCAGAATAGCCCAGATTCATACAATTAATTACACGTGTATCTAATTAAAACTGAAGGAGACCTAGTATTTGAGTCATAGGAGAAGCAGTAAGCATGTACTTGGTCACATACTTCATATTGGCCAATCACTCAGAGCATTTTTTGCTTAAAAAATCTCTGGTGCACCACATATGCCGAAGGATCACTTGCTGGTGCCCAGCCATCTATGGTTTATTGACAAGGGAACAGAAGTGTTCCCAAGTACTGCTGTACTTACTAGAGGTAGAGGCTGTTCATGCGCTCTGTACAGAGTACTTTAAACAAGACATCACCCAGTCCACCAACAGATACCATCCCCGTTGTACGGTAAGTGAACTGGGTTTAAGTAACTTGATGGAGGAACCAGGATTTTAACATCACACAATGGTCCCAAATGTTACGACTGTTGTCTTTTACTGCCCAGTGAAATGGGAGTTGTAGCATGGGGGAAGCTGTCGCTGTGGACGTGTCCATATATGCACCTTGATTTTGTCTTCTCTCTGCCTTCTAGTGTATGCACACAAGCAGGAACCCCCCCAGTATTCCCACACCTCCCGGTTTCCATCTGCGATGGTGGTCACAGATACCAGCAGCATCAGTACACTCACCAACATGTCCTCCAGTAAACAGGTAATGGCGGTGGAAGGGAGCAGCAGAGTGGGGTGATCAGCATGACTAAGACTATTGATGTGCCAAAGGTGTGGCAAGAGTGGACTCAGCCAGTTTGGTCCTTCCAAGGCTTTTAGTTACTTACTAAAAGAATCACTGAGGTCACAGGGCCATAGTACAAAGGGGTTTATTACTCCCAGCTTCCCCAAAAGGAGCACTGAATAAGGACTGAGTTCTTTAGGTCTCTAGAAACTGGATTACACAGAACTATTAGGCACTGAGATTAAATATTCCCCCACTAGATGATTGACGATCCATGGAAAGGGTATTTCCAGGGAGAGCTCAGGAGATCAGACCATCTGTTGAGTTTCATGTTTTGCAAAGGTGGTCAGTGGGGACAGTGAGCGATGAGTCAAGGGTCCTGAGGCCAATTCTCCCAGTCCAGAACCCCTGCCAGGCCCAGATTCTATAAACTGGGGAATGACTCAATTATGCCAACCTCTGAGGACTCCCCACAGACCTCATATCCATTTCAGGGGTTGGGGGGTCTACATTCAATTGGCATTTTATCAAGAAACTTAGAATCAACTTCCTGGTGCATAAAAGTGCGGAACCCAGAAGTGTAGTTACCGCTTCTCTTGGTGAGTTATTCCCACCCCCTCAGAGAGGCAGGGGACTAGTGAAGACAAGCAACCAGTTGCAGAGTTCATTGCTGCAGCTCAAACATCTGGAACAGTGGGACCGCGGAAGTTAGAGTGCCAGAGATGTCTGAACATAGAGGACAACTCCTGACCAACACAATAAGACCTTGTAGTAGCCGCAGGCCGTAAAGTGTGGGAACTGCTTGGTCATTATCGATCACTAGATAAGGGGGTGACAGCCTTGAACTTCATGTCAGTGGCGCTGAGCAGGATTTGATCTCGTTAATGGTCTTTTCCATCTGAGCTCAGCGACTCATACCTCATCTCCTGCCGTGCGCTTTGGAACAGGTTCTTTCATGGGCTCTGGAGTCTTATTTCTCTTTATCCCTCTTCTTCCAGTCCAGGAGTATCATGGGTTCTATTCCTAGTGCTGTCATTTTCTTGGTAACCTTGACCTCTGTGACCTTTATTTTTAAGATGACACTCGTAACATCTTGTTCCAAGGATTTGGCAAGGTGACGTAGATCCAGTGCCTGCCGCATCTTGGTGCTGAAGCATATACATGGGGCTGGGCAGTTGGCTCTGGTGTTGGGGGTGGAGCGAGAGGTGTGTGGGACCTGCTTTGCCACTCTTCTCTCACCCAATAGAGGATTAAAGGGCATCTCCCGTTGCCCTGCCCTTCGACTCCCGTGTGATTTCCCACTCTTTGTAGTGAGCAGGGAAAACATTTATCTGCGCTCACAAATCTCAATCAGGGGGGCAGCCAGGCGCAGCAGCCTCCTTGGGAGTACCTTCCCCTTTGAAAGCTTTATCAATCCATCTGCCGCTTGGTCAGCCCTAGACAAGACCGTGATTAATTATTCCTGTCTTTTCCAAGTTGACTTTGATGCTTGCTTGTTGAAACGAGTCCTCTGGATGCCGGAAATAGTCTCTTAATCAAAATACTTCAGGATGCTCCCCGAGCTGCTGCCACCAGCCCCCAAATGGCTTCTCCCCTCCATTGGACAGGGTGGCTATCCAACCTGGGAACTACGGGACTGGCCCTCTCTATCAGCCATGAAGTTGGCTCTGTGTCCCCAGACGTTTCAACAGTGTGGCAAAAGACTTATTTCTGCAATGATGGAGATAATCATTATACTGAGTAAGAGTTAAAAAAATGCTTCATAGCACTTTACAGTTTATACTTCTCAGGAACATAATTCTATCCTTTTCCTCTTTTCTTGCAATCTTCTAAGCATAAAGAAGGAAACTGAAGCTCAGATGAAGACAGTGACCTACCCGAGGTCTCACAGATGATAAATTCTAGAGCTCCATATTCAGACTTTGGCTTTGACTTCAAATCCTGGACTCGTTCCACTTAAACACTTACCTTCCAGTACTCATCTTTAAAATTCCCATGGTAATCGATGCTGCTCTTGTCTTTAGTGGTCAGGAGCCGAAGTGAAAATTAAGCCCACGTGCTAAGTTCCAATCAGAAAACTTTCTTCCTGCAAACCAGAGGGGAAAGAATGAGTAAAGTGAAATGAAGTAAAATGGGGGTAAAGATGCTGCCTCCTGACCACAGAAGGTACCCAGTGTGAAGACAGTTGCACAAAGAGTTCCCAAAGAGACCTGGTGGCAGTTCCGCTTTTTGTTTGTTGTAAACTATTGTTGTCTAAAAGGGATTTCAAAACTATTGCTAGGTATCAAGGACATAGGGTGTTAAGGAAGAAAAGGATTCCTTGGTCGGATATGTTGGGGAATTGCTAGGTTATACACCACTGGGCAGGGCTCTCAGTCAACCAGAAAATTGGTGTATACCATGTCTGGATCACATGAGCAGTGCTACTTCGAGGGGTAGGAAAAGCTGAGAGACCTGAGCTAATCCCAGCTTCATTGCCCTTTGCTATTGAGTTTCCTCCCCCATGGTGAGACTCAGTTTCCTCATCTATAAAGGAGGAAGACCTCATCTTGATCTCACAAAATTATACTCAGTGTGCCCAACAGAGTGCTTGGAGCATAGTCAAGAATTCAGAGTTGGAGCTTTCACTCTTTTCCTTCTCCTGTCTATGATCCTTTTTGACTGACTCCTGCAATATTTAACTCAGTTCGTGGTCTAAGTGAGGTTAAAACAAGTCCCAACAGCAACATTTCTCAAGATTAGGACCATCTCTCAAGCGCTTCTCCTCTTGAACCTGGACACCTGATCCCTGTATCCTATTTTGCTGACACAAAGCAACCTCTTACCAACTTCCAAGAAGACCTCAACCACTCAAAGCATCCAAGTACTTTGCTTTTAGCCCAGTGCCTTGGCCATAGCAGATACCCAGTAAATATGGGTGATCGATGGATGGGTGGGTGGATTCTGAACTAGTATTTTTTTTTTAGTACCTTCCATTGTCCAAGCAACACCTCATGAGCTTTTGTGTTTTATCTTGTCTGGCTGACCCTCCCATTCATTCTTTGAGGTGTATATTTTTATGCCTGGTTGACAGAGCAGAAATAAGTTTTCAGTATGAGGAGAGATCTACACAAGTCCACAGGGATAATAAATTCCAGAGGTAAACTTCTAAATGTGGCCTTCTTACTCCAAGTTTATGAAACAGCACTTACTTTCCAATATGCATTTTTAAGCACCCGCAACAATAACCAAGGGTTACGCAGATATAAGGCTGAATCCAGGTGGTGAGCTTAGATCTGTCCCATCCCAGTACTCCTAATTGTCCAGACAGGCATATCCCAGGGGTCTTGAGGATCATGGTTCACAAACCCAAGATTATCTGAATTTTTCTTCAGCTACTGGTCTCTCCTTTCCAGAGCATGTTCCTCTTCCTTCTCCTCCTCCTCAATTCTTGGGTGGTGTTGCGTTACTTTCTTCATGGGTCTATGCCTACATTAACAACATCCCAACCGTCTAGAAACAAGAACACAGCCACTCTGACCTTGGTTAGAACAAGTGTGGGCAGGCTGCGTGCTGAATCCTGTTTCCACAACTTTCTCTGTGCAGTGCTTCACTTTCTAGTTAATAGAGAGGTCAGAGAGACCCCCAGAGCAGTCCTTAGCCTGGGGTGCTAACACCAAGCAGCCTCATTGTAAATCCCATGCACTCTACCCTCTCCTACCTTTTCTTTGAACCTTCTTTAGAGTAAGAAGAAAAATTATCTGGTGGTTAGGAGCACCAGTCTGGGATTTAGGCAGATCTAAACTCAAGATTCTACCACTTTCTACCTGTATGACCGCAGGGAAATGTGTTAGCTGCTCTGGGCCTCAGTTTTTTCACCTGCAAAATAAGGATAATGACACCCCTTTTGTGGGATTGGTGAAAGAACTAATTGCAAAAAGACTCCTAAGACATGTCACTCAGTTCTTGGCTCAAAGGAAACAACCAGTCTCTGAGAGCTGAGTCACGTTTGGCTTCCCTCTCTGGTAACCCTGAGAGTCTAGAGCTTGGGGTATTTAAATGGCAGAAGACATTCACTTCCCCGGTTGCTCCACCCAGAAGCTTTGTTGTTGTGAGACCCTGGGCAAGTTACATGTAGGCTTTCTAGGTTGTACTTCCCTGATTTATGAAAGTAGAATTATAATTGTATTATTGTTGTTATCATTTTGTGTGTGTGTGTGTGTGTGTGTGTGTGTGTGTGTGTACGTACGTACATGTGGTCCTGAGATTAAGCCCAGGGAACACTGAAGGACATCCCTGACCCTAGTTTTAAATTTTATTTTGAGACAGTCTTACGATGGCCCAAGCTGGCCTCAAACTTGTGATCCTCTGTTTCATTCTCCAGAGTAGATGGAATTACAGACAACCCTGGAATTGTAATGATTGCTGTCAATTAATAGTGCCACAGATAACCTCACAGAAGTGAGTTGTTTATACTCACCATCTCCCCTTCCTTACCCTCCGTTCTCTCTCAAGACCACTGCAGATGGCTTCTGTCCTCAGAGTCCACGGAGTGTGTCCAGCTCACCAACACCTCTATGAGCTAACTTTCCAATGATCTGATGTTTAGGGGTCTGGGAGTTAGGCAGAGGTAGACTCGAGATTCTTCCAGCCTTTTACTTCCCTGATTTTAGGACACTGTCATTCTGGCCCTTGTCCTATAGCTCCAGCCACTTTTCTCCTTGGCTAACAATTCTTCTTCCCAAAATTTGTGTGTTGGAGGACCTAGAACTTGCTCTTTGGCCTCTTCTCATCTATACAGGCCCCTGAGTGTTTTCTAACCTGCTGATTTCAAATCAAATACCTTTATAATTGATGACCTCTGTAATTCTGTCTCCAGGGGAGTCCTGGCCACTGAGGACTCATGACAAATGCAGCTTTGGCAGGAATGAACACTTGCCTAATAATATATACTTCTCAAATTGAGCATACCTAAAGTAGGACTTTTCATTTTGCCTTCATTCCTTCTTACCCAAATTATTTTCACCTTGGGCTCCTCCATTTCCAAAAATGACACCATTTGTTCACAGGAAGCACTTGATTTGTCAAACTCCACAGCAAATCCATCAATAGATTCTGCTGAGATCCCTTTAGAATACATCCTAGGTCTGACCATGTCTTACTACCCCTAGAGGTGTCCCCTTGCCTGTGCCTCAACTTCTCCAGTGACACCTGTCTCCCACTTCTGCCCTTACTCCACTGTGATCTGTTCCCACCCAGAGTGATCTCTTAAAGAGAAATCAAGTAAGTCCTTCCCCTTTCAAAAATCTCAAGTAGCTTTCCATTGTAACGAAACTAAAATGGAGACTTCCAAGGCTCTGAGTGACAGACTGTGTCTAGTGTCCCTATGACTGCCACCCCTGCCTCTCGTTTGTTCACTTGGCTCCAGCTGTTCCAGGCCACAGCAATCCCACCCCCCACCCCACCCCCCATTTTTGCATTTGTCCTCTTCTGGTGAGGACATTCTTCCGTGTGCTTCTTTACGTGCTCACGCCTTCGTTGCATTCAGTTCAGAAGAAGCGCCCCAATGGTGCCTCTCCTGATCCCTTCCCCACGCTGCTTCTTTTTGCCTCACACCACTCTAACCTCCCACTGTGCTTATTTTTTACAGAGTACTTTTCACTGCCTAAAAGTTAGACATGTGCATTTGTTTGCTTGCTTGTTGTTCAAAACTCTCACTAGAAGGTAAACTGGGAGCATTGGGCAGGTCTTGTTCACAGCTGCATTCCTGGGCCTAGAAAGTACAAGCACATAACAGGCACTCGACAGTGTGTGAAATGAATGAATGACGACTCCTTACCTCAGAGGGTTGATCAGGGGCTGGGTGTGGTGGCGCGTGCCTGTAATCCTAGCGCTCTAGGAGGCTGAGGCAGGAGGGTCACACGTACTAGCTCAACCTGGGCAACTTAGTAATTTGGCAAGACCCTGTCTGAAATTTAAAAAAATAATAATAATAATAAGTGAGTTGGTAAGCTGGGCGTGGTGGTGCATGCCTGTAATCCCAGCGCTCAGGAGGCTGAGACAGGAGGATTGCTGTGAGTCCAAGGCCAGCCTGGGCTCCGAAGTAAGTTTAGGACCAGTCTGGACCACAGAGTGAGACCCTGTCTCAAAAAAAATAATAATAAGTGAGTTGGGACTGTAGATCAGTGTGAAGACTGTGGGCTCAATGTCAAGAACCGGGTGTGGGGGGTGGGGAGCAAAGCCCAATGCCTGTATGTGGTACTGGGCACACAGTAGGACCTCAATACTTGTTAGCTGTTACTAACATGTACCAATTCCTGTCAGGGTGAGGGGGTCATTTAGGGATCCTCTGGGCCAGGACCTCACGAGGTTAGGTATGTTGGGCCTCCAGTTCTGAGGGACCACAGTACACTCCTTATCAGATGTTTGTGTTTAGACTCTTGAGGGGGACAAATAACTCTAGCTCCTTTGACAACATTTAAGGCTCTGCCACCATTTTATTATGTGAGCAAACATTTGATAGCTGGGAAGCCCATCCCTAATGACAGGTCATAGAATCTCACTGGCGTCTCCTTATCTGCCCTACTTGTTTGTTCTTCTATTGAAACCTGCAAGGTCACAAGCCATTTTCTTTCTCCTGCACCTGAAATCTGAAAATTGGAAAAAAGGCTGATAGAAGCAAAGGGAGGGAGAGGAGGGGCGGGGTGGAGGGTGGAAGGAGAGGCAAAGGGTTTCGAAGAACCCTGACCACGGCCTCAAGAATGCAGAAGGCTCAGAAACCTGTCTCCACGTGAGTGCCCAGCTCAGGCCGACTCTCCCATGCCCTCGATAGCACAGAAGGCCGGGGGACCTTTGGCAGGACAGTGTTTTGGTACTGACAGTACCAGCAACCCCTTGGAGAGCTTCACATGTCTCAACCCATCCAGTCCCACCACAGCCTCCATTTTAAAGGCATCTTAGCTGAGGTGGAAAGAGAGAAACTTTGGCAAGATCATAAGGCTAACCCTGGAACATAAGGGGGAGAAAAATGCTAAGAGACCACCCAGGATGGCTTTGGCGTCTTGAGCTCAACTCTCTCCCAGGTCTAAAACTTTAGACAGTCACCAACCACTTTGAGCCTTGTTTTCCTAATATGTAAAAATGGGCATAATGGTAACCTCATTTGGGGCTATGTTTGGGAGCACTGATTAATGGGATAATAATGGAACAGTAAGCCCTTGTTATGCAGTGATAGGGTGTATGTGTGTACGCGCTTGCGTGTGTGAACAAACCACTAAACCAAGAGTCAACAAAAGTGAAAGGGAATGAAAAAAACAGAGGGAAACAAAACAGGGCTCCCCAGAAATCAAAAAGGAGAATAATGATGTTCTGGAACAAAAATGAGTGAGGCCCAGGGCTCTAGAGAGGCAGGCTGCCCCACATGGTGAAGTGGCTCCTCTTGGAGAGTTGTCTCAGCCGTTCTGAAGTCTCCTTACCTGCTTTTTCTACCTCCCAGAGCCCTTAGATCCTTTTCCCGGTTCTCCGAGTTTCTTGTTCTAATAGTAACAGATTTTGAGAAAGGACTGTGCTAGTTCCAAAGCTCCCTCCTTGATGGAAAGTTGAAGTAGTGTTCGTTTTCTCACCCACTTTGTGGTCCCACTACCTCCGTAACCAAGCAACATGTGCGCAGCCTTAGAAGTTCTTATAAATGCAAACTCCTGGGGCCACCTAGGAGGATCAGAGCTGACCCTGGATCTACATTTTACCAGGATCTCTGTAACTAGTAAGTCCATTAAAGTTCAAGGAGCAGTGGTCCAGCGCACCCCTGATCTTAGAGGTCTCCGAGAGACACCCTGACTTCCACAAGAAGCAAGAGCTCCCCACCCAGCTGCCTTTGCAACCACACCAAGCACTTTATAAATACCAGTCTCACAGAAAAAGGAGTCCAGCTTCAGAGGTAAAGTCAGTGAGGTAGAACTATTTCCAGGCCCCTCACATTTCACTTTTCTGAAGTGGCCAGGAAAGCCAACTCCCAGGTTGTCTCAAAGGAAGTATGTTTCTGGACCAACGCTGCAGAACTGAGCAGCCAAGATGTCCCTGGCCCTTCAATTCCTGTTCTTTGCTGGCTGAGCTGGATGTCAGGTCCCTTGGAAAAGCCGAACTAATGATCCATGTCCCTGCTCCAAGCACACGTCTGAGCTCGCTCTCACTCTCTCTCTCTCTCTCTCTCTCTCTCTCTCTCTCTCTCTCTCTCACTCTCTCTTTCTCCCTCCCCCTCTCCCCTCCCTCCCTCCCTCCCTCCCTCTATCCCTCTCTCCCTCTCTCTCCACAGTGTCCATTGCAAGCCTGGTGATACCCACGTATCACTTACTTCGTGCACAGCAACAAGGACTCTCTTTTCCACCCCATCACCCTGTGGGCAGCTGTTGTGGAAAAGCTCAGTGACCTGACAAGCACCAGGAGAGGTCCCTGCTCACCTGACGTCCTGCTGGCACCTCAGACAATCCGCTCTCAGGAGGCCCAGCCTGAAGCCCAGCTCCCCTTCCACGCAGTATTGTCATGACGCCTCTCCCAAGATGTCCAGTGCTTCTTTCTGTCCTAGAGGTGGGCGACACGAAACCACGTGAGGGGAAGAGAGGACACAGTAGAGTCTGCGTTGTGACCCTTCGTCGAACAAACTGACACAAAAACTTGAATCTGTTACTGAAACAAGGAGAGGAGGACGTGTGCTATTGAACTGAGCCAAACATGGTGTAAATATTGACAAACTCCCTCTCCCTACCCCCGTCCCAAGTGATCTCCAGATTTCTTTTAAAGAAGTAAATCTGTCCAATGGGTGTAAACTATAAACTTACTGTAATTAAGTGCAATTTCCCTCCACATCATTAACCCCTACCATGTATATAATACTAAAGTGTCTATTGGTTTTCTTTGTAAAGGTCTGAGTTGAAATTTCAAAAGTGACTTGTCCCCATTTTTCCTCAGGGAGAAACACCCTGAGTGGAAAATGCAGCCCTGTACTTCCTCCTTCAGGCCTGGACAGACATAAAAGGCCAGCATATTTTGGACTGACTACCAGCTAGTTCCAGTCTTGTTCCAGGGTGGCTAAACATAGCATCAGGGTGATGTCCAAGCTACCTGTGGGAATGGCATTTCAGCAAGTACACTCCTAAGAAACCCCAGGGCATTGTCATTGGCAAGCTTATAGCAAAGGAAAAAAAAGTGCCCATCTCAGAAAGCTTCCCATTAAAACAGTGTATCACTGCCAGAGTCTCATATTGCTGTGTCTGATGCCTCTCCTCCCAGGATTCCATCAAAACCCCTGGCCTGGTCTTCAGATCCCCCACGTCCTGGGGTCACAATGGGCATCCTACGGGGCATGGAGGGGTAGAAGGCCTTCTCTTGCTCTCACAATCCTGGATTCTTCATGTGGGCCTTCCTGCTATTTGAGGCAAGAAAGAGTTGGTTCCCCTAGTCAGCTACCACAAGTTGTGTGGAGAGGTCGAACTGGAGCAGGATCGAACACCTTTGTCTTCGCTGCAGCTCTCGGAGGCAAAGCCACAAGGCCAGTTCTGGGTTGGCTTGATGTACAAACAGACAAAAAGCAGAAAGAATCAAAATGTGGTGGGTAAGTTATGAAATCTCATTTTAAGCATGAATTCCAGCCTTTCTGCCCGCCTTGTCTCTTCCGTAGAACCAGGCTCTAGGACAGTGGGCTTTTGTGTCACCCTTGTACAGATTCCCTCCCCAGTACGGGTGCTGATAAATATACATAGTCCAACAGGTGAAAAGCCATTTCCTGGAGACTCTGCTAGAGGGACTTAGCCACAAAGAATACAGAGCTGGCTCCAAAAGGAAGGAAGAATGCTTTCTTTGGCATAGCTAGGTCTCCTGGCCTGTGCCTTTCCACTTCTAGATGCAGAATTCCCAACGGAAAATGTAGATGAGGAAACTACACTGGCCAGGCTGAATGACATGTTTTTCAAAACTCCAGTGTACTGGAAGGTGCAATTTTCACTGAGTAAGGAAAATTGGTTGAGTGCCTCCCACTTGCCCAGAGCAGGGATGGGCAGATATGGAAAACTGGCCTCCATGACACAACATAATTTGGGCTGAGTTCAAGAGAAAGTTCATAATGATGTTGAAAGGGGCTGACGTCAAGGCCAAGCACGACACACGGAGAGAGGACAGGATCACCTTTCACTTGTTCAAAAGTGATGATCACTGGTTGAGGAAAAAAAGTGAAGTTCTGGAAAGAGGAAGGCTTGAGGCCACACCACAGTGGAGCCCTATATCAGATTATGGTGGTTATGCTACAATAAAAATCTGCATTTGGTAGAATTTAAATTTTGCATTGTTGCAGTGAACCTGAGAACCTAGAAGATCAAGGGGCATTTGGTCAGAGGGAGGGGAGAGAGGAAGGGTGGGGTGGGGTTAGTTGGAACTTTTTCTGACAACCCTCTTTAAGGTGTATAGAATGGTGATCCTGGCAACTGAGAATCCGTTAAAGACCCAACAGCTCTTTCCTTCTCCTCACCATCACTCCTCCTCACCTCCCACCACCATGCTGCCAGGTCTTTGTGTCTGCTAGGCAGGTACTCCACCACTAACCTGTATCTCCAGCTCCATAGCAGCTCCTTTCTAAAACCAGAGCCGTCCCCCAACTAACCATAAGAGGGGAAAGTTTACCCATTATACAGAGATCCCAAGGTGGGAATTACACACTTCCAAGATTCTTTTGCCTCTCAGCCTCCATGCCTTCCTGCCAGGACCTTATGGACCAGTATGAGCCCAGCCTGACAGATGGTTCTCACCTTTCCCAGGACCCACGGTCACGTCCCAGTGTAAGTACTGCAGGAGGCAGATTTCACTTTTAACACCCGTGAGTGGGGAAAAAATTCAGTCATGGACTCTTACGACAAATCATATTAAACTGTTCCAAGTCAAAAGGATATGAGATATTCCCTCCAAAAGCACAGGTATGTGCCCTGTTGGTTGCTGAATTCAAGTAGATAAGAATATAGTGCAGGCAAGCCGTGCAGTGGGCTCACAACGGGGGCAAGCCTTTGGTATGTTTGTGGAGCCGGAACACCCTGATTAGGATCACAGCTCCACCACTTAGCCTCTGTTGTCCTCACTGTCCTCTTATGTAAAATTGGCACGGTAAGATAGGACCTACTTTGTCAGGTGGTTTGAGGAGTAAGAGTGACCTCACGTCAAATGCCTGGGCACAGGGAGGACAGTGAGTCAGTATTTGCTGATCCTGGAGCACCTTCCCATGGGGTCTCCTGGCATGGTTGGTATTTCTAGATAACCTTCTCACCGGTTCGATGCCTAGTTAAAAAAAAAAAACTTGCCAGTAATTATTAGTCGGGGGCTTTGGTTAATTTCTATAGCATGTGGCAAACCAGATGGTAAGCCGTGGAGAAGGGAAGGGCTTGGCTGATATGAGGCCTGCCTTAGGGAAAGGAGATGGTAACATGTGAGCAGGAGGAGGCTGCAGAGAGCCCTGGGGAGCTGGGACGAAGACTGGCTGCCTGTTCCTGGAAATGGGATCATGAGGAAGGAATCACTGGGGAGCCAGGGAGAGGGAGTAGCTAACTTGTGCCCAAAGCGAAGCAGAGCTGCTGGGTCCCCTTTGAATTAGGAATTTAATTCAAACAAATACCATCCAGGGCAACTCTATAGAGGTGGGAATGGACCCCAGTGGTAGGGCACTTACGTAGAAACAAAAAATCCACTGGAAAATAAGCGGTCATTAATGGTAGGCTGTGCTGAGGTGGAGTAGGGCCTAGCTTTATGCTTCAAATACATCTCAACTGCACACACAGAGAAATTGAGAAATTGAATCAGCTGAGCCAGATGCTCATAGGGTTCCTCCTTCCCTCTTGCCTCCCTCCCTTCCCCACCTCCTCTCGAGTGCAGAGGTCGCTCCAGCTAAGCAAATACTGAATTGTCTGCTGAGATTTATAACAGGAGTATTCTACAAATGGATCCCTGAGGTGTGCAGGACTTTGCACACACCTGGATGAACTCTTCTCTTTCCCAGGTGTGTGTATATGGAAGAAACACTTTCCACGGGAACGCAGCAAAGCAAATACAAAGCAGCCATGCTGAAGGCACGAGTCAAATCAGGTTTCACAAGGCTTGCGTGTGTGTGCTTACGGCAGCAGATCGCACAACACAAACACACAGTGTTTCTTTTTTCCTGTTTTTAAATTTTCTCACCACACATATAGTTATCTTTATAAAAAAGCTTTCTTTCCGATGGACATTGTTATTAAATCTATATATGGAATTATTCTGAATTAAATATAGAAGAGAGAGGTAAAGCTAATATTTTAAAGACCAAAAATAATCCAGTATAAAGAAGGCATGTCTGATTCTTAAGTCATCGCGACACTTTTTGTCTGTACCTTTGCTTTCAGAAATACCTATTCCAAATGAATCCTTCCCCTTTGTTTATTCAAGAAATATTTGCTGATCACTGCTGCATGTCAGGCACTATTGTTTGAGACAGGAGTCACATCTGTAATCCCAGCAGGAAAAAACGTGGCTTACATTCTAGTCAGGGAGACGCACAGTAAATAAAATGTGTATATGAATATGTGTATATGTGGGTGTCAGATGATGAAAAAAAAATTGTGAAAAAATATACCAGGCAAAGGGATGCTGGGGGAGGGGTGGCCACTTCCAACAGGATGAGCAAGGAAGAAAGTGGTCACTGAGGAAGTGAGAGTAGCCAAGAGACCTGAGGCTGAAGCGTGAGCCATGTGGACATCTGGGGGAGAGTATTTCCAGGCAGAGGGTACAGTAAGAACTAAGGCCCTGAGGCAGAGCAGCTAGAACTGAGTGGAAGGAAATGGAATGGGTCAGTGAGGTCAGCAGAGTATAGGGGCTTGATGACAAATGACCATCTTCAAACTGCTGTAAGGACTTTGTCCTTTAATCTTCGCGAGCTGGGAGCCATCAGATAATTTGGAGGAGAGCCAGGACAAGATCTGACGTATGTTTTTAAAAGATCACTCTTGGGGTTGGGGTTGTAGCTCAGGGGTTAAGCACTTACCTAGCCCATGCAAGACCCTGGGTTTGATTTCCCCAGCCACCATATAAAGATTTAACTGGGTGTGGTGGCACACGTCTATAACTCCAGCACTCTGGAGGCTGAACTAGGAGGCTTGCCGTGTGTTTCTGGCCATCCTGAGCTACATAGTGAATGCAGTACCAGCGTGGACTACAGAGTGAGAACCTGGAGGGGGGGGGAGAAAGAGAGAGAGATCCTCTAATCTGGTGTGAAATAAGTGGTTTGCCAAGAGGGATGATAAAGAGCCATCGGGAAGCAGATGCCATCATGCAAGCATGGAACCAGAGTGGGTGGAAGAGGCAGTGAAGTGATTTGGTGTGTATTTCAAAATCTTTGAACACAGCCAGATGTCCTGGTGTTTTAGAGGCAAAGTCTGAGTAAGAAAGGCATCAAGACTAATGTCAAAGTTTCATCTCTGAGCAAAGAAGGAAACAAAAATGAGCATAAGAGGAAATAAAAAAACAGGGCTATCTGAGCACAGACTCTGTACCTTGGTTATTCTTTAAAGTGGCACCTTAGGAAAAGTCATGGCACACTGTGATGTCTGATATTATCCTATCCACAGTGTGATGTCAAGTTCTCCAGTAAGATGACAGCTACCCACTCAAAAAATGTTTACTCTGCTGAGCATGTGGAGAAAAATGCTTTTAAAACATCACATCTCTAAGGAACTTACATGTGACTAGAGGAGGGCCAGCAACAACAAATAGCATATTAAATATGTAATAAAGAAATACAACAGATGTTCATACTAGAAAGAAAAAACAGAAGAGGAAAGGCAAAGGGAAGAGCTGGATTCATTTTTGTATGAGGACATCTTTTTTCCAGGATAGGATTTCGCTGGATACCCCGTCGAAGACAGGTATGAGTGTACATTTCACATCGTCTACACTGATGTTTGAAGATGTATGACTCCCTGTGGTTTCCTCCTGGAAGAGACTCAACTAGTTTCCCCTGGCTGCTATAACAAGTAGCCAAAAACGGACGGCTTAAAACAGAAATGCATTCTGTCTTAGTTTTGGAAGCCAGAAGTTCAAAAGCATTATTGCTGGGCCCACATCGGGACTGGACTCCTGTTCTAGGCTTGAAAGCAGAATCTGTCTGCCTCATGATACATTTAGTAGCTAGCTGCCCACATTCCTTGGCTGATGGCCGCACTAGTCCAATCTCTGCCTCCTTTTCTCTGCCACGTCTCTCCCTTCCTCCCTCTTATATTATTATCTTTAAAGCTGGTATTACCTGGGAGAATCTTCCCTAATCACATCTGCAAAGGTTCCTTTCCCTTTAAGGTAACTAACGTTTAAGGCTCCAGTGATTAGGCCTCAAAATCTTTAGGACCCTTCATCAGCTTAATACAGAGACTTTACTGCAAACTCAGAAATTCAAACTCAGAAAGAAAACTTGAGGTGATTATTTCCTTAGGCAACTTTTCCTCATAACAATTTATTTTTTTATAAAACTAGGTTGTCTTGCGCAGAAAACGGTATTTCTTAATCTTTATAAAATCTTTCTGGAGCCACGCTTTGGAGCAGCTCGAATTAATAAGTAAATGAAAAACTTAAACATGTTACTCATGTTTGTATTGTCGAGACGAAACAACAGGCTTCCACTGTAGTTAAGGTTAACCATTCATTTACTCATTGATTCACATAGTAAATATTTACTGCTACTGTACAGAGCCGTGGTTGAGAGCTCAAGGTAGGGCGTCGTTCAAACCTGGGTTCACACCATGTGTCACTTACCGGAGCTGCCCAGCCTCTCTGAAAATGAGGTTGGCTGGGAATTCGATGAAATACAAGGTGCATAAAGAACTTAGCCTGCTCCAGGGGTAAGTGCCTGATGAATGGAAGTTAAGCCCCTGGGCCTGCTCTGAGCCCAGCATGGGAGAGTTTGATGAGCCCCATCCCCGTCGCTGGATGATGGTTTCCCTGGATTAGGATGCAGGTTCTGTGAGGGCAGAGATGTGATGCTTTACTGATTTTTCCTGCTGGTACTCAGCACATATTAGGGACGCAGCAAATACTTTCATAAGGAATGAATTCATGGTTGGAATTTACGAGTTTGATGTTTGAAATATATGCCAAATACGTACCTATCAACATGGCTATCCCCACCATTTTCTGGGGTCTCTCAAAATTCAAAGAAAAGAGAGAGTCACTCACATTATTTCTATAGATGGAGAAGAGAAGAAAGAAAGATGGCCATTCTGGGAAGTGACTTTTGGCTAGTGTTGTACTACGACTACTGTGGCTTGCTGACTACTTTCCTAAAAGTGAAAGTTAAAAGAATTGAGAGAACTAAAGGAAACAACCAGCTTCTCAAATCCATTTCAGTTTCTCTGTTGACTCAAAGAGGAAAAAGAAAAAAAACTCTTCTACCTACCCATGAGTCCAATCACTACACCTCATCTGCATATATGCCTACCATTCACAGAAAAAATAATCAGACTGCAAACTTCTTAAAGACAAAGATCCTGGGCTAAGACTGAAGGAACGGCATGGTGGCTAAAGCACTTACCTTGCAAGCACAAGGTGCTGAGTTGATTCCCCAGCACCACATAAAACTGGACATGGTGGTGCGCACCTGTAATCCCAGCACTTGGGAGGCTGAGGCAAGAGGATTGCTGAGAGTTTGAGTTTGAGGCCAGCCTGGGATACATAGCCCAGAATCAGCTCAGACTGCAAAGCAACAGCTTGTCTCAAAGCAAAACAAAACAATAGGAAATAAAAAACAGCAAAGATTTTATGCTATACCTTGCTTTAGCAATCTAACCAAGTCTATATTCCTTGGACTAAAATATGTTCTCCATACATTCTCTCTCTCCCTCTCTCCCCCTCTCCCTCCCTCTCCCTCTCTCTCTCTCTCTCTCTCTGTGTGTGTGTGTGTGTGTTTGCACTCCTTTTTAAAATATTTTAATGTAGGGTCTCACTAAGTTGTCCAGGCTGGTCTTAGACTTGGTAATTCTTCTGCCCAAGTGCCTTGAGTAGCCAGGATTACAGATGAACACACCCCCACCTGGCTCTCCTCTGCACATTTTTCAAGGTGTACGTACGTAGGAGTGATGGACAGACATACACTAGGTATTCACTTGCTCAGCATCTCTTTTCACACTGATTCTGAGCTAGGCACCATGATAAGAGCTGGGGGTTCCAAGAGGCCTTGGAAGAGCTCCTAGCCTGGCAAGGGAGGCAGCAAGTTAGCAAACGATTTGCAGACCGTGTGTGTTAGAAAGTGTGCACATGGTAGGTTGAGCGAGGAAGGACTACTTGAGTGGAAGTGAGAGAAAATTCTGTGGTAGAAAACTGAACTGTGTCAGGGAGAGTAAGTGACAGTCACCAGGCAGAATGGAATGGAAGATATATTCCAGACTGAAGGGCCACAAAAATTCAGTGAATGTCCAAACCACAGACTTCCTAGAGTTGTTTCCGTCCAAATTTTCTCCTGTCCTCACTGAATCCCCTGACTAGCTACTAGCCTGTCTGGAACCCCAGCCTGAACTTCTCATGCCCCGACTCAGTAAACCACAATCTGACACAGTGAAATTTGTTCTCCAGGCTACAGGGTCTTCAGGTCAAGGTAATGGGTCACTAACCAACCATTGCCTCCATGGAGTGAACCAGAAAGGCTGAGAATCAAATCTATGGGCCCCAGAACTCAGATGGGCCAAGGCAGGGCATGGGATAAGGCATGTGATATTTACATTCAGAAACTGCAAAGCAATTCCTTGCAAAGTGTCGTTATGTCTGCAGGTGGAGGGTAATTTTCCTGTTACTCAAGGACTCCTGGTCGGACTCTGATTGGTTTGGGGGGAATTGTTTTATGACCCAGAGCCAAGCAGTGATAGATAGGAGATGTGGTTTGGTGGGCAGAAGTTTACAAGGCAGGAAATTGCTTCACTGGGCACAACCATTCATAAGAAACACCTCTGGGAAAAGGAGACCCAGGCTCCTGGTAGGCCTACCCTGGCCATTTGTTTACATCAGCAACAACCTGTGTTCCTGGTTACACAATGTGGCAGCGTCACTTTGAGTGGGGGATCTTTGCCCCTTGGAAGAATAAACACATTCCTCCCTCACAATGGAATTAGCAGGCCTCACAGACTTCTCAGTGACTCTCTCCTGGGGGCCCTAATGTCATAGGAAGGTGACTCTAAACATGACTAGCCATACAACATAACTCACTCCAAAATCCAGTTGAATTTTTCCTTATGGCAGTAAAGGCTCAAATGAAGATATTCCAAGGGCAGGGGGTCACAGAGCAGCAGTCCTCTTCCAGGCAGTTGCTAGAGCCATGCCGGGTTTCTCAGAAACAATCCAGTCACTGGTTTCGGGGTCATTGGTCAGTTTGGGGAGGAGGAAGGGATGTGGGTTGTTTGGATATGTTCCAAAGCCCATGTTTCCATTGTCCCACCAGGTCTGCAATTCCTTAGCTGAGTTCTAGAGTCCAGAGTTTCCCCACCTAGAGGCATCCAGTCTGCACACCCATGGCGAGAGACGATAAGCATTAGGGACCAGAGTCTCCAGAACCCTGGGGGGTCTGTCTGGCAACTCATTGGCTGCCTCCAGCCCAGCATTGTTCAGTAGAATTAAGAGTCATCCCCTGGACCCTGCTCCTCCTTCCTGCGCTTGTAAACACTATCTCTGTCCCACCTGAGCTCAGAGCTTCACCAGGCTGCCCCACCTAGGACCCTGAGTCTGTATCCATGAAACGGAGAGCATGATGGCCTGTAATCTCAAAGCTCTGGTGTGAGAGAGGCCTAAAGGATATGACAAATGTCCTCCTTCTCAAGTGTGAGTGCGCATTCTGCTGCATGATATGTGAGGCAGTTGGGCAGGTGGGGAACTCAGCAATTTCATTTTATCTTTTTTTGGGGGGGGGGGGCGGGGGCTTCGTATTAGAAATCATGGACAATTCATCCTTACCCCTAACTTTATCTAGGACCTACTGACTATATGTACTTAGGCTACTGGGGAAAACACCTAGAAACAGGAGCAGTTGGCAGCAGAAGGCCTTGGACTGGCCCCATCGGAGCTTGTTTGGTTTTGCTTCCCTGGAGACTTTGGTTCAATTGTGTCTCCCATGTTCAGATTCTAAGGGGAACTATTGCATTCTTATTCCCTGCTCCATGTCCTGTACCTCCTGCAGTGCCTGCTACGTACAAGGGTCTCTGGACAGACGTGAGTGACTAAGCATATACATTAACACATTGGTGAACAAACGAACAAGTTGTGCCTCTTCTAAATGTTGAAAAGTGCTGTGACATGAACCCGTAACAAACCTACTATGAACCTTAGACCAATAGCTTCTGCATCATCCCTTGAGTCTGGACTCCTAGTTTTCTTGTACAAATAAAGCAGGCATGTCAGGAATAACAAAGCGGAGCATTATACCGAACCACACCAAGGCAGCTCCAAGGACAGTCCCTAGGCCAGGACCCTTTAGATGGTTCATTAAGTATTCACTTTAGCTCTCAGTTGTCTTTAACTCCCCTCAGATTCCATGCTCATGCGCACTGCTGCCTCTGCCCTATTTATTCTCTGTGAACTGCAAAAAAAAATTTGGTTGGTTGGTTGATTGATGGATTGATCTGAAATTGGGGTTGAATGATGTTGTCAAGGCTGGTCTCAGATTCTTAGGCTCAAGCGATCCTCCTGCCTCAGCCCCAGCTTCCCAAGTACCTGATATCACAAGTATGCACCACTGAGCCCAACCTGTAAAAAGGTTTAGAGCTTCTGCTGCAGATATGAGGGGAATAGGGCTCCTAGCCAGGTGGTCTCCAAACCCTGTTAGAGGGACATGGAGGAGCCCAGTGGTAGACCATCCTGCTGCTGTCAGACTGGAGGAGAATATAGCCAGGATGGCCGTAAGACAAGTTCAGAGGAGTGGTTTGGGATTAAGGCCATGGTCCACATAAGTGGATTAGAAGGTCAGCGAGCGGGGGACCTCTGAACATGGCCAAATGTCCTCAAAGGCCATCTCCTCAGACCAGGGACAAGGCAGAGGCCAGAGGTACAAGAAGACCCAGGAGAAAACAGTCATCTTCTCACAGCCGCAACTTTATTTTTAGCCAAGCAATTTTAACTACATCGGTATGTGAAAACCAGTTGACAGGTTATAATTTTAAAACACAAAATTTAAATTTAGTTTAAGGTAAGATGCGATGCTTCAGGGCACTTTCTTATTTACAGTGTTCAAAACTCTCAGGCCCTTGGGAAGCACAAACCCCCTCTTTGCCACTGGTGGCGCTGAAGTAGAGGATTCTTCCCAAGCTCTGCCCTGGGGGTGGAGGGGCGGGGGGAGTTGCGGTGTGAGGAACACGCTGTGCACACAGCACTGCCCACACAGCCTGCTACGCCCTCCTTCACACAGAGAAGGTGCTCTCAGTGCCATAGTGGCACCCGTACAGCAGCAGCCTCCCAATCATCTGGGTTGGCCCTTGGTCCCCAGGAGATCAGCCTGCCTTCCTCTCGCAGGTACTCAGATACTAAGTCCTATGTACACCCCCACATTACGATTCACTGTTCCCCGTGGCTGCACCAGCACTCGGCACAGATGAGGCACTCAGCAAACATATGTTGAGATTAACTGAGCTCCAGACCGTTGCCACCATTGCCAACTTCCTTCCTCCTGGAGGCACAGGCCTCAGATCCGCAAGGAACCCACAGAGAGCAGCGCAGGCCCAGCTAGCGAGTGCAGTCCACCCAGGGCCCAGTAGGGGCAAGCTTCGCTTCACTTGGCTGGGGATAAAGGGATGAACACTTTCTTTCCAAGCAGTGACGTTAGGAGTGAGGGCTATCCACGGCTTTGAGAGAGAGGCAGCAAGACCTGCAGGGAGTTGGTGAGTTAACAGCTCCACTCCGGAATACTCAGAAGTCAAGGGTGAGTGGGTGTCTATCTAGATCCGGGTATCTGGTGATATCTAAGTGTGCTCCAGGCAAATTTTCACCAGACCCCAGGCTTCCTTTTGTCAAGACATGTTACCTGAAAGACCCTGAGAGTGAGAATGACGTCTCATTCGTCTTAGCACCACTGCTGCTTAGTGAAGTCACGGCACATAAAATGCCTTCAATAAGTTATTTGCTTGTAATGAGACTACAGCACGCACCCAGCCATAACACATTTTTATTTCTCTACACTCTAATGAACATAGGGATTCGGGGACAAGAAACAGTTTTGGACTGGGGATGGGGATTTGAGTGTTTGCCTAACATGCTTGAGGCCCAGCACTGAAAGAGAAGGTTACAGAAACACGGGAGAAAGTCAGAGAGGGACAGACAGAAAGAAATAGTCTGTTCCTCAAGGTCTCAGAGCTTAGCAGGAAAAGCTAATGGCGAGCACGCCATTGTGTAAGTGCCATGACAGGCAACTCCAGGGCCCTCCACGTAGTACTGCCTGCCTGCTGACGGCTCACCTAGCCACTCAAGTGAGGACTTCTGAGCTATCAACGTGGATTCACCTCTCATAGCTGAAGTCATGGGGAGCAGAAGAAGGGACAAATAAGAAGGAGCACTTTCAAAGCCCAGGAATGCCCGGGTGGGTGGGCTACGAGTGACCCCCCCATCACCCTGTAGGAAAGCAAGGCCCACCTAACACCTGTTGAGACAGGTAACTCCCATTCACCCATTGTCCTGTGTTTGCAGAGGAGGAGCAGGGAGCTCCAGAGAGTGAGAGGGGATGGGTCACAACCAGGAGAGGCTCTCTTCGGCACCACCAGCATTAGCACAGAGATAGGGCAGCCTTCTTGGGTGGGATTTATAACTGTAGATTTCAAGGCCTTATCACAAGTGAGCTCTTTCTCCATTTGTCCATGTAAGAGGACAGGAGCACAGAGGCAGCCCGGAGAATGGGGGTGGTGTGGGGGTAAGGCTTTCGGATCAACGTGCGCAGTAGGACCGGGTGCCTGGGAGAGTAAGAGAAGAGAGGAAACAAGGCTGCATGTTGCATGGGACGTTGAACTGCCTAACAACAGTGCCTCACTTCTTGCCCCAATCCCATGGCCCAGAAGGTAGTAAACATGCTCTGAAACATGGTGAAATCTTGGGGCACACCTAGCAGGCCCTTCTTGGGGGAGCTCTGGGTCACCCAGGCTCCTGGGACTAGTAGTTTCTCCCCACCACCACGATTCCTCTCCAACACATGTTATTGATTCTGGGTAGAAGGCAGGTGACAAAGTCTCCAGTCATTACCTAAAGCTTTAAAGGCAGGAATGCAGCTGAACTGTCCCTGGAAAACGGGAAACTGCCCACCTGTGCTGCTTTGACGGTGGAAGAGAGAAGTGGGGTGGGAGAGGGAAGTGGGGTCTGTGGGAGTCAGGGAGACAATGGGCAGAGGGTGGGAAGAGGAAGGGCGAGTCGGGAACTCAAGGCCATGCACCTGTCCTGGCTCTGAAAGGCCGGAGTGCTGCCTCTGGGTGCCTCTCTCTCCTGGAGTCTTTCCTGCCTTTTATTCTCACCTGATGCACCTGCATAAAAGCAGTGCTGGAGGGAAGCAGCACATCCTGCCATTTGCCCTGGACCACCCTCCAGTACACCACCTCAAGGAAGGAGACATGGGTTCCTCCCACTACAGCCCGTCACCAGCCCTTTTGGACTCGAGCCCATCTGCATTCTGCTCCTGGGCAGGATTGCAGGCTCAGCAGGGGTTGGAAGATGTCCCTGGGCGGACCCCCAGGGTGTGCCTCCCTCCGGTTTTCCAGAGACATCAAACGCGCCAGGTCTGGGCAGGCAGGCGGAGTTAACAAACACAGCAAGGCTGGAGGAGGCTTGCGAGCCTCTCCTTCAAATTCCCAAATCCAGCCTGAGCAAATCCCCCCTGCAACTTCAAAGCCAGCAGCTTGTTTGCCTGGCCACAAGGCAGCAACAATGCTTTCCCTTTTGACCTAAGAAAGCATCCCTGGCACCACTGCAGGAGGACCGCGGGCCAAGGAGCTGAGCTAACCTTGGAATCCTGTCCTGGAGCTCTGAGGTGGGCATTCCTGCCAGCCCGCACTGCTGATCCAAGTCCAGGGGAATGTGATAGGGAGACCTGAAAGGAAATGTGTCCCCAGAGCTCTGCAAAACTGCTCCAGGAGAGAAGGACAGGCTCCTCCATCCCCCGAAAACAGGGCATAGCTGGCCATGTCAGTGCCCCCAGTGATGGAAGCCACAGCACCACACTCTTGCTGCTTCCCTGACGGTGACTCTGACTCACAGGAACTTCTCATCATGAACGTGGCAGTGTGTGCTGTGTCAGGTGTGTCGCCTGCATGTGTGTGTACAGGAGTGTGCATGTCCCGGTGAACCGGGTGCCGTCACTTGGAGCTCTCAGAACTGTACTCTTGAGTGATATTCTGAAAACAAACGTTTATGCTAGATCTAAAAGCAAAGGCCAGAGAGTCATGTAGGAGAGCAGTATAACCTACCCTTCTGCTTACTTCTGCCAAGTCGATGATAAAATACACTTTCTTTTAAAAATTATTGTTCTTTTATCTTTGTGGTCCTGGTGATCATGTCCAGACAAGCGCTCTGCCACTGAGCTACATCCCCAGTTAAGTGTATTCTTTCAGGAACTTGCACTCTGAGGTTAGCCAACCATCCCAGGCAGTAGTATCCAGCATGTATTTAGACCTTTAACAAGACTTTCAGGTAATGATCATGATCAGGATGACTTTCCCCTAAGGAAGGGCCCTGCACGTCCTCCACCTCATGCAACCGACAGTCCTGAGAGTGTCCAAGGTCTTTAGGGAGTCACAGCCCCATGGCAGAGTCCAAGAAGGGGAGGGGAGGTGTGTGCGCATGAAGGTCACCCAGAGCTGGGTCCATATTCTGATGCTATCACACATTCCCTACAGGACCCTAAGAACATTATTTAAGATTTCGAGCCAGTCATTCAGCATCTCTAAAGGGCTAGAACTTTCTGGAAGACACTTCCTTAATAAAATAGCATCGCTAGTAATTAGAATAGATGAAATCACTTGGCAAAGAATAGCTCTTGGGCAGCAACCCATTCTGGGTGTGGGGACCCCACACACCTAATATCCACAGAGAAGCAGCATCACCGTGACTAAAAAGCCAGAGGCTGGAGCTGGACTGCCTGGGGCTCGATCCCATTCTGTCACTGTGAGCTTGTGACCCAGGGTAAACACGAGTCTCCAATCTTTAGTTTCCTCATCTGTGAAATGAAAAACCATAATAGCATCTCTCACAAAGGGCTGCGGCTACAAAGAACTGAATTAACATATAGAAAGTGCTTGTTGGGTGGCATGTAGTCGGTGCCACACATGTGTTTGCAGTTTTTCTCTTAGAATCATCGATACTAGAAACACCAACAGGGTCTGTATAAATACTGCATGGGCAAAATTACAAGTATTTGATGAGGATGAGGAATGTGGGGGGGAGGAACGTTTATTGATCTGAATTATGGGTTTGAGAGGATGGGAGCAGCTAGAATCCCAGTCTCAAAGACATGCTTAGTGTTCCTCTAACAGCAGAGATGACAGCCCCAGTGGAGTAGGCAGGGTAAGTGGAGTTGAGAATTCTGACTTCTGCTCCCTCTTCTGTCTGGTAGATCTCTCATCACCCATTAAGTTTTTTTTTTTAATTATGAGATTTCAGCTCTATACTAATGGTCCCAAACTACCGGTGTCTGAAATCAAAGGATGATGTTTCATCCTCTCCTGGGACAACAGTTCTAATAACCTCACCTACGCCTCGCTAAGCTGTGGTGTCCTGGAACCTCTTGGTAGCTTTCAAGCTATAGATGCTACTGGGTCTGTTTCCATAATTTCCATAACAGACTAGACTTCCATCCTGATTTCTTTTTCCCCAGATCTTATCTTGACCTTGAAAGTGCAAAAGTGTTGCAGAAATAGGTAAAGGGTGTGAAGAATTTAATATTACAAAAGCTAAGTGTGTCCTATGGCGTTTGGCCTGAATAATGAGGTAATGAAAAATAATCTTCCTTTGCATTTCCTAAGTCCAGCCTCCTTCTACACAGAAGGCATGTTTTAATCACGTTTAGAGAAGGTGGATTATGAGGTAGGAACATAAATGATCAAATTTAGTGAATATACATATATGCCTTCAGAAAGCTCTCTCTTTCCCTTTCTCTCTCTTTCTCTGTCTCTGTCAGCATATCACTCTATTGTCCAGGTTGGCCCTGAATTCTGAATTCACTATTTAGTCCAGGCTTGCCTCGAACTTAAGGCTTCAGCCTCCTGGCTGCTGGCATTACAGATGTGTGACACCATGCATGACTAATTTTTATGTGGTGCTAGGTGATTGAATCCATGGCCTTGTGCACCCTAGGCAAGTGCTCTGACCACTGAGTACACTCCCAGTCCCTTCTCTATTTAGAAGGACAAATATTACCTTTTCAACAACGAAGTTCAAACGAAAATTGCATGCAGAGCTTGCCAACCCTAAGCTGAACACAAGTCAGCAATGTGCCATGCTTGCTCAAAGGCAGCAATCTGGACTGCATTAATAAAAATAACGGTGTCGGATCAGGCAACATAAAAGTCCCACCGCGTTTGCAGTCAGAGCACACCTTCCAAGAGGTACATTGACCAACCAGAAAACACTGCCTAAAGGATGACCAGGACAGTGAGATGTTGGGAACCTGTCCCATTAGACAACAACCGAGTAGCCTAGGGATTGGTGACCTCGGAGGGAAAGCCTAAAGATAGCACACGCGTGCAAGCCGCCACATGGAGAGAAAACACGCGCCTCCCCAGGGCAGTGGGCAGACTGGATCGGGGGAGAATGTTTCTGCTGCTTGTCAGTGAGCTGAGCCCCTCCCTAGCAACTGGTAAATGCTAGGGGTGATCTGGCAGGCACTGGCTAGGAGGATAACTACCTCAAATAGGGGATCGGATAAGATAAGATGCCATTCAACTCTGAATCTCTGAATCTGTTTTTTCTAAATAAATAGGCAGAATTTTTTGTTTAGACAAAACTAGGAAGCTTGCCCAAAACTTCCATAGTTAGAGTCCTTTAAATGGGCAAAATCATAGATAGCCAAGATCTTTCTATTTGTTTAACTATTTATCTACTTATTTAGAGACAGGGTTTTGCTTTGTAGTCCAGGCTGTCCCTGAAGTACTACGTAGCCAGGCTGACCTCAAGCTCATGGCAATCCTCCTGCCTCAGCCTCCCGTGTACTGGGATTATATGTGTGTGCCCCTATGCCTGGCTAATTTTAATGTTGTATTGAGGAATCAACACAGAGTCTTGTATATGCTAGGCGAGTGCTTTAATCACTGAGCTAAACACCCCCACTCCCAGTCCCAGTCCCAGGGTATCTTTTTAAATGCAATATGTTGTCCAGTAAGGCCGTGTTAGCATAGAAAGGACTTACCAGGTAACTAACTGGAAAGAAATGTAGAATCATTGAAATGGCAAGTGGGAAACAGATTTGGAGTTGAACTTTCCAGTTACTCCCGTGTGCTCTTAGGCAAGTTATCTCTGCCTTTCAGTTCTGTTTCCTCAACTATTACCCAAGAAGAAAGTACCACCTCTCGAGCACTACAGGCACGTCAGTTGTGCTGGTACGGCTCTAGCAGGCACAGGCAGCCCTGGAGCCAATAGAATGGTGACACGTCACAGCTCAGGTGGCCTGTCCCTGTAACTAACAGCTAGCGGCTTTCACCATTTCCAGTCAGCATTTCACTGGCTATCTAAATCAATGCAAGAAGGAAAAAAAAAAGTATAAGAGTTAGAAAGAGAGACACAGATTGCTGCTCTTTGTTGGGACATGTTTACATAGAGAATTCAAAAGGATCTATAGGAAAACTATCAGAACTATAAAAAAAAATTCAGGACCAGCGTACAAAAACCCCAAACCATTCCTGCATGCCTGAAAAACTAAGTAGAAAACATAATCTTTAAGAGAGCCTGTCAACCATATAACAAAAACTAAGATATTGGCAATGGATCTACTAGAAATAAGCGTTAACCCAAGTAAAGAAAATCATAAGACTTTTTTGAAGGAAATTTTAGAATTCTAAACTAAAGGAGCAATAGTACATGCATGCGCATGGAAACATCCAGTATTACAGAAATGGCCAATATTTCCACCAAGTTAATACGCTAATTCAATGCAGTTTCAATAAAAATTCCAACATGACTATGTTTGTGTACAGGAAACTTTCAAGGTACTCTTAAAATATGAAATAGAAAAGAACCAATGGTAACTAAGATACTTTTGAAAAAGAAGTATTTGCCTTACTGAATGTGAAAACTTATGATAAAACTATTAATATACTAATTAAAATAGTGTGATATTCACAGATACAGAGATTTTTCTTAAACATTCCAAAGAGTTACCAATTTTCATATTTTATTTATTTAGTTATTCATTTATTTTTGTGATATGGATATTGAACTCAGGGTCTTTGCATGTCTCCAGCCCATCATTTAGTTATAATTTTGAGACAGGGTTTTACTAAGTTGCTAAGTTGCCCAGGTTGGGCTCAAACTTGTGATTCTCCTGTTTCATTCAGCCTTAGGTTAGCCAGTTTTAATCTTGAATCCTTGTAATGATGAAGAACTTCTTCCTTTCCATTAAAAATATTAACACTTACTGAGGGCTAGCTGTGGGCCTGGCCTTGTTTTAAGTCATTGGCACATACTGACTCATTGAAAATTGGCTCAGGTCTAATTTGGACAGAACTGTAGAGAGCTGAGATGGCTCCCGTGCTCCTGAGTCTCTCTTACTGAGGAGAAAGGAGGGTTTCATGTTGAGGAGGGAGGCTAGGGGGGATGGCAGGAGGAGACAGGGTTGGGGTTGTCCTATGTGTCTATCGTACCAGGCTCTAAATATCAGCACCACCAGCAGAGCACAGTAGCGCAGGTCTGTAACCCCAGCGCTCTGGGAGGCTGAGGCAGGAGGATCACAAGCTCAAGCCCAGTCTGGGCAATTTAGCAATTTGGTGACACCTTCCATAAAAATAGAAAAGGACAAAAAAGACAAAAGTAGCCAAATGTGAAGGACCTGGGTTCAATTCCCAGTATTAAGGAGAAAAAATGGCATTAACAATAGTTAACATTTATGGAAGTGTGTGTTATTTTACACACACTTGCCTCAGTCCACACAATGAACTTTTGTTTTACTTTTTTAATAGATGAATAAAGGGACACTCTGAAAGATTAAGTCACTATGTTAAGGTCACAGAGCTTTCAGCTAGCGTTTGACCCAGGGGCCAACCAGTGAGTCACACCCATCTGCACAAATTTTTTAGTCAAGTGCTTCTGAGAAGTGTGCCCCCCAAAATAATATATATATATATATATATATATATATATATATATATATGACCTAGAAGTGAGAAGACCTAAGCTCTGCTCCGTCCTCTTCTACTTCCTCTGTGAACTTGACCACATTACTTTTTTCATTCTCCCAGACAAGGGAGCTAACTAGATAATCACAAAGCCCAAGTCTAACTGTGGTCATCTATGTTCCCAGCTAAAGGTGTGCACAGTCCTTCCCCACCTGGAACATTCCTGGCATCATTACAGCTTTTTGGAGCACGCAATTAGCACGTGAGTTGATGATGGTGATGCCCGTGGTGGTCACATGAGGACAATAGTGAACCACGGGATGGAATCTTTACCACCTGTTTTCGAAGAAGCCTTGCGCGAATTAGATGTTGTAAGAGGAGGAAAGCGGGTTCCCAGCTCCCTGCTCGGTTTCAGTTCCTTTTTACCAGTGGAGAGCCTCGGATCTGGGGCATAAATAAATAAAAGCAGCTTCACCCAGGCCTTTCTCTCAGGACCCAGCTGTGTGTGCCAGAAACAGAAAGTGAATATGCAGAGTGGCCAATTAGTTTGCTGTGGTGCCCTCCTGACCTCTGACCCCTGCTGGGCCACCTCATCCATTAGCTGTCCTCTTCCCCTTCCACCCTCCTCTCTCTCAGTTTGAGTTGTTGTCCTGCCATTCTCTTGCTGCAAAGAAACATACGCTCCATATGGGCATTTAGGCGCATTTAGGCAGCTTCCGTTATTTTGCAAATAGAAATAATGTTGCTATAAATAACTTTGTGCATAATGTATTTCCATATCACTGGAAGTATATATCCATGGCAAAAAAAAAATGTTTTGAGGCACTTTAATTTTTATTTTGAGACAGGGTCTCACTAAGTTGCTAAGTCACCCAGGTTAGACTCAAACTTGCAATCCTCCTGCCTCAGCCTCCCAGGGACTGGGATTACAGGCCTGTGCCACCAGGCCTTGCATCCAGGCTAAATTTTTAGAAGGACTACAGATCCAAAAGCAAACACATCTGAAGTGTTTTTGGATACCTAAATCTAATAAGATTTTTGTTTTTGTTTATTGGCTTGTTTTATTGCGGAACTAGGGATCAGTCCCAGGGCATCACACGGGCCAAGCAATGCTCTACCATGGAGCCACATTCCCAGCCCAGAATTTTTAATAAGGAGATTTAAAGTAGTTTTGTGGTTGTATCTGTCCAGAGTGGCTTCTGTCTTAGATTTTTGAACCACCAGACTTTATATGTCTTTGACACAGCACAAGCATGCCTTCACCAACGCATTCTGGTGATGATAGGTAACTGAGTAGCTAAATGCTTCCTAAGTCAATTTAAATTTTGTGTGTATTTATTTAATTAGAATTTAGCTTCAAGGATAATTGTGAACAAAAATAATGAAGCAAGGGGATCCCTTAGATCTGAGGAACGATGGCACATGGGATAGTCCACAATCTGCCTGTGAGAACGATGGGCACATATTTTTACATGTCTAAGGAATAAGTATTCCTCCTGGCCCAGCTGAGATCTGAAGTTGCTAGAAACATAAATATTAAGCACAGCTGCTTGGCTGGTACCATAGAACTGGTTATTTATACTGTAAATTTAGAAACCATCGACAGTGCACAAAAACTTCTCCAGGCATCTCCTCCTCACTAAAAGAATTATTCTTAAAAAAAAAAAAAGAAAAGAAAAAACACATCGGTAATTTTCGTGGATGTAGAATATATGAAATGCTGATGGTTATCCCTAGAGATGCAGAGAGGTCCTACAGCTTTGAAGTTGGTGAGGCATTTAAAAATGTTTTATAATTATGATTTGATACCTTTGTTTAAGCCTTCTAGGAGCAAGGATAACTAACTCTCACCCACAGTGCCGAATACAGCAACAGTATCCTAAGTTTTGTTATTTGTTTCTTCTTCTGGGAGGCATCCCTCATACAGAACATAGTCCTCACCAATAATTCTCTGTCTTAGAAAGGTCCATATTCCATTTGAAAAATCTCTGTGAGATTTGGGGCTTTCACAGGTGGAGATCAAAGATAGAAAATAGTCCTCCAGTCTATTGCTGACCAATAATATCAGCAAATCCTTCTTTTTCCACTATAAAGGCAAAAGAATCTCTCTATGGCACAATACCGATATTTTTCTTTATCACATGTGTTTTCTTGTTTAGATTTTGATCATTTCTCTCACGTGGTATCAGCCTGTTTCTCCACTGTGTCTCCACTGTGTCTCTTCATAACTAGTAAAGACCTTGTAAATATATTGTTCCTTGTAGGTGACAAGGTTTCACAAGAGGCCTCGAATTTACAGTAAGTGTCCTCACTCGCTCTCCTTAAGTATGGCATTGTTTAAACCACCTCATGCCAGTCTATACCCGAAGAAAACAAGTTTCGTTAGTTACTGCTTCCATCTACCATAAATAGCATGAGACAGCATAGCCTTATTATTCAAAGAGCTCAAGCACCAAAATCACACAAATTGGAAACCCAACATGACTACTTACCACCTACATGATGTGACAGGCAAGGTACTTCGTAGCCCTGGGTCTTAATCTCTTCAAAAAATAAATAAATAAACAAACAGAAAACCAGGACAATAGCAGCCTCAAAGAGCTGTTGGACGGCTTGGTGAGTTCATATAGTCCCACAAGTACCCACAAATCTATGCGGCACAGAGGTATTTAGTAAGTTCTGGGCTGTTAATTAATAATAATGAAGATTCTGTTGTGGTTAGTTATGAGCCCTGATGAAATTTCTTTTTTGGGTGGAGACATTCTACCATAATAATAATACACATATACTGTTGATCCAGCCTTAGGTCAGAGCTGATTTAAGAACAGAAAAGCAGATACTCCACCGTACTTTCTCTCCAGAAAATTAAGCTGTAGGGTCTGTGAACCCAGAGTTCACATCAACTCTATTTCAACATAGACATTCCACCTAAGAAAATTAGTGAAATGATTCCAGAGTCCTCTGTTCTGCTGACACTGGAGTGCCACCGTGAGGTCAGCTTTGGTGCTGGTGAGAGTTCCTTGAATTATGTCCTGGTTACAAGAATATTTGAGTAGTCAACTTTACATTGCACTTTACTTACAGTAAGGCCTATAAGGTATATTCTGTTGACTCTTGACAGAAGAGAAAAATAGGAAAATGTTAAGAATTTGGATTTTTTTAAGCACTCGACTTAGGACTTCCAACATGCTGGTGACTGGAGTATTAGTATATTTTGGGAATCTGAAATTTAAAATTTAGCCCTAACAAAAAAGAGGATTTTTTTTCTCTCACTGTGAATGGCCACTGGATCTGTTGTCTACAGTCAATAACCTTTGCCTCAATTTAGGTTTTAATTAAGGCTGTAAAGCTATGGCTCAGAAGTATCTATCTCCCTTCTAAAAGAAATAATAGTAATAATACCATTTTCCAAATAATCATTAGAAACCCTACTCAGGTATCCCACAAAAAACCCAACCACAATCTGTGCAGAATTAAATTTTCTATATTGTCCTCACAAAACATACCTTTATTATACAATCTGCCAGTTTTCCCCCTCTCCATGAACAGACCCACTGTTATGCGATCAGCTAAGTTTGAGACCTGGGAATAATTTCAGGGATCTCCCCCCTCTTCCGGCCTCTCATGTCCAATCATATCATCTCCTTAACAAGCTTTAGATATACAGATCTGCTTCCTTCCCATTGGCCCTTCCTTCTTTCGTCACCATGCTACTAGTGTACTGTTCTTCCGGTCTTCTTGCTTCTGCACTTGTTTATCTTCACATTGCTGCCATCTTTGAAATTATACAGTGTACTGGCTTACCATCCTTCAAAGGCTCTCGGTACCTACAAGTCCACACGCAAGGCCCCTCACAAGCCAGTCCCTGCGCACTTGTCCAGCTCCACCGCTGCTGCCCCTTCATTTCCAGCTCTGTTGAACCCCGAGTAGATCCCCAACCACAGCAGGCTGCATTCTGTCTCCTCATATCTGTGACTGCTGTTCACTCTGTTTAAGTACCTTTACTTTCCTTGTCTACTGGCTGACATCCTATTTCTTAAGGCTATGTCAAATTTATCTTTTCTAACATCAAATTTTTCAGATTATGCCAAATGTATCTTCTCTAGAAAGTCTTTTCTTACTTTCCACAGAGTTCATCCTGATCTGCCACCACAGAGTCATCACTCCCTCACTACCTATAATTTAAATTCCTGTGCCTATAGAATTTTCTTGCTCTGTTTGAAGAACTCTCTATCTCTAGCAGATGCTAAGCCATGTGAGAGCAAAGGCTCTCTTATTTATCTCTATATCCCGAGGCCCTTACCTGCAGTAGCCACACTGTAAAAACACCACCACCAAACTTCACTAAGTGATAACCAGGAATGCAGGAGGAAAAAAGTGTTCCAAAACACACTTTTAGGGTGTCAAGTGATCACTGTGTTTATAACAACAAGCTGTTCCAACTAGCTTCCCCTATAGTGTCATACAGACTTTGTGTTCTTACTTGCTACAGTTGAGAAGCCATGTGTGTCTACTAGTTAGACCATACTCATTTTTGGAGAAACTCCAGTTATACAAAACCATGACTCAATTTCTTTACTACTTTTGTTGACGATGTTTTCAAATAGATTTGTTCCCCCCCCCCCCAGAGGAAATGATTTCTTAATGAGTCAGCTGGACGTTATCAAGGCAAAAATAGGCTCAGTCCGACAGTTCCCACTTGTCCTCATTGACTCATGCAGCCGAAGCTTATTACAAAGCACCACAGAAAAAGTTCGAGGTTCTTTCCTCAGTCCATGAGGCAGGCCGTGAGAGTGGGCTCAGTCTATTTCATATCCCTGTATTAATTAAGCAATTTTTACCGACAACTTACTATGAAATAGACTCCAGGTTAAGCAAATATATTAGGCAGATAAATGAAAAGCAGGCCCAGCACTCAAAAATCTCAAAGTCTGGACAAATGTGGAAATATAATTGCAGTGAATTTTTTTAAAGGAGCTAAAATAGAAATACTAAAAATTAACATGAGAACTCGAAGAAGGATGGGCTGTGTCAAGGAGAGGACATTCAGTATATGCTCCACAGAGAGGACAAGTAAAGGAGTTCTAAAGAATATAAGGGGTTTCCCACGATGGGGAAAGGAGAGAGGGCATTCCAAGAAGAAAGAAATCTAAGTACAAAAGTTGAGTGAGAAGAAGCAAAGTGGAAATGAGATGAGAAAACTGAAGCGATGGTAAGTAGTGTAGTGAAAGTCACATGGCTGGCGATAGGGCTGAGGGCGGAACCCAAGCTGACGTCATTCGTGCAATTGTCACGTATATCTTGAGTGTTGAAGCAGAGAAAAACATTGAGAAGCACTGGTTAGGGCCTACCACGTAAGTTACAGAATCTCACCCCCTGGCTGAGTCCAACACTACAGACTTCTTCACCCGCTTTTCAAGCAGCTAAACCATGCTGATTTGTCTGATTTTCAATTAATTATCCAAATTTCAAACAAGGTAATAAATTTACCCAGAATTCTGACTGCCTCTGCTCAGGAAATTCATTTTCCAACTCAAAACATTATTTCACAAACTGTGTTCTATCCTGCACCTTTAGGCGCCCCCTGGAAAAATTCTACCCTACCCGATTCCATAATCCTTTCTTCTGTTGTTAGTAATTCCCACCATTCTGCTGGATCAGTCCATTCCCTTTACAAACATCCCCTGCATCCATATTTAAAAGCATCAAGAAGAAGGGGAGTAAGAGGTGATGATGAAGACGAGGAGGGACAACCCTCTTTTGAGCCTGTCTTGACACTACCTGTCAGCCCACATCTCCGCTGAGTCTTAGGAAAGAACTGGTTTCATCATAATCTCCACATCCCTGCTTTCAGCACACAGCCATGTATATCCACCATGGGCCCCCGAGACTGACATCACCAGGAGTACTCTTGTTCTCCATGGGCCAAATCCACTGCTTTTTTTTTTTCCTTTGTCTTCATCCCTTCAACATCTTACCTTCTTCTGGAAACTTCCTTTTGCTTCCTGGTCTTCCCACCTCACTTGTTTTCTCTCCTGGATTACAGGCACCTCCCCCTCTACCGGACCTCTAAGTGTCACACAGTACATAAGAGTCCTGGGTCACTTTCCCTGGGCACTCTAAGTAGCCACATCGTGTTCATGCTTTTAGATGTCGGCTTGTCACCTTGTACAGGAAGTGGGTTCTAAAGTCAATTCATAAAAAGGAAGTCCCAAGAAGTTGTCTTTTTTTCTTAAAAATTCTTTTACTCACCTTTAAACTGCAGTAGGTGTAGTTTCATACATATTGATTATATACGTGATTGTGACTCTCTCTGTTGTCACCTAGCAATAGAAGAAGTACTTGGAAAATTCCTAATTTTAAGGAGAGATGCTGAGAACCACAAAATATTCCTGCTGTATGAGGGAATCAGGGACTGAGTCCATCTGGGGGAACAGCAGATTGAAACCCCCTTCTCAAGGGCTGCAGGACTAGCACAATAAAACAAAACAAAATAATGCCTTTCTCAGGGCACTCTTCCCCTGCTCTCCCTGGGGTGCAAGTGGTAATGGTAAAGGAATTAGCTAGCTCTCTATTTAAAATATTTCTCATACTCTGTCTTATTTTTTGGTTTGGTTATTTTTTGTTTATTTGTTTTGAGACAGAGTCTCACTCTGTAGTTCAGGCTGATCCCAAACTCAGTATATAGTCCAGGCCAGTCTCAAATTCGTGGCAATCTTCCTGTTTCAACCTCTCAGGGCTTGGAATTATAGGCAGGCATCACCATACAGGGATTATGGGGTGAGGGTGAATCAAATCCAAGGCCCTGTGCCTCTAGGCAAGTGACCTAACAACTTAGCGTGGCCCCTGCCCCACATAATTGAATGTTTAAAGAGGTCAAATGCTTCTGTGATGTGATTTTGCTGTGTCATTTATATGTTGATGGCTTCCATATTTATTTCTCCAAATCAGACCTTTTATCCTGAGCTTCAGGCTCATAGAAGCAACAACTTACTTAGACACCACCATTTAAAGCCAGCTATTCTTCCCTCGCTGCCATCAGTACTGGGAACTGAACTCATCCCAGCCCTTTTTAATATTTTTTTACAGGTTTTTGTTAAGTAGCAGGCTAGGCTCAAATTTGTGATCCCCTTGCCTCAGCCTTTCAGTGCTGGGATTATGGAAGTGTGCCTGAGCCTGGAGGAATAACATAGAGGTTAGAGCGCTTACCTAGCAGCACAAGGCCCTAAATTCAATTCCCCAGTACCACAAAAGCAGGACATGGTAACACACGCTTGTAATCCCAGCACTCAGGAGGCTGAGGCACGAGGATTGCTGTGAGTTTGAAGCCAACCAGGGCTACATAGTGAGTTCAGGACCAACCTGGATTATAGAGCAAGACTCTACATAAAAAATTAATTAATTAATAAAAAAAACTATACAAGTGTGCCACCACACCCAGCTTCAACAAGGCTTGTTTGTTTTGCACTCAGATCTGTCCTAGGACCTTCACACTGAGCCACATCACCCGCTCATTTATTTTTTTATTTTGAGACAGGTCCCTGAGTTGCTCAAACTGGACTCAAATTTGTAATCCACTTGCCCCAGTCTCCCGGACTGGTGGGATTATAGGCCTATACTCCAAGGCTGGGCATAACTAGGCATCTTAATGTGGGGGGAAAAATAACTCTTCCACCCTCCATGTCTGATGCTTACCAAAAAGCTGATGTTTCCTTAGTTGAGTAAATGTCATGTCATCAACTCAACCAACAGCAGAAGAATAATCTTTTATTCTTCCTTTTCTTTTACATCTGTATGAAATCCATCGAGCACTTTAATGTCTACACCCAAACTATGTTCCAAATCTATCCATCCATGCAGATATCAACATAGACAAACCTCAACTCCTTGTTTCTGCTCTTAGCCTTTCTGTGGCCTATTCTCCAAACAGCCAGAGTAACCTTTCCTAAAACATTGCTATAGTCTGCAGTTTGGAACACCTGTGTTACTATAATTTTTCTTTTTTTTCAGGAGACAGCATGAACGCAGTCCCCCAATTATCACAAATTATGCAGTAGAATTTCTTGCATTTGGGGAAATCACAGGGGTCAGCACACTGAGAATGCAATGGAGGAGCCTCACTCTGAAAAAACCACCTTCGTGGTCATGGTATCTCCCCTGCCAGGTAAGTTTATAAAAATATTTTTAAATAAAGGAAGTTTGTTACTTATATACATTAATTATGTTATAGATTTTATATGTGCCCAAGACAATTCCTCTTTACTCACTGTAGCCCAAACAAATCAGGCATGTCCACAGGCTGTAGGTTGAACATGGCTGTTGCAACGGAACTGGGGTTAGAACACCCCCATGTTCCTTGTCTTACCTTCCAGAAAAGAGAGGGGCAGTACAGAAGAAACAATTTTGTACAGCACAAATGTTAGGCAGGGAGTTAGATATTAGTGAGGCTAAAGGACAAAAAAGGAATCCTAAATAGCATGCTTTGCTAATTATAGTTATGTAAAGAAGCAAATATATAGATTTTAAAATCTATTTATAATCACTTGTTAGGTCTTAGACTCAAAGACAAAGGGTCTCTATTTCTAGAAAAAGACATACAGCATCATGGCCTATGGCCCAGTGATGCCAGAAAAGGAAACTTTTTTTTTTTGGTAGCACAGGGGATTGTTTCCAGGGTTTTCATGCTAAGCTACATTCCCAGATCAATTTTTTTTTTTTGAGACAGGTTTTGCTCTGCAGTCCAGGCTGCTCCTGAACTCACTACATATCCCAGGCTGCCCTTGAAATCACAAACCTCCTGCCTCAGCCTCCCAAGTGCCAGGAATACAGGCATATGCCACCACGCCCAGCTTTCATTTTTATTACTTTGATTCTGAGATAGGATCTTGCTAAATCACTAAAGTAGTGATCCTCATGCCTCAGCCTACCAGAGTGCTAAAATTATAGGCCTGAGCCATGGGCCCACCTAGAAAAAACATTCTTTAAAGGCGTTTGAACATTCTTCCACCCTGAGCTGGGATCTGGTTTAAATTAAGAACTTATCTTTCCAAAATTTCTTATATAATTAAGATCTTTAAGAGAACACTGATCACCTAAAAGGGACAGGAAGACATTTTGCCAAAATAACTCCCCCCAAAAATGTCAATAAGCATTATAGGTACCTAGTCCCATGAACAGTGCACAATATCTAAACTTGTACTCAGTGGTGCAGCCTGCTCCCTCGCTTGAAGGCATTACTGTATAGCTCCTTTATAATTTGTCTACCTATACTTCTCCATGGCTGCCTATGAGTATTGACAGAATTCTTTCGTTAAGGGCACAAGGGCTATTAGGATCCAGCTTCCCAGTGACATAAATGCAATGAAGAAAATAAAAATAAAGAGCTGGAGGAATAGCACAGCAGCTAAAGTGCTTGCCTAGAAAGTGCAAGTCACTGAGTTCAATTCCTCAGCACCATATATACTGGGCATGATGGTGCATGCCTGCAATCCCAGCACTCGGGAGGCTAAGACAGGAGAATTGTCATGAGGTCGAGGACAGGCTGGACTAGAAAGAAAGGCCCTGTCTCAAAAATATAAATTAAAAAAATAAAATGTGACAAAATCATTTCTTCCTAAAAAGATTTCGAATTGTTTTTAAATTCATATTCCTTATCATAACCTTGTTACAAGATTTTATTAGATCTGGCTTTCTCCCTCCCACTTTATCCATACTCTTCTTCCACACTGCAGCTTACTTCCAGTCACCCTGGCCTTCTTTCTATTCTCCCAATGTTCCAAATCTTTTCCATTCCTCAAACCAGTGTTTTTGGTCTCTGCATTGCTGTTCCCAGATCTTGAAAAGGTTACCTCCTCTCTGCTCAAAAGACCTTACTGCGGAATAAACTTTATAACTAAAAACAAACCCCACCTCTACTCATACCTGGTTATTTGTTTCATGATATTTTTCACTTCAGAGATTTTTGTTCGGTTGTTTTCGTTTTTGAAACGGTCTCTTTCTGTGGTCCAGGTTGCTCCTGAGCTCACCATGTAGCCCAGGCTGGCCTTGAACTCACAGCAATCCTCCTGCCTCAGCACCCCAGTGCTAGGATTACAAGCATGCACCACCACACTGGGGAGTACGTGGTGCTGGGAAATCAACTCAGGGCCTGGTGCTTGTTAGGCAAGCGCTCTACCTGTTGTGCCATTCCTCCAGCCCAAAGATTAACAGTGTCTCAGGTCCTCCATTGAAATGAGATGAAACTTAACAGTTTTGTTCACAAAACTATCCTTAAAAGTCTAGAACAACGTCGGGCTTAAGAAGAGTGATGGACTGACTGTTAAAAAAGGGAAGAATCACTGAGAGTGGGAGGGTGGAGAAGGGGGAAAGCACAGAGCGAGGGAAAGAGGTTAACGGACACAAAATTCCCACGTTATATGTAATTAACATTATTAGTTCATTCATATTAAAAATAGGGAACCAATGAGGTAGAAACATGAAAAAATTTTTAAAAGATTAATAAAGATAACTATATAACAATAAAACCATCAGGCTGTTACGGCCAGGCCCCGCCCCCTCCAGCCACTTCCGCTCATGCTCAGTCCAGTAGTCCTCCGGGGGCGGGGCTAGTGGCGAAGGAAGTCGTCTGCGCTGGCGCCGGGAGATCGCGGAGCTTTCTGGGTAAAGATGGATGCTCACGATCTCTTTCGCCGCCTGGGAGCAGGAGCCAAATTTGACGTGAAACGCTTCTCGGCAGATGCAGCTCGATTCCAGGTACGTTGTCCTGGGGAATGAGGTCAGAGTAACCGAAGGGCACGATGCTGAAAGTGAGCTGGCAGCTGACAGAGAGGCCGGGATTCCCTGAGACGCGGTGGCACGCTTTTGACCACCCTTGGGCCATTTCCGCTCCTTCTGGCGTTCGCTTACTAAGCTCACGAATTTTAAAATGACTCCTAGAGCCCTTGGTAGGCTGCTGAGCAAGAAACGGAGACTCTTTCCTCCCTAGATTATCCAAACCAGTTGGAATCTTTTTTTCAAAAGGAACTTTCGGAAGGAATTTCGAAAACAGGTTCTTTCCCCCTAGTATACCCGGGTTTGACTTGGTATTAATGGAGCTGTACCGCACATGGTTCTATTATTACTCCACCCCCAGCGTATTAAATAACCAGTAAGAAGAGTGACTTAGAAGTGGGAGCTCTTATTGGAGGAGCATTGAGAACAGAAAAAAGTCACTTGTAGAAAATCTTGAATGTTAAACTTGCTGTTAGGGAATAATGGTCTTGGTGTTTGTTATTTTGGTTTATTTGATTTTTGTAGTACATTTGTTTTTCTTCTGGCTGCATTATAATGTAGTTCTTAAGAGTTTGAACCGTGGAGCCAGATTCTTTTGGAATCACAATGCTCGGTTCGCCAGTTGATGATTTTGAGATTGTAGTTAAGTTACTTAACTTCCGAATGCCTCTGTTTTCTCCTCGGTAATATTTCTTTTATCATGTAGGGTTGCTATGATCACGAAGTAATTTAATATGTACGAATGTGCTTGGAAATCTGCTTGACATAGAATCATACGTAAATGCACGTTAGTGTAGAGATCAGAAAAGTTCTCCTTTTTGGATTCCATTTGCCAAAACATCCGATTTTGTCAGTAGATTTCACTTTTAAAATTTTGGGGGGTTTTAGGTAGGAAAAAGGAAATACGGCTCTGATTCTTCGGAGGTGCTGCAGAGACTGGACTTCTTTGGAAGCAAGAAGTCTGTCCAAGGTGACCATGGCACAACACAAACACAACAGGAGCTCCAAACTGAAGAAAAGGAAGAAGAGAGCCTAACTGAAAGGAAAAGGGAGCCAAGCAAGAAGAGGAGGAAGAAGGTGATTTCAGGTTAGTGTTGGATTTCTATGTGGTTTTTTTTCCTATTTGACTTTTTTCAATTGCAGAATAATGGGAGCTTATAAATCAAACAATATACAGCCATTCCTCAGCTAATGTAATTGAGGTTTTTTCCAGACACTTGCCATTGTAAATACTGCCACGGTAAAGACTTGTGCATGTGCTGTTTTGTGCATGTGCTCTTATTTCTGTAAACTAGCACCCCAAAAGTGGAAGCCCTTGGTGAAAGGGACGGAACACTTATTTTCAGCAGATACTGCGAAATGAATTCCAATACCTTTATCAGTGCTGGATATTATTCATCTTAAATTTTTTGGCAGTTTAATGAATAAAACTATTATTTCCATTAACTGGTGAATCTGGGCATCTTTTCGTATGCTTAACTGGACATTTACGTTTTTGCTTTGTATCTTGTCCTTATTCTGTCTGTTCTGAAGAGGATTTTTTCTTTGTTTTCCTCTGTATTGTACTATAGGACTATTTTTTTCTTTGTTATATCTATTAGGTTTCCTAGGGCAATTTGGGTTCCCCATCCAGTTAGTATAAGATTTTACTCCACTGTCCTTGTCTTTGGTTCCTAATAAAGCACCCTGGGGAAAAAAAAATAGTGTCCTAGCCATTTACCTTTTTTCTTATAAAGTAAGTACTTAAGTTATACAATGATGAGAAATACATTTCCTTGTCAGTGTACAAGTGAGAACTCTTTATCTTCTGCAGTTTCTAATTTTCTCCAGAAACGATTTGGCCTTAATTTCTTTTATATTTTTCTGGAGGTATTAATTTATTTTCTGTTTTTTAGGAGATACTAATTTATTTTATGTTTTCTGGAGATATTTTATTCACATATATTGGTGCATCCTTTAAAAATATGAATGCCTTATTTACATACATTTATATATTATATAAACATGGATACTCTATATATTGTGAGAATATGCTCTTTGTGACCTTTCTCTCCCTTTTTTTCCTCCTAAATAAAAACAATGTATCTTGGAGATTGTTTGGAATGAGTAGGCAATATATTCCTTGTCATTTTTACACAGCACAGTAGCCCACTGTACAGTCTATAATTGATTTAAGGAACTTGGGGTTATAACTTACTAATAGACTACATGTTTAGCATATACCAGCCTTTGGATAAATCCCCAGAACCCTCCTACCCTAGCCTCCAAAAAGAATCAATTTGGCAGGGTCCAGTGGTCCAGACCTGTAAGCCTAGCATTCTCAGAGGCTGAAGCAGGAGGATGGAAAATTCGAGGCCAAACTGGGCAACTTAGTAACTTAATGAGAATCAAAAATAAAACAAACATGGGCTGAGTATATAGCTTAGTGCGAAGGCTCTGGGCTCAAACTCCAAGATCATTTTTTTTTTAAATCAACTGTTTCTTCTCTGGTGACCTTGGTGTGTTTCTACACGTTTGTTGTTTCACCATTATCATGAATGTTCTACTTCTGTTTGTAAGTGTAGGTGAGTATATCTGCTCAGTAAATTCTTACAAGTGGAATTGCAGAGTTAACGCAGCTCTATTTTGAATTTCAATACTGTTGAAAATTTACCAGAAACATTGTATCAGTGGGAAGTACACTATCAACACCATAGTGTAGTATCCCAAAAACATTGTAGGGACGGTCCATAATTGATGTTACAGTTGTATGACAGCCATTTACTTTGTTTTCATACCTGTGCTGTAATAGTGTAAAAGTCATTCTTATTCTTTCCCCTCTGTGAATAATAAAGACTTGCCACAATTAAATGTTCAGATGTTAGGAAACTAGGAATACACAAACAGCGACTATAACCAGCTAGCAACAAATGTATATAGGTCGTAGATCTATAAAGTATGTATAGGCATAGTCTGTTTTTAATTGGAAAATTCAAGATCTCATGAGCTAGTAATGATTTGAGTCTATCAGTACCATCTTATAAAGGGAACATACTTTTGTTTAAAAAAAAAACAGCATTTTGGGCAGTTAAAGTGCTTGCCTAGCAAGCTCAAATGCCCTGAATTTGATTCCCCAGCACCACAGAAAGCTAGGCATAGAGGCACACACCTGTAATCCTAGCACTTAGAAGCCTGAGACAGGAGGATTGCTGTGGGTTCAAGGTTAACCTGGGCTACAGAGTGAGTTCAAGACCAGTTTGGGATACCGAGTGATACGCCTTCTCAAAAAAATAATAAATCAATAATGGCATTCTTTATTGTAATATCAGCAATATAAGAATTTTTCTAAAATTGTTTTCATATGTATTTTGCACCCTTTTTGTATTAAGTTCATTTCTTCTTAATTCATATGTTAAGGTAACTAGCTCTATGTAATGTTTCCATTTGTCTTTATGTAGGAGGGGTTTTCTCCGTTTTATGGATTAACTGTATCTTTTCTTCTGCTGCCTTTTTCTGGGGACTGGTTTCCAAAATGCCTGGTGGTCTTGGAGTTAAGTTTACTTTTTAAAGTTTTCCTGTGTTTAGTTTGTAGCTTCATTTTGTTATTTTGAAATATTCTATCGGGTTTTATTTGATATAAGAAATGAACAGGGAGCTGAGGTAATTTTTTCCAGATGGCTAGCTATGTCCTAATGCTGTAGCTTGATAATGTTATTTGTGTTGGATTTAAATGCAGTTCAGCTCCCAAATATATTCAGTTCTATTTCTGAACTCTGTTCTGTTCCAGCAATATTTGTTTCTGTATTCACACACCAAATTCAGCTTGCTTTAAGCACTCTGACCTTATAGTATCGGGGGGAATTCAGTAGAGTGGTGAGGCATACTATGTTATTGATTGGGAAACAATTTTCTCCTCAACATAATCTACAGAATTAATATAATTTCAATTAAAATCCTAGTAGGCTTTTTTTTTGTAGAAATCAAAAAGGACAAGATTTATTCTAAATCTACACAAATCAGGGTAGTTTGATATTTGCAAAGAGATAAATATATAGATCAAATAGAGAGCCCATGGACTCATACATGTGTATGATCAGTTTTCACAACAAGGTGCTTAACCAATTCAGTAGGAAAAGAAAATCTTTTCAACAAATTGTTCTGGATGTGTATGGGGGGGAAATATGTGAACACTCATGCTTATTTCAAACTATGCCAAAAATTAACTTGAAATGACCCAAACTGAAGTGCAAAATCTAAAATTATAAAACTTCTAGAAGAAAACGTAGGGGGGGGGGGGGGACATTTTGACCTTGAGGTATACAGAGATTTTTTAGACCACAAAAGACAAAAATCATAAGAAAGAAAATTGACGTATTAGAGTTTATCAAAGTTAAGACTCTTTTGCCCATTAAAAGATAGCGTTAAGAGGGAATGTGGCTTAGAATGTTTGCCTAACATATGTGAGACATGGGTTTGATCTCTGGCACTGAAAGTCAGAAAAGAACCTAGCTAAAAGCTAGGTTTGTGGTGCATGAATATAATCCCAGCACTCTGGGAAGTAAAGTGAGAGGATTGATTAATTGCAAGTTCAAGCGCAGACTGGCCAATTTAGCAAGTGGGGGAGTAATAAAATGAAAAACGACAAGCAAAAATATTTGCAAGTGCTGGGAGAATGGCACAGCAGTTGAAGTACTTGCCTAGCAAGCATAAGGCCTTAAGTTCTATTTCCCAGCACCACATGAAGCTGGGCATGGTGATGCATACTTGTAATCCTTGCACTGGGATGCAGAGGCAGGAGAATTGCCTTAAGTCCAAGCCTGGGCTACATAGTGAATTCAGGACCAGCCTGTGCTACAGAACAAGACCCTGTCTAAAAATGATTTTTAAAAAATTTACAGCATCTATATGAAAGACTTGTATCAACTCAATAGAGAAGATACACACATGGCAGTAAGCACATAAATGCTATTCACTATCATTAGTCATTGGGCAAATTTGAGCCACAGTGCAATGCCACTACATGGCTGTTTGAAAGGCTAGAAATAAAGAGCCTAACATCTCAGGTGTTGGAAGGATATATAGAAGCAAGGCGTCACACTTAATAGTAAAATGGTGCAACGACTTTGGAAAACCATGGATTTTTTTAGGTTAACTGTGTACATATTAACACTGCTGTTTCACTCCTAGATGCATACCCAAAAGAAAGGAAAAAAGTATCTTCAGGAAAACTTGTACTCAAATGTTCATAGCAACTTTGTGATCCCCAAACAACTGGAAATGACCCACTTGTCCTTCAACAGATGAAGGATTAACAAATTGTATATTTGTACAGTGGAATCTACCTAGTAGTAAAGTTATGGATACCTTCTACAACATGGCTGATCTCAGAGTAATGGTCCTGGGTGAAAGAAGCCAGACTGCAGTTAGTACATACCGTGATTCCATTCATATAGAATTCCAGAAAAGGCAAACTAATCTGTAGTAAGAGGTACTATATGGGCGGTTATCTAGGGATAGAATAAACGATTACATGAGGCCACAAGGAAATTTGAGGCGGGTGTGTATGTGTGTGTGTGTGTGTGTGTGTGTGTGTGTGTGTTTACATATTGTCGGGTTTTGTTTTGTTTTGGTGCTGGCGATCAAGCCTAGTGCTTGCCTTATGCTAGGTGAGTGCTTTACCACTGAATTACATCTCTAGCCTCAGTATATGCCTTATACATATGCAGTTTATTGTAAATCACTTGTGTCTCAGTAAAGTTACAAAGAATTTTTTTTAAATTCCAGTAGAACTCCTTGCCCATTACTCTCAGACTGATTTAGCTTCTTTGTACATATTTGGTCTCCCTTATAAACATTAAAATCACCACCAAAATAACTCTTATCTTACCTTTAATTGATATTGTGTTATTTATGGATATATTATTGGAAGAATTGCTCTCTTTATTGTATCAAGTAGCCCTAAGTATTGTGGTGTTTTATTGCTGCTATAAAGTGAAATCTGTCTTTCATCCTATTTACTTTCTAGCTGGCTTTTTGAATGTAAAGAAGCTGATGGCCTTATTGTTTATGTAGATTTTAAATTAATTCCCTGTTGTTTTCAAATACCTACTCATCTACACATTAATGTCTGAAACAACCGACAGAGGGAAGAGTGAATATCAGGCCTCTGATGAGATCCACACATCTTGACTGTTCCCAATCTTTTTATCTCATTACTTTCTTTTACCTACTTGCAGCGGGTAGTACTTTTTCTTGTGATGTGAAGTGTTTGCTACTCCTAAGACTGTCATACTTATAATTTTTTCATGTTCAAAAATGTATTTTAGAAATTACTTCACAAGAAGGAAGTACTACTATACAATGGATGTCATCTGTAGAAGCAAAGATCGAAGATAAAAAAGTTAAGGGAGAAAGTAAACCGACCTTAGAGAAGTTGGAACATCTCCGAAAGGAAAAGGTTAGAAAAATGTCATAGCTCCAAAGTTTATATTTTCCTGATGTAGTGACTTTCACTGGACTTGTTATGCTGTTTTAAAGTGAATATAGTTTTAAGGTAGAAAAATAATTACCTTTGTATGGGGTTTACTGTAATAAAAATCTAAGGCAAAGTAGATATTGGTACTGTGGCTGAAAAGTTTGAGGTTCCAAAATTTTAAGTTATAACTGAAGGTATAGATGTAGAGAAAAATAGCAGACACGTGTGTATGTGCAATCATGTATACATGATTGTGACAATGTAGTAGTACAAGTAACACATTCATGCCAACAACATAGATATGTATTGCTATGAAGATATTCTAGTTATGAAATGAAATAGTTTTACTATGTGTTATTTAGGGGCTCGGATTTAACCACAAAGTTTCACAGGCTGTGAAAATATATCCCAGAAATAGTTGCTGTTTTACAATGTCTGAGAATGTATTCATTCATATCCCTTGTGATTCCTTTGCTTCGCTTTTCAGGTAAACTTCATCCGGAATAAACACAAAATTCATGTCCAAGGAACTGATCTTCCTGATCCGATTACTACATTTCAGCAACTTGACCAGGAATATAAAATCAGTTCTCGACTCCTTCAGAACATTCTGGATGCCGGCTTCCAGATGCCCACACCAATCCAAATGCAAGCCATACCAGTTATGCTGCATGTGAGTATGACAATCCAGAACACCTGTCATACTCCGTTCTCTATGTGTTTGCTCTTTCTCTTCCCTCTCAGAAGCCTCCTTTCCATCTCAGCTCCTCTTAAAAATTTTTATTTTCTTTTAAGGCCCATCTCACATACCTGTGACTCCGTAAACTTATCTTAAACACTACAGCTATATCTCTGGTCTTTCCCCTTTTGCAGTTCTCCATGATTTTTAGTGTGTTCTTTTTCTTTCAACACATAAACTCTCTGAAGATGGAAACTGTTTTATCTTTTCATTGCTGGTTTACTTTCCAATGCCCAGAAACTTTCAGTAATACACATGCTTTCTAAAATCCTTGTACATAACCCAACTTAGTTTCTTTCCTGGTACTTTTTATTATTGAAGTTTACTTTGCATACAATAAAAGCACAGTTTTTAAGTGTGTGATTAATTACATGCAAAGTGTTTACCCATCACTCCAATGAAACTGTAGGACATTTCTGTTCCCCTCACCAGAAGTGCTGTTGTGCTCCTCCCAATTCAGTCCTTACTCCCCCCTTCCACAGAGGTAACCAGTGTTCTAATTTTTATTGCTATGTATTTGTTTACCTCTTCTAGGATTTTGGATAAGGAAGATCACTAATCTTTTTTTTTATGGCTTCTTTTATTTTATTTGCTGTTTTTTAAAGTTACTACATGTATCAGTGGTTTGTTACTAAATATTCTTCTGTTGTATAAATATAATTTATCAAGTCTCCTTTTGGTAGAAGTATGGATTAAGTTTTTTTATTAGGTTCTCTGAGGTTACATTTTGTACCAATATGAGCAGATTTTCTCCCCCAAATAACAGTTCAGATAGCCAAAGGATATGAATTCTTTTCCCTCATATTAGTCCAGCCCAGTGAATCCTTTCTCAGTGCAGTGAGAATCCATTCATAAATTTTGATACTTTCGACTCACAGTGTGATAATTTCCATTTTAAAATGTTTCTATCACGACTTTAGCTTAGAGCTTTTTTGATGATTGTCACCTATAAATTGTCACTCAGATCATTGGCACTTTTTGTTTTTAACCATTAGTCATTACGTTATTTGACAGAATCTTCGTAGGTATTGACCAGTACAGATACCAGAATAAAAAGTTGTTTTTGTAATTTTGCTTTTAGAAGTGTTTAGTGAAAAAGAAAATTTGAAAGAGCAGGTGGGTTGTAGCCATCCCTTTTGTTTGCTTGTTCAAATGGACTTAAATTGCATGCTCAGAACTGTGCTTGGGGCAGTAGTGGCCAGGGTGGATAGTGTTAGAAAAGCAAACATGGGAAGAATGAGAAAAGCACACAGGACTTGAATAGTTAAATTCATTAGATTTAATTTTGTTATTTTAATGGCTGGTAGCGTTATTTGACAGGGCTTTGAAAAATTCGGTCTATTCCTTGTACTTACTATATGCTACATTTTTAGGGTCGAGAACTTCTGGCTTCTGCTCCTACTGGATCTGGGAAGACTTTGGCTTTTAGCATTCCCATTTTAATGCAGCTCAAACAACCCACAAATAAAGGCTTCCGGGCCGTGATTATATCCCCAACACGAGAACTTGCCAGCCAGGTAGGACTTGAAGTGTTTGCTTCAGTAATCGTTCTTGAGAGTAGTAAAAAGTAATCTCAAAGAGAATGAATCTCATGTCTTCTGTCATTGTCAGATCTTCTATACCAAGGATTCTGAATATTATTGCTTGGGGGCCAGTCTTTTAAGTCTTCCTGTAATTTTCTGAAACATGATGTTTTTTAGTAAATGCTCTAAGATCCTTCCACGGTAAAAGGCTACAATGATACTTGCTAAAATTTACTTTTCTTATTTAGAAAAATGAAATGTTAGCTGAGAAAGTAAAACTGTACAGTAACCTGCTCTACTCTTCCAGGGTTCTGAATACAAAACACAGTTAAAGTATGAGATAGTCTCATAATAGAATTGTATTCTAGAAACAGTATGAAACAGAATAAAGGAAAAGAATGTTGGCTTTGTGTCTTGGAATTAATTTACTATCTTGAACAAAGTACTGAGTCTTTCTAGGCTTTGAAGTTACAAAATACTGACATTTAAAGTTAGCTACAGCTTCCTGCAGCTTTAAAAGGAGATATTTATGCATTGATAGTCAGTTTGCTAATAATGTAAAAGAAGCTGTTCACTTTATCTTTGCATCTCATGTTTCTGGCATTTTATATTTTAGATTCACCGAGAGTTACTTAAAATCTCTGAGGGAACAGGATTTAGGATTCACATGATCCACAAAGCAGCAGTGGCAGCTAAGAAATTTGGACCTAAATCATCTAAGAAGTTTGGTAAGAAATGTATGCTTGTGATGTATAGTATGTAAAAGATTTGGAAATTATGAATACCCTAATTGCCACTAAGAGTTCCTACAGAATAAGTCATGTTACTAGTTTTAAAGACGCTAAAGCGATCCCTCTGTACTCTTCTCAATAGCTATATAAATATATAGCAGTAGCAAGATGAAGTCCTTCTACCGCAGGGACATTTGGCAATATTGGAGACATTTTTAGCTGTTGCAGCTAGGGAGGGAGACCAGTAGCATATAGTGGGAACATATCAGGGATACTGTTAAACGTCCTACAATGCCTGAGAGACACTCTTCTAAAAAAAAAAAATTACTCGGCCCGAAATGTCAATACTGAAATTCAAAAACCTTGCTTTACATCATCTTCCTTGTCCCCTTGACAAGATATGTATGTGCACAAAAGGCTCGACTTCATTGTGAACCTTAAATTTTGCACTTATGCATATCAATAAAATGGGGAAAAAATACATATATATATATCATTCTTAATCTGCCATGGAGGCCCTTGGTTTGATTCCCTAGCACCACCTAAGCTGGGCTTAGTGTCTCATGGCTATAATCTCAACACTCAGGAGGGTGAGGCAGGAGGATTGCTGTGAGTCCAAAGGTAGCCTGGGCTACATAGTGAGTTCAGGACCAGCCTGGGCTACAGAGTGTGACCCTGTCTCAAAAAAAGAAAAAAATCTGCCATGGAGTTCTTTGACAAGTAAGAATAGATTATGTTCTTACCCTTAGATTAGCCAAGAATCTGCCTTCTTTTTAGTCCTGAAACCCAGTGCCTTGCATATGCTGGACATTACAGCTGCTCTGCCATTGAGCTGTGTCCCCAGGCTGCTCTGTCTGTTTTGAGACAGGGTAGCCGATACTGGGCTCAGATTTGCAGTCCTCCTGTCTCAGACTCCAGAATCATCAGGATTATAGAAGGAATGCATAACCACATCCAGTGATGACTTACTTTTATGTCTTTTACCATAAACTTTGAGTAAAATATTATTTAAAGAAAAGATTTTCTAGGCTGGAGGAATAGCTCAGTGGTAAAGCTCTTGCCCAGCAAGTTCTGGAGCCACATAAGCCATGTGTGGTGGTGCACGTCTGTAATCCTAGCACTGGGGAGGGAGAGGTAGGAGAACTGCTGTGAGTCCAAGGTTAGTTTAGACTACAGAGTGAGCTCGGAACCAGCCTGGACTGCAGAGTGAGACTCCATCTCAAAAAAAAAAAAAGAAAGAAAGAAAGAAAGGAAGGATTTTTCTGAAGAAAACAATACTTTGCAAATGAAATTGTTAGCTTCCATAAACTGGGTGTGGTAGCATTTGCCTATAATTCCAATACTGTGGGAGGCCCAGGCAGGGAAAATCCCAAATTCAAAAACAACCTGGGCAACTTAGTGACCTGGCAAGACTGTCTCAAAAATTAAAAAGGAGCTATGGATATCACTTAGAGTGAAGTCCCTGGGTTCAACCCCAGTACCACTCCACCTCTGCAAGAAGAAAGAGAGATTATGTAGTGTTCTTGCCTTTTAGAGGTTGAAAGGCTCCTCAAATGTAATAGAAAACAGGAATATATTAAGAGTAGTTTATGCTATGATAGAAAAAATGTCTATTCCTTACTAACAAGGGATAACTTTTATGTCAGTAACTATTCTTTCCTCTTCCCATGAAGGCTATGGACTGCAATTTAGGAGCTTTAGGTTCCTAGGACAAAAAGATTGCATCTTATTTTTGCATTTCCTATTGTTTATTTTTCCTATAGACATTCTTGTGACAACTCCAAATCGACTGATCTATTTATTAAAGGAAGATCCACCAGGAATAGACCTAACAAGGTACAGATTATATTTTAATTCCTTTCATGTGTGTTTTTATTTGGTTATGTTTTGTTCTCAGTTGTTTATGTTATTGCCCTTTGGAGTTCACTTTCTGCTCCCTTAAGTTGGTGCTGAGAATGAAAGTTTTCATTAAATTCTTGTTGAAAGGAAGTTAGACATTTTGATAAGTGGTTAGTATATAGTTCCCCTAGACCATTTCACATTTTTCAGCAAAGATGATGGAGTTGAGGATTGTGCAAAGCTCTGTTGTTGATAACAGAACCTGATCTTTGGGACTAATCAGATAGGTAAAATGAGTTGTGTTTTTCTTGTTTTTACCTTCTTAGTGTTTGTTTTTCTTACATGTTTTTTGCCTATAATGAGTGAAGCTGAGACATAACATAATGGTTTGATTTCTCTACATGTCCCACAGTGTAGTGAAGTTCTTCTTAGATTTCCAGAGTGGTATCTGTAAGGTATTTTGTAATTTCCTAGTGTTGAGTGGCTGGTAGTAGACGAATCGGACAAATTATTTGAAGATGGCAAAACTGGGTTTAGAGACCAGCTGGCTTCCATTTTCCTGGCCTGTACCTCCCACAAGGTTAAAAGAGCTATGTTCAGCGCAACTTTTGCGTATGATGTTGAACAGTGGTGCAAGCTCAACCTGGACAATGTCATTACTGTATCCATTGGCGCAAGGTAATTAATTGTTTCTTGACATTATCTCATTTGTTTTCTTAATAAGTGATTTCTTTATAATTCCTTTTTGAAAAGTACTTTGAACACTTACTTGCCTTCTGTATATAAGCCCCTGGGTTCAGTCCTCAGCACTACGTTTTTTTTTTGTTTTTGTTTTTGTTTTTTTTTTTGGTACCCCAGGTGGGATACTACTTTTTTAAAAAAAAGAAAAAAGGAGGAAAATAAGGAGAAGAAGAAAACATTTTGGAATACTTTATGCTAAAAATGAGAGACAGCTAAAGGAAATTATGATGTTGTGACCCCATAGAGTACTATGCAACCAATTAAACCAATAAATACTTAAAATACCAGGCGAATGAAAAAGAGAACTGGGCATGGTAGTGCACATGTGTAGCCCCAGCTTCTTGGGAAGCTGAGGCAGGAGGATCGCTCAAGCCAAGGAGCATTAGACCAGCCTGAGAAACATAATGAGATTGCATCTCACAAAAAAAAAAAACAGTAAAAATAAGACTGCATCTCAGCAAAATAAAACAGTAAAAAATACTCTGTCTACTCTAAATTTTGAAATCCTTTGTAAAAAAAGAAAACAACACATTTGCTATAACAGTAACTTAAAGTCAGACAATAAAGTGGGAAAAATATTTATTATGTAGTATACATTGCAGCATCTTATAGAGTATTATAAAACTTTAATATCCTTAACATTGGTTGTCAGTTTATAAATTAAGCCCCATTAATCATTAAGAAAATTGTGAAAATTTCTTACTTTACCTAGTAATTTTACATTAAAAAGTTTTTATAAGTAAATAGTTATGACTAGAATACAACAAACATCAGTTTATTATAAAATTCTAGAATTAGAAGAAGCATATTATTACTTTTAGCTTTTTTGTGTATGTCTATCTGTTTACCCTTTCCCCCACCTAACCCCACTGTGCCCCATTGTACTAGTAAGGGATTGAACCCAGAGCCTTTGTACTGTGCTAGCTATATCCCCAGCCCAGTTTTATTTTTAAGACTTGGTCTCACAAAGTTGCCCGGGCTGGGTTCTAACTTGATATCCTCCTGTCTCAGCCTTCTGGAGTGATGGGATTATAGGCGTGTACCACCCTGCCTGTATTTTCTATTTAAAAAAAAAAAAAAAAAGCTTTCTTTAGGGGCTAGAGGAATGACACAGTGGCTGAATCGCTTGCCTAAACGCCCTGAGTTTATTACCCAGTACCACATAAGCTGGTGTGGTGGTGTATGCCTGTAATCACAGTACTTGGGAGGCTGAGGCAAGAGGATTACCTGAGGCCAAGGTTAGCCTGGGCTCCAAAGTGAGTTCAGCGCCAGCCTGGTCTATGGAACAAGTCCCTATCTCAAAAAAAAGACTTTTTTTAGATCACATTTTTATAATTAGAACAAAATATTTTCAAAGTAATAATTTTGTCTTCAAGTTAATATATAAGTTAAATACTAAGTTGGCATAGAAAAGTTGATTTTGTTGCAATTTTTAAATTTATTTTGGAGTTTGTGAGAAAAGGAAAAAAAATGGCTCTTATAAACTACAAGGTATATTTTCTTCTCAGAAATTCTGCAGTGGAGACTGTGGAACAGGAGCTTCTCTTTGTTGGGTCAGAGACTGGAAAACTTCTGGCCATGAGAGAACTTGTTAAAAAGGTACATTTAAACAACATTCTTAAATTTTGGTGAAGTTCAACAAGTGTTACGGTGAATCATCGTCATCCTGTATGTTTATTAATCCAGTGGTACTAGTCTTCTGTTCCTGGCTCAGAACAGGCTAAGAGAAGATTCACCTGATGCTCTGAGGTCACATTTCCTCATATTTGCATAGCTGTGTCCCTTTTCTTTCCTTCTCCCTCTATTGGCCTGTTGAAAAGAACTGATTAAAAAATGAGCAGGGTGAGGTTGGAGGAAATAGCTTAGCAGTTAAGTAAGCACAAGGCCCTGAGTTTGATTCTTCATTGTCACATACACCAGTCTGGTGGCGTGCCTCTGTAATCCCAGCATTCAGGAGGCTGAGGCAGGAGGATTACCATGAGTTCAAGGCCAGCCTGGACCATAGAGCAAGACCCTGTCTTCAAAAAAAGTAGTATACCAGATGGGGTTTTCTTTTATATCCTTTAGTAAGTACTGAGTAGAAGCCATAATTCACATAAATACTGAAATTCAAGATAGGGAGTAAAAAAGAAAATGAGTATTAAGCCCTTACCCCCCAAAATTAGTCTTATTTAGGGGGTAATCCAGATATACTTACATAATGTAGTTTGTGCTAATGCACCATAAAAGTCTAAAGCATATTTTTCTTATGTGTTCATAAGAATGGGGATACCAGGTGAGCTGAATCATTTGAGTGTAAAGCCTTATGAAGAAATGGTACTAATCAGATTGAAAGATCTGTAGGACAGAGGTGGTGCGGGGAAGTATTACAGTCTGGAAGGTGGAGGAGAATGCCATGTGTTTGAAGACTAGTGAGGAGGTTACCTGTCAAAGGCAAAGAGTTAGTGGTGGAGAATTAAAGATCAGGTTGGACCAGAAGGTTGGGGTCAAGTTGAGAGAGATTCCTTAACACTTTTTGAAGAAGGTAGTCACTAATTTTCAAGAAATATGTGTCAAAAAATAATAAGTAAGATGGGATACAAGGAAAACCATAAGGCTAAGCAGAGACGAGGAAGAAGTAAATGAGAATAGCAGCCTTGATAGAATGTCAGTAGCATTGGAAGAGGGAGAAAAGGGTGTTTGCAAACGCCTGCTGACTACAGAAGTGGTGTGCTTTAGGGACTCGAGCCAGACTTCCTGGATTAAAATTCTAGCCCTACCTTCTTCCATTATGCTCCTTACCCCCTTTCTCTTCCACTGTTTCTTCATTTCTAAGTGGGATAATGTAGAGTTTCTAGAATTGTGTTAGTATTTGAGTTTATACAAATGTAGTCATAGTGCTTAGCATATAATAAATGCTGTATGTGTTTTGGTTTTTGTTTGTTTGTTTTAAACAGAGCTCACTATGTAGCCCTGAACTCATTATGTAGCCCAGGCTGGTCTAGAACTCACGGCAGTCCCCCTGCCTCTGCCTCCCAAGTGCTGAGATTATAGTATATGCGATGTCACCAGCCCAGTTTATGTGGTGCTGGGGAATCAAACCAGGGCCTTCAGCTTATTACACAAGCTGTTTAACTGCTGAGTTATACCCTAACCCCTCTGTTCATTCGTTCACTTTTTCTTTTTTTTTCCTTCTTTCTCTCTCTCTCCCTCTTCTTCCCCCTCCCTAACAGGGTCTCACTCTGCAGCCCATGCTGGTCCTAAACTCACTATGGAGTCCAGGCTGGCCTCAAACTCATACAGTCCTCCTGCCTCAGCCTCCTGAATGCTGGGATTACAGTTTTGTTCATTTTATTCCTAAGGATATTATTTGCCACTAAGAAAGTTGTCATTGATACTCATAGGGAAACAATACACCAAAGGATCTTTGCCATATATGAACTTGTGGAAATCTGTGAACTTTGTGAAATTTTATGTTAAGATTTTGTTTGTGAGTGATTACCTGTTAGAAAGCCTTACAGCTTTCGTTAAGACTTCAAAAGGAGTGTGTAAACCGCAATAGCTGACAATTACTGTGGCTGTTCCTGTAATTCCAGCAGTTGGACAGTAGAGGCAGGAGCATCACAAATTAGAGGCTAGCCTGGATAACTTAGCAAGACCTGTCTCAAAAGAAAAAGGGCTGAGGATATAGCTCAGTAGGAGAGCACCCCGGTACTAAAAAGAAAACAGAAGAAAAAAATAAGAAAAAGTTAGGAAGCTCTAATGTGGACGTATAAAGATGAAGAAAGCTGGTCTGGGAAAAGGCAGGGCTTAATGATAGAAGTGGTAAAAATAATTTGCTTCAAGCTAGAATTTGATACCGAGATTTTGACTCTATGATATAGATTCTATTGAGAGAACTTAACAGCCTAGGATGGAGAGAGGGGGGAATGCCGAAATGAGGATAAGCAATGAATTAAAGAGACAGTTCTTACATTTTAAGCAGAAGCTGAGATGATTGCTTCAGAGGGGACATCCATTATTGGAAGAAGGCAAAGACGGATCGATGAGATAAACTTGGTGGGATTAGCAAGATAGAGAATACAGTTAGGTGGCATGGAAGGTAAAGCAGCTTGGGGAACAGGTGATGAGGAAGACAGAGGCAGGGTTAGACTACTGTCCCGACATAGTTGGCAAAGTACTCAACTGAATTGGGTCCTTTTGTGGACTAAAATAATATTATAAGATACTTACTGGTTTATTGTTGCTTATGAGTTGTGCGTGTTGATTTTTGTCCCCTTTTCTTAGGGTTTCACTCCACCTGTTCTTGTTTTTGTTCAGTCCATTGAAAGAGCTAAAGAACTTTTTCATGAGCTCATATATGAAGGTATTAATGTGGATGTTATTCATGCAGAAAGAACCCAGCAACAGGTAAAGTCAAATACATACTTTGAAAACTACAAAGAAGTACATAATTTTTAATGTTGGCATTGAATTTATGAAGTACTTACTTTTCATTCCTAGAATGATATTAAAAGCATTTAACATATTATTTTCTTAACCAGAGAGATAACACAGTCCACAGCTTCAGAGCAGGAAAAATCTGGGTTCTTATTTGTACAGCCTTGCTTGCAAGAGGGATTGATTTTAAAGGTGTGAATTTGGTGATCAACTATGACTTTCCAACCAGCTCAGTGGAATATATCCATAGGATAGGTAAGCTGCCTTTTTTTTTTTTCTTTGTTTGATGTATCTTAGTACCTTTACTATTCCCTTCAGATGTACTCATTTTTTAGTGCTGAATATTCAGTGACTTTTTATATGAATCTTAAAAGTACCTTGTGGGGGTTGAGGGGGTGTCTTACGTTTTTAATGGTCTGATTTCTCTTAGGTCGAACTGGAAGAGCAGGACATAAGGGAAAAGCAGTTACCTTTTTCACTGAAGATGATAAACCATTATTAAGAAGGTAATTTTGGAGAAAGCTTAGTGTTCACTTGGTAGAACTGCCTCATTACTTTTGTATGTATGTCTTGTTAGCAGTTAATTATAAAATGGTAATGTCCCCAAGTTCTGTTAATGGTATTACCAAGAAAAAATAATCAAAGGGTCTGTTTTTCCCCTTCTGTTGTTGGAATTTGGAAATTTTCAAAACAGAATATTCATTTCTAAGTTTCGGATTCACAGAACTCCTAATAGCCAGCCACTAACTAATGTTACTTAACAGTAAAATGTTAAGTTTTTGAGTTGTCTCTTTGGCCACGTCAACCTTCTCCTTTACTATGTTGCATTCTTCTCATTACTACTAGGGCCAAATGGAGTTTCATATGTAGTCACAGAATCACCTGCCATGTAAGAAAAACTATCTATTGTATAACTATCTATTGTATCTATTGTATCCTTTTGAATCCTGAGTAACGTACACTTTTGGAATCTTAGTTTTCAATTTAGCCCATCACCATGGATTTTTTAATGTAGAGGATGGGTTTTCTGTATTATGGCTGCCTGTATTAATTTTTAGTTTACGACAATTGAGAAGCACTTGACTTTTCTAACAAGTGAAATTTACTTAGGGTAAATGGGGATTTGTACTTTGGTCTTTTGTCAGTTCTGATAAAGTTTTCTGCCTTCTGAGCTTTGGCTCTCTTAGCCTTTGTATAACTTTGAGCAGACTTTTACATATGTATATGTAGGATGTGTTCCAACACCCTAAAGCCACCTAACGTCTTAGCAATCCCACATGTGTCTCCGAGGACCCCAACATCAGTTCACTGTGCTCCTGAGGTTACTATCTATAATGTATGGCTAAGGAGGGCTGGAGGAATGGCACAGTGATTAAAGCTCTAAGGCCCTGAGTTTGATTCTCTACCATCACATAAGCTAGGCATCGTGATACACACCTGTCAGCCCAGCACTTGGGAGGCTGAGGCAGGAGGATTGCTATGAGTCCTAGGCCAGCCTGGGCTACATAATGAGTTTAGGATCAACCTGAGCTACAAAGCAAGAACCTGTTTGGGGAAAAAAAAAAGAAGAAGAAGAAAAAGAAAAAGAAATATGGATAAGGATAGTATTTACGACATAGAGTTATTATGAGGAGTGAATGTTACTATACATGAAAAACTTCACAGTGCCAACTCTGTGATAAGCACTATCACTTAATAAATTTGTCTGCGTTCATCAGTGTTTCCTCCAAGATCAGACATAGTAGCTTTTTAGGACTTAATGTTTTAATAGCTGCTATCTTAAAATTATTCTTCAGTGCATTGATTTTGGCCCAGTGCACAGTTCTCTCATAATTCAGTGTGGGTGTGTCTCTTGATAATTGGTGTCTTGGTTACTTTTTTCATTGCTGTGACTCAGTACCTGACATCCACAAATACAGAGGAGGAAAGGTTAATTTTTGCTCACAGTTTCAGAAGGTCACAGTCCGCCCAGAGGCGGCCGGCAGCAATGGAAGTACATGGCAGAGGCAGGAGTGGAGGCAGTTCTTCCACAACATCACAAACAGGAAGCCAAGTCCCATTGAGTCCAGTCTCTCCCCAGAGGAAAAAGATGTAGCAGTCTTTCTCCTTACATTTTATCCAGTTCCAGTTCCCATTTGGGCTTCCCACATCCACATCTCAGTGGGTGCTCTTCCCTCATTCACTGGTCCACAAATCACTCACACTGTAATCCAGGCTGGTTTCTCATTGCCTAATCTAGGCGTGGTTCCTGACTGCCTCAAGTTGACATAATCTCTCCAAGGTTACAATTGGTAAATAACAGATCACTTTACGGGAGTATCTTGTGTAGTGTCAGTTCCTCGTATGTTGTACAGCGCCTTTGTTTATATACATAAACATCAGTTTGACAGGATACAAATTCATGTTTATGGATTCTTTTTTCAGTGTTGCCAATGTTATACAGCAAGCTGGATGTCCTGTGCCGGAATACATAAAAGGTTTTCAGAAACTGCTAAGGTATATCTTAAAGTTAACTTGATGCGGCTTTCTTTTTGCATGTACATTCTTACTTTTTGTTTTGTTTTCTTGCCTTCTATTTGTTTTATAGTATAAGTACATATCCCAAAACAGTACATTGCTAAGTTTCGCATATTTTGATCTTATGTACCTATCATGGGAATATAACCTAATATAAGTTGAAAATGCATATAATACACCTAACCTAACAAAACCTAGCTTTAAGTGAAACCATCTCAGTTAGGGGCTGTCTATAAGTAGTATCAAAATAGATTTTTATTTTATTTTATTTTATTTTGAAGCAGGGTCTTATTCTATATCCCTGACTGGTTCTGGACCCACTATGTAGTCCAGGGAGGCCTTGAACTCACAGCCGTCCTTGTACTGTCTCCTGAGTGCTGGATTATAGGTGTGTGCTGCCGTACCTGGTTTATGTGGTGCTGAGGAATTGAACTCTCTAACGCTTGGTAGGCAGCCACTCCAACCCCTGAGCCATAGCTCCCAGGCCATAAGTGTTCAGATTTAAAAAAAAAAAAAAAAGTATTCACTTATTCACTGTGTTGGCCTAGTGATAGAGGTGTATAACCCCAATACTCTGGGAGGCTGAAGCAGGAGGATTGTAAAATTGAGACCACCCTGGACAGTCTAGAAAGACACTGTCTCAAAATCAAAAATAAAAATGGGCTGAAGATGTAGCTCAGTGTGAAGGCCCTCAATCCCCAGTACCACCGCCACTACCACCAACAACAACACACACGCACACATGACAGGGCTGGAGAAATGTTACACCAGTTAAAGCACTTAAAGACCTTGAGTTTGATTTCCCAGCACGACATATAGCTGTGTGTGTTGGCACATGCTGCCTATAATCCCAGCACTGAGGAGACTGAACCATGAGTCCAAGGCCAGCCTGGGCTACATAGTGAGTTCAGGACCAGCCTGGGCTTCAGAGCGAGATCCTGTCTCAAAAACAAAACGAAACAAAAAAACCTGTGAAATATGCATATAATTATTTCAGTTCAGAAAATTAATAGAAACAGTTAACTGATCAAAATCAAACTCTAATGCTTATTGACATAGGATTCAAAGTTGCCACAAGACATATTTTAACCACAGTTGGTAGATTGGATTTTATCATTCTTTGGGATAGCTAAGTACTATTAGTCTAGTTTATTAGGACAGATACAGTCCCACATTAAATGAGTTTTGTGATCGAGAATCAAAATTAGTTTTGGCTTTTCTGAATGAAGCTTCATCTGTTCATTCTCTCCCTTTATAACTTTCAGCAAACAAAAGAAAAAGATGATTAAGAAACCATTGGAAAGGGAGAGTATTAGTACAACTCCAAAATATTTCTTAGAGAAAGATAAGCGGTAAGTATATACATGGTTTTTTAAAAAAATAAAGTTATTGTGTGACTCATAATTATGACAGGCATTATTTTTCCTAGGATAAATTTTTAGAGGTAAAAATAATAGGTTTAGAGTTCATTATAGAATTTGATAAAAATAATAGATCTTAGATTGCCTGTGATTTGGAAACTTGGACAGTTTAGTTTTTTTGTGTCTGTGTATTAATGATCTGGTTTGTTTTTTTCTATTTTGAAAATCAGGTTTCAACTCACTGTGAGTTGCCCACCATCTCTACACAGTCAGTGTCAGGATGTGCTACTCAAGTGAAGAGTTAGGACTGCTGACTTACATTAATTCTTTCTTAAAGATTCATATTCTGGGCCAGACTTCAGCATAATCTTAGGCTTATGCTGAAGTACATTGTCACCACTAAAAAGCATTACTTCAGTAAGTTTATAGCGACTTCCCCTAGTGAAGTTTTATTTTGTTTTGTTGAGGATTTTAAAACAACATTCTTATGTGATACATACAAGTTTACCTTTTGTCCAGTGGTACAGTGAAACTGTGCTTTGGTAGGGGTAGACCAAAATATTCTAAACAGTACTATTTCTGCTATTTAAGAAAAATGACACTGTTCAGATTCGTCACTACTGGGTTAATATATGCTGTAATAGAATTGCTTCATTCTTTATTTTGTGTGTGTGTTTCCTGAGAGGCCCATCAAGAGCCTAGGATACTACTGTTGTAAAATAAACTAATGCTTTTTTTCATCACTTTGTATTTATTCTCTGAAAGACGTAGTATTTTAATTTTTGTGTTGACAGTTTCTAGGTGACAGACCAGTGACAAAGGCAGGAGACATAGAGAAGGTGTCACATCAGAACTGTTATGCTTGCATCGGACCCTTGTTCTTTGTGTGGCTTTACAGTTAACATTACAAATGCAGCCTTCAGGCACTGAGCAGCAGCTTGTGGAAGTTTTTGCCTAGGCTGGAAGTCGGCAGAGCTGGCCTAGAGAGCTTGTCTCACATGTTTGAGGACCTGGGCTGTTTTATTGCTTTGTTTGTGTTTTTAGCTATCGCAAAAGATGGTACGTTGAAAAATTAATTATAATTTAAATGTTTTATGTTTGTAGAGCTTTTATTAGGTTTATAGTGATTGAACCCAGGTCCTTGTACATATTAGGCAAGCACTATACTGATACAATATACCCCTCACCCATTTCACGGTTATTAAAACTTAGCTGCATGAAGACTTTGAAGACACTTGTATGAATCTTGTCATATCAGCCATGTGTTTAAGATGCTTTTTATTATCTTCACATTTGACATTAATTAACAAAGGATAATAAACAAGACCCGTCCTGATGTGATTCTAGCTTGCTTCTCCACAAGAGAAGCTCATTGGATGATCCTTCCCGTGCTTGTAGCCTTGGCACATCTCTGTGTTGATGACGCACCCCTTCATCTCCTCAGCTCACCTTCCCCATCCTTTTTGGCTCACTAAACCTCACTTTAAGCTCTGTGAACTCAACCTGGTATAATGGAGAAGACTGGACTTGGAGCAGAATAGATTCTAATATTTTCTTGTATGACTTTAGGCAAGAAGTACTTCATTCCCCTCTTACCCCAGTGGAAATCATGGTGTATTAATAACACAAATCCTGCTGCTTAGGGTTGATGGGAGTAGATAAGTTAATATTTACTGAAGAACTTCATATTACTATAATATAGTGCATACACATTAATTTCTCAAAAAAGTTCTTTTTCCTTGTTACCACTTAGCTCATGGCATTTACCGTCTGTAGGGCTCTGAATCATACTGTTGAGGTGTATGTCTGCAAGTTACTAGTGTAGTAATGGTCATCAAGTTACTTCAGCATTCTGTTTTTTATTTTCTTTGATCTTAAACTGAAACTAATAATAGAATCTTCCTCATAAGGCATTAGGAAGACTATCTGAGTTAATGCTTATAAAGCATTATATTATAAGCACAGATTCATTGTGAACTTTTATTATTGCATCAGGATAAGAATCTGTCTCTTTTACTATGGTAGCAGTATAATTTGTTGTGAAGTTTCAGTCTCATTTGCATGACAGTGGTTTTCTAAAGGGCAGAGACCATGTTTAATGCACCTTCTGTTCCCAGTATCTCATATGCCTTGATGTACAGTAAATTTCAATAAATGTTTATTAAGCCCTCACAGAAAACATATATAGAGAGAATTTCTGATTCAAATTTTATTTCCTTTTCACAGGAAAAAGGTCACTGGCCAGAAGAGCAAGAAGGTAGCTCTAGAAGACAAAAAATAACAACAGACTTTTTAAAGACTATCCCAAAAATACAACTTTATCATCTGACACAAATACTGTTTTCATGGAATACTTGAAAGCTTAGAATCAACTACCAGTAAACAAAATTGTGAAGACCGATTCTAAAGTATCAATGCAGCATGTCAGATATTAATTTGTAAGTGAAAATTATACAATGGAAATATCCATTGATATTTCTGTGGTTGAATTCAAAGAGATACTTCTTATAGAAGAACAAAGCCTTATGCTAAAAATAACACCAAAATGTGGTGAACTCTTAAGGTTTTTCCCCCTTCAGCTGTGAAGGAGAATGGAAGATGTGCCCTGCAGAAGCATATGGGACAGAATGTCAATAAAATCTTGAGGTTTTAAATGATTCTTAATTTGTTGATGGCTTTTGACGGTATGGACCACAGTGAAGAGATACCTATTCTGAGGCTGGTTACTCACGTTCCCTAGAATTTTAAATTCTTTGGTCTGTTAAGTATCCTTATGCCTCGTTGGTAAGATGCTCATATTTAGGTGTCATAATATGTTACACAGACAAGATTATGATTAGTTCCTCTACGTCTTCATTCTCATCTTTACCCATGCTGTTTCTTGTCTTTCCATTCAAGATGATTTTGCTCAAAAACTGTGCTGTTTTATCCTGATAAGGAGGAACATTCCTGTCCCTGTCACTTGACACTCCCCTGGCCTCATTCCCTTACACTTACCTTTCCTAAGGTTTAATGGCTGGCCCTTCATCCATTGAGTAAACACATCTCTGATTACACAGGTGAAGGATAGTAATCATATGGTGAATTAGGCTATTGTCTATAAGGTTTTGTTTTTGTTTTGTTGTAGGTTAGTTTTGTTTTTGAGATAGGTCTCCGCCTGTATAATCCAGGCTAGTCCTAAGCTCACAGTGTAGCTTCAGGCTGGCGTAGAGCTCAGCAGTTGTGCCTCACCCTCCCAGGTGCTGGGAATACAGGCATGTGCCACCACGCCCAACTTATGTGGTGCTGGGGAATGAACTCAAGGCCTTCAGTTTTCTAATGTCTGCACCATTCCTCCAGTCCTATAAGGTTTTTCTTAATAACTAGTTTTATTCACTGGAGTTAACAAAAACACTGTACAAGCAAGGTACTTAAGAGTGTTGTCCTGGAGTGACATCAACTTTGCCCTAGTAGTGAGAGAATGAAATTAGTGAATAAATAAGATAAAAGAACACATAGTAACTGAATAGCTGGTACAAGTGAAAGGAATAAGGATTTGGGAGTCAAACTGATCAGGGCTTGAATTCTGGTTCTCCTGCATGTAGCTGTATGACCTGGACATATACTAACATCGGTTTTTCTTGTCTGTAAAATGCCAGTACTAATTCTTAGGGACTCTGGAATTTTAAGTGTGTATTTTAAGTTCCTCACCAGTAATTTATGTCTAGTGAAAATAACTTACTACATATTGTTTCTCAGTAAAGGTTGTAAGACTGAAAGAAAAAGGGTAATTACAAATAAGCCATTGCTTGGGGACTTGAAAGTTTAACCCACCCTTTATGTTTTATTCCTAAATAGTTTGGTTAGTGGTGGAAATAGTTTTTTAAAAAATCACCCAAAGGGTTGAGAGTCATTACGCACGCCCGGCAGGCCCATGACAGGAAAAACAAAAGCACTAGCAAGTGGCACCGTGGAACAGCACACCTCAGTTTTTGTTTTTAATGCGGACTGGGTTCATATGCTCTTGTTTGGTTTACTTAATAGTAAAATTTAAAACCTTTCCTGTCTTGATGGCCATCTCTTTGTGAGGGTGATAGGGTGCGCGCAGGCAGTAACGAGCTTAATCCCAGAGCCTTCGCACTGAGCTACATTCCCATCTTTTAAATTTTTATTTTGAGACAAGCTCTCGTCAAATTACTCGAGCTGAGCTGTGCGGTCCACCTGCGCAGCCTCCCTGAGGGCTGGGGTCACAGGCATGCGCCACCACGCCCAACTAGGACCTATTCTTGATGGATAATGAGTAACAAAAGAACATCTGTGTACCCATAACCCAGTTTAAGAATTAGAACTCAACCGACTCATTCTACTAACCAGCTTGGCGCCCTGGCAGAGGCAGGAACGAGGGCGCCTCGCCGCTCGGCCGCCACCTGGGCCCCGCTCTGGGCTGGCCCAGACTGAATCCGCCGGCCCCGACGTCTGCTGCACCTCGCCGGCCACCGCTTCGCTAGCTTTCTACCTGGGCCCCGCGCGGCGCCCGCTCACGTGGTAAGGGCACGCCCCTCCTCCCCGGGGTGGAGGCGTCACGTGGCCCGGCGGCCCCGCCCGTCACCGGCCGCGGCGAGGTGGGGCCTGGCGATTGCCCCGGAAGTGCCTGTCTTCAGCTGACAGCTGCTGGTAAGGCGGCGGCGGCTGGCCGGCAGGAACATGGCGCTGCGGCCGGGAGCGGGATCTGGCGGCGGCGGGGCTGCGGGAGCCGGCGCGGGGGCCGCAGGGGGAGGCAGGTGGGTGTTGGAGAGCTGGTCCGGGCCCTGCGGGCCTCCTGATCGCCGGCCCCGGCGCCGGCCTCCGCGGCGGCCGGGGTGCTGGCGGTTACGGCCGTTTCGCCCGCTTCGGTCCCTTGGCTTGGGCATGGGGCTGCGGGAGAAGTCTGCCTGCTGGGAACTGGGCGATGGGGCCCGGCCGCCCGCGCCTGTGTTCCGCACTCGGGCACCCGCGGCAGGCCCCGAGGGACAGCCGGGCGAGCCCCGGTGCCGGGAGGGGTGGGGAGGCGGGACGGGGAGGGTCGCCGTGCGGGGCTGGACACAGGCGGAACCCCGCTCGCGCCTCCGGTCCTGGGTCGCAGGCCGCCGGGGTCTTCCCTTTCCTAGGGCTTGCGGGGCTCCACCAGGGACGTTGGAGGGAAGGCAGCGAGTAATCTGGTGGCCAAGCTAGAGAATGGTTTCCGGGATGTATGTGCGTGCCTGTGTTTCTTTCTTCGTTTAAAGTATCCCGTCTTGTCCATTTTCTTAACCCGTGATAGCAGGAAAATCTGGGGACTTTTGAATTAGTAATTGTTTTGTGATAGAGCTCTTGCCTTGTAACTGTACGATTTGTCAGCCTCTTCTTTAAAGAGGTGTTTAAAAACAAAGAAAATTCACTGAACAGCAGTTAGCCATCTATTACAACAAAGCTTCCTGACTTTTACCTAGCCTTTAAACAAAACTGTCCTTTGTCTCATTTCACCTAATAGCTGCCTGTGATTCTTACACCGAGACCGGTAAAAAGATAAAACGTTTGCAGCTTGACAAGTTTATTATCATGTGAGGAAATATTTTTTTCTTTAATTCTTCACCCTGCTTACCACGATCTAGTCGTATTTTGTCTTATTATCCAATATATACTGTACACAGATTTGGAGGTCAAATTAGCTTATTATCTTCAGTCTCCTAAATTATCTTTGGAAAGCAAAGTGCTCAGGTTTTTTGTTTTTACATGTAGCTTAGTTTTAGAGTTATGAACCCTATAAAGTGTAAAATCTTTATAAAGTCATCACCTATTGCAGATCCTCAATATATTCTAGAGAACAAAGAACAGTCTCTGTTGAATAACCAACCACCTGTGTGGGGCCACATTTATACATCTTTATTTAAAACTTTTTGCTTCCGTGTGTGCGTGTGTGTGTTTCTGTTTCATTAGTTCTCCATGAACACTTGGCTGGCAAATAACATATGACCTCTCTCTGGTTTCTTTTTATGCATAACAGTTTCTAAAATGCTCATGACATTAATTTGATCAGTGTGCAATTAATGTGATTAATAATGGCAACAAGCTCTAGAAAAATATAAACAAAAGAATTTGGTGTTCTAGGTACACATTTCTATTTATTCATTTATTTAATTATATTTAAATTGGGTGGGAAGGACCTTAGGTGCAGAGAGTTGATAGAATTACTCCACGTAGTTTTATAGTATTTTAATATCATTAGTCTAGGAAAATAGACTTTTTTCTTATTATGATTTGACTTTTAATAGAAATTAGAATGACTGATTTAAAAATTTGTCTCCTGTAAATGTGAGAATTCCAGAATTCAAGTTCCAGAAAATGTGTAGGAAAGAATGGTGAAATTGATCCTTATTTTTACAATACATGATAAGGGCTGTAGAAATGGCTCAGCTGTTAAAGTGCTTGCCTAGCAAGCACTACATCAAGCACTAAGTACCCTAGTTTGATTCCCCAGCACCACATAAGCTGGGCATGGTAGCACACGCCTGTAATTCCAACACTTGGGAGGCTGAAACAGGAGAATTTCCTTGAGTCCAAGGCCAGCCATGGCTGCATCCTGAGTTCAGAACCAGCCTGGGCTACAGAGCGAGAGACCTTGTGTCAAAATAAAATAAAATAAAATTTTGTCTCCTGTAAAAGTGGGACTTCCAGAATTCAAGTTCCAGAAGATGTGTAGCAGAAGAGAATGGTTAAGTTGATCCTTACTTTTAAAAATCCATGATTAAGGGCTGGAGGAATGGGACAACCAGGGGTTTTATTCCCTAGCACCACATAAACTGGGCATGGTGGCTCTCACCTGTAATCCCAGCACTGGGGAGGCTGAGGTAGGAGGGTTGTCAGGAGTTCAGGGCTAGCCTAGGCTCCATATTGAGTTCAGAATCAGTCTGGGCTACAGAGCAGGAAAGACCCTGTCTCAAAAAAAAAAAAAAAAAAAAAAAAAAAAATATATATATATATATATATATATATATATATATATATATATATATATATATTAGGCTGGAGGAATGGCTCAGTGGTTAAAGCACTTGCCTAGCAAGCACTTAGGCAACCACTAAGTACCTGAATTCGATTCCCCAGCACCACATGAGCCAGGCATGGTGATTCATGCCTGTAATCCCACCACTTGGGAGGCTGAGACAGGAGGATTGCCAGGAGTCCAAGGCCAGCCTGGGCTCCATAGTGAGTTGAGGACCAGCCTGGGCTAGAGTGAGACCCTGTCTCAAAAAATAATAAAAATACCTGATTAATATGTTACATATGTTAGGAACTTTGAGGCAGAAAAGCTATATGCTCAATAAAGAATATTATGTTTTTTAGACAGCAGTGTTAAGAGCTGGATTTATTGAATAAGGAACCTAACATTATGGTAGGGAAAAGAAACAAGGGTAAGGATTGGGAAACTCTAAACTTTTAATGGAAAAAGTTAATGAACTAGATAGAACTGACCATATTTCTTAGGTTTTTTTTTTTTTAACAGTACTGAGAATTAAACCCAGGATCTGCACACTGAGCTACATCCTGAGCCCTTTTTATTTCTTGAATTTTGAGACAGGATCTCACTAAGTTGCCCAGGCTGGGCTGGAACTTATGATCTTACTGCCTCAGCCTCCTGGAGTGCTAGGATTACAGGAATGTGCCCCTATACCTGGCTGGTATTTCTCTTTGTTGTAGAAGACTAAGAAAAATCTGTAAAATTTTCCAAATTAAATATTACTCTACTTTTGATTGGCATCCTGAATGGGCTGCTATAGAATAAATGACACAATCTGTGAAGGGCAAAGTTTACCTGAGAGATTATATATATGTGTGTGTGTGTGTGTGTGTGTGTGTGTGTGTGTGTGTGTGTGTGTGTGTGTGTGTGTGTGTTTGAGACATCGTCTTGCTCAGTAGTCTAGGTTGGTCCTTAACTCGCTGTGTAGCCCAGGTTGGCCTCAAATACATGGCAGTCTTCTTGCCTCAGCATCTCAAGTGCTGAGATCATAAGTATATGCCATCACCCCTGGTTTATGTGGTGCTGGGAAATCAAACTCAGGGCCTTGAACTTGCTAGGCAAGAGCTTAACCACTGTGCTGTTCCACTAGTTCATACATGCATGTTTTTTAAAATCAAGGCAGTAAGCAAGAATTGAAAGATCTGGATTAGTGTATGATCATCCAGATAACAGCCATTTGGTGCCTTCATGTGTTCTCAATACTTTTGAATTCAAAAGATATCCAAAGCATGATCTTCATGCTAGAAAAGTTTACACAATAATTCTAGCACTTATTTTTATTTCCTGCTTTAACTCTGTTTTTTTCCTATTTGTAAACATTTTTCGTCACTGTGTTTTGTTTTTATTTTTGTTTTGCTCTGCTGGAGATAAAACCAAGGGTGCATTATCACTGGACCATATCCCCAGTCCCTCTTACTCTTTTCAGTTGTAAAAGAAGATCTTGCTGAGTTGCCCATGCTGGGCTCAAACTTGTAATCTCCTACCTCAGCCTCCCAAATAGCTGGGATTATGAATGTGTACCATGTTGCCGGTTCTTTTTTAAACTTTTTGAGAGCTTCCTCATCTTTGTATCTTCCACTGCTCCTAGTTCACTTGAGTACATAAAAAATGATTCTGTAAATATTTGTAAATCCCATCTATACTGAAATCAAATTATATTTAAGCAGAACCAGTCAGTTGAAGGAAAGAAAGGAAGTCAGAGATCATCATAGAGATGGGAAGGACCAGCAAGCGCTTAAGGAAACACGTGCCTACAGTGCCAGGTTGATGGTGGAGCTGAGTGGTGAGAAGTTTCCTGAGATAAAACTAAAAATGTTGTGCCTGCATCCAGGGGTGGATGGTGGCACAAACACCTGTAATCCTAGCTCTAGGGATGCTGGGGCCGGAGACACTGGCTCAAAGACAGAAGAGGGAGGGAAAAAAAGGGAAGGAAGAGAGGAAAGAAGAAGGATGAAGGAAGAATAAGGTTGTGTTCAAACTGGGAAGAGCCTTGATGTTAAACGAAGGGAATTCAGTTTATAGGGTTTTGGGGAAATCATATAGCCTTAACCCTAGACGTGTGTCTTGCTTGTGCTGTGTTGATACGAGAAACCACCGAGTCTGGAGGAGTTCAGGATGCCTGCGAAATGAAAGCTATTCTCAAATCTAGGTTAGCAGCAAAGAAGCTGAAAAGGAAAGAGAGGGGAGCCTGTAAAGAGCAGAGCTCACAGGGCCGCGTCATACTGAGACTCCACCGGCACACGAATTAGAACTTTACCTCTGAAATCAGATTGTCGGTCACGTTGCTGCCCAATTTTTTGCCACTCTTTCTGCTCTCTTCCCAGTATACTTAGCCACCTGCCTAACAGGTCTTTTAAGCATGTTGATATTAGGCTAAACTTCAGACAGTCGTATGAATGGTACAGAGGTCACTAGGCAATTTGAGTTCCTGAGTTTATACCTGAGTCATGTTCTTAGTGGTGTTCTTAGTTGCATGCATTGTTTGTTGTTTTTACAGGTGCTGAGGACTGAACCCCAGCCTTCTCATTGAGCTGCATTCTCAGCCCTTTTTATATCCTTGAGACGTGGTCTCGCAAAGGCACTTGAACTGTCACTGTACTCTCTCCCGGAGTGGTAGGATTGTGAACGTGTGCCATCACACCTGGCTTATTTTATTTTTAAGAATCCTTTACACATCTGTAACATGTATCTTTGTCTATATGGTTGTCTCATTTGGAACCATGACAAACTCAGCTCTGAGTCCTCTTCTGACAGAGGAGAACGCAGTCAAGGGGCTGCATAGAGCTTCATAATTACCTTATGGTGCAGCTGGAAAAAAGAAAACACAACTGAAGTTTCTGATTTTTAACTGAGCAGTACTGATAGTTTAAATCTTTAAAACTGATTTTGAAAAGTCTTGACAGGTTGACTACTTAAATGCATTTATTGGTACTAAATTATATTAATCTTAGTATTTGAATAATTTCTTTAAAATGGAGCACTACCAAATTTAAACCTTTTGCCTAGCAAATAGAGCTGGGTGTTGTGGAACATATCTATAATTCTTGCTACTCAGGAAGCAGGAAGAGCATTTTATTCCATAAGTCTAAGACTAGCCTGTATGACATGGTAAGACCCCATCCCCCAAAAACAAATACACAAGAAAAATTATACATCGGTTAGCTATTACATCTCATGTGCAGTTCAGAAAAACTGTTCTGTCCTTAGACCCCTGTCTGGGTTCAGGCCTGCTTGTTGGCAACAGAACTCGCTGTGATCTAGGTGGCACACAAGTAGATATGTGTATAATTAGAACTCTGTAACCCACTTACATATTTTTTTTTAAACTCAAACTTTTTTTTTTTTTGAGACAGGGTCTCACTCTGTAGCCCAGGCTGGTCCTGAACTCACTATGGAGCCCAGGCTGGCCTTGGAGAGTCAGGGCAATCCTCCTGCCTCAGCCTCCCGAGTGCTGAGATTACAGGCATGTGCCACCATGCCCAGCTTATGTGGTACTGGCGAATCAAGCTTGGGTACTTAGCGCTTGACATAGCACTTCCTAGGTAAGCACTTTACCCTCTGAGCCATTCCTCTAGTCCCTAAACTAAAACATTTTAGAACCAAAAGTTTTTAGCCTTTTACCTGGGAAAATGGTCTTGTGTTATAGAAAAATGCAAGAACATGTTAATTTGGTATAAATTCTCAGGTTTCATGAGACTTTCTGAAAGATAGCTGGACACCTCCCCTTCAGGTCCTTGACTCTCAAATTTAAAAAATTTTCCACTCAAGCGTTTTTCTTACTTGATTTATCCCTTTTCCTCAAGTCTTAGAAAATTAAGTACCCTTCCTTTTCAAAGCAATCCTCTTTGCTGCCGTGCTGTATTAATCCCATTCCTTCAGAAACCTTGTTTTTCAGTCCCTAAGTGTATCTTTTTGTCTCTAATCTTTCTCTTTACAGGTATCTTCTGCCTCCTTTGTTGAAACTCATCATTTTCAAAGAGTGATTTTTTTTTCATCATTCTGACTAGCTTTTCTGTAGCATTAGACACTGGTAATTGTACTCTTCGTTTTTGAAACAGGGTCTCTCTCTGTAGTCCAGGCTGGTCCTGAACACACTGTGGAGCCCAGGCTGGCCTTGGTCTCCTGGCAGTCTTTCTGCCTCAGCCTCCTGAGTGCTGGGATTACTGATGTGCGCCACCATGCCTGGCTTTATGTGGTGCTGGGAAATTGAACTCAGTGCCTTGCATTTGCAGGGCAAGCGCTTTTAACTAATGTGCCATTCTTCCAACCCAATTATTTTCTTCTTGAAACATGGTCCTTCCCTTTCTGGAAAAAATCCTTTGTCCTCAGTGACCATGCCTCCTCAACTTTTTTGCAGTTGTCTTGCTAGATATGCAGTTCATTTTGCTATTTCATTTACCATCAGAGCTTATTTTTCTAGCCTTTATTTAAAGAGCCTCCCTTGATTTATCTGGATATCGCCCTGAGCTTGAGTCTCTGTTCTGGCTGGCTGCCGTATTGCCCCTGGGCGCACACTCCCACCTCCTTTCTCCCTGTCCCTGCTGCTACTGGATTTCTGTTTCCAGTAGCAGTGTTCCCATGCTGGCAGGTGTCCAGGCTGCGTCTCAGTGTCATCTCCAGCCCGTGGCCTGTCCACTGTTGCTTTCTATCTTGGCAGCTGGCAAGTCCTGTTGATTCTTTCTTTTAAATGTCTTATGTTCACTTCCTCTTTTCTCTCTTAACTACTGTGGTTATGACCCTTTTCTTCTTTTATTAAAATTGTGATAGCTTCAGCTAATTCTGCCGACTTCGTGTCTTCTCTGTCGATGATAGCGGAGTGCGCTCCTATGGCACATCCCTGACAGTTCCCTTCTGTTCAGAACTCTGATGTTAAGGCAACCAACCACACCCACTTCATACCCTGTAGGGTGGCTGTTAAGAACAGAAAATAGCAAGTGTGTAGAGGATGTTAAGAAGTTGCAACAGCCTGCATTGCTGGTGGTAATGTAAAATGGCCTGTGGCCACTGTGGAAAGTAGCGTCAGGTTCTGAAAAAGTGCACATAGAAGAAGTGCTGTACCGCTTAGCAGTTTCACTCCTAGGCATACAGAAGAGGGTTCAAAAGGGGAATTCAAGCAAGTGCTTGTATTCCAGATGTGGGGGCATTAGTCGTGTAAGCCAGAAGGCAGAAAGAACTCCAGTGTCAATGGAGAATTCAAGGTAAACGAAAGGTGCGGTCTATGTACAGTGGAGTATTGCCCAACCCTCAGAAGGACTGGAATGCTCACGTATGCTGTGTAATATATATATATATATATATATATATATATATATATATATATAACTTGAAAATGTTTGCCTAAGTGAAATAAGCCAGATACAAAAGGGCATGTATGGTGGGGTTCTAATTATATGTGGTACCTGGAATATACACATTTATAGAGACAAAACTGAAATAATGGTTACTGAGGGCTGAGAGTGGCAGTGTGGAACAATGCGCTCTGTTGTTTAATGGATACAGGGTTTCTGTTGGGAGTTAAAGTCCTGGAAGAGAATTGTGGTGATGGTTACACAACATTATAAATGCTCCTTTTTATATTTATTTATTGAGACAGGGTCTTGCTCTGTAGTCCAGGCTGGTCCTGAACTCACTGTGGAGCCCAGACTGGCCTCAAACTCATGTCAGTCTTCCTGCATCATCCCATCCCGAGGGCTGGGATTATAGGCACATGCCACCACACCCAGCTAATGTGGTGCTAGGGAGTCAAGCTCAGGGCCATGAGCCTGCCCGACAAGTGCGTTAGCCACTGAGCTATTCCTCCAGCCCCTATAATAAATGTTCTTAATGCCCCTAAATTGTGCACCTAAGAATGACTAAAATGGTAACATTTTATGCTGTATTTTTTTAAACCACAAAACTACCTATCTGACATAATGAAGCACTGAAAGTAAAAGTAAGGCCCTGTGCAGTCTGGCTGCTCTTTAATCATGTAGCTTACAGTTAACCTTACATCATTGTGTGGAACTTCCCTGCTGCATCTCTGACCTCAGAACTTTTGCCTAAACAACATAGGTTGCCTCTCTTTTCCATTAAGATTCAGCTGAAGAGCCACCTCCACAACTTCCCAAGATACAGTCCATTAAAATTAATCTTTCTCTTTTCATCTCTGTTTGTATTTTGGACTTAACTAAAGGAGTTAGCGTGTGAACTGCTTCAGGCCTTTGTATGCAGTAGACACTCAATAAATGCTCACTGAATGGAACTAATCCAGCCCTCCCATTGTATGGATGGAGAACTTGGAATAGAGGGAGGGGAGGTCTCACGGTGACAAAGCCAGGACTACTTTCAGGGTATTCTGTCTTCTGTTTCAAAAGTGTCCCTGTACAGTGACATGCTGGTGCTCATGCAGCCTGTGGGTATTCCAATCTCTATTTATAATGAGCAATTCAGCCTCAGGCCTCGGGACAGACACCAGATCCTACCTGCAATTCTTTTATTCAGGCAAAAAATGACATGTTCTGCTTAAAATCTTAGTGTGTATGAAGATTATGATGTATTGTTATTATTCCATTTTCAGCTACATGTTTCCTGTAACAGGTGGAATAAGACCCCCTCAAGGTATGTGAAAGCTTAAATCTTTTGAAACTTTTTTCAGTATCATGTTTTGAATTTAGGGATGAAGTAGGTAAATGGAGAGTAAGTTCTAGTGCTATCAAGTAGAGTAAAAATGTTCTGTAGCCTCAAATCTATATCTACTCTTTAAATTTGTCAAAAATTGTTTCATTTGAGAAATAACAAGGATCATTCCTCATTTCTCACAGCCATACTTATACATTGTGTCAATAGGTTATTTAACCTTAGACATAGAGGAGACTTGCGGGATAAGAGTGTTCAGAATAAACAGGTAATAAAATTGAATTAAGCTATAATTCCCTGATGACATCTTCCTGTTTTTGTCCACTGTTATCGGTAGTCCCATAGAGTGGGAGCCACATATGTGTGGTGTTCCTCAGTGTCTCCAGTGGCCAGTGTTCTGGCAGAATGGTGCATGTTCCCAGTAGGTGCCTGCTGAGTGAGTAGATGAACTTTGTTAGTTTACGCTGCCATGTTTTCTCCAGGAGAAAGAGTTCACAGATCCTGATTTTAAGTATTTAAGTTTGTATATAAGTTCAAGAAATTTCTTGAGTAAGTGTATCCATACTGTTTGGTTTTGGAATGAAGATCCACCAATATTCTAGCTCTGTCCTCAAAGAAGCAGTAGTGAAGTGGTGTGATCTGGACTGCTGCTGCGGTGCAGCAGGACGCAACATTGGGGGAGGAATACACCTGCCCTTCGCTTGCTTCTTTCTGTGCTCACTTGCACCCCAGCACCCTCCTATCTCCCCCGCGCCACACCCAGCTGCCTCTGGAAACTCACCCTTCTCATAGAGCCCATGATCCTTGGTTATGGTAGATGCTCTAGAGAAACAGACTCCTGGGTTACGCAGAGATGAGAGATAAAGAGCAGCTCAGTAGCAGGTGGTCAGTAGCTCATCCTGACTTCGTCTCCACTTACAATCAGTGATGAAGGTTGAATTTCAGGTAAATTTTTCCAAGGATCAGTTGGATTCTATTCATTGTGCTCACATGTATGCATTATTTAAGCCATCTATAATTACATGTGTCCCAGATTTAGAGCAAATGGTTAGGGATCTTTTGTTCTTCAAGAAGGTATTGCAGACTTGTGTGCTTATTATCAAGCATGGCTCATTATTTTGCAGTTTTATAAACTTTAAAGTAAAAGCCTACACGTGGAGCAAAGAAAGTAAACCAGAGATGCCGAAGGTTCTTCAGTAGGGTTTTTTATTCTGGAATTTGCAATTGTTTTGGAGATATTTTAAAAGAAAATATGATAGAATGGACTTTGATCATTTAAAAACTTTATGCACAGATCGTTTCTAAAAACGCATGCAGGAAACCAACTGTAAGTGTGGCAAGAAGATTGCAACTACTTGAACAGGAAGCAGAAGAGAGAAGACTTATTTTCACTGTGTACATGTGAAGGAGGTGTGGGGGTGCTAGACACTGAAGCAGGGGCTCACACATGCTAGGGAAATGCTCCCCAGTATTTTTTTTTTTACAATTTTGTTTTGTTGCAGGTAGGTCTCACTGATTTGCCCAGGGCACCATCAGACTCACAGTCATCCTGCCTTAGCCTTCCGAGGAACTGGGGTTACAGGCATGCACCTGTACTCAGCCTTGCTATATGTGCTTTGATGCCTTTAAATGTTATACCAAATACCTGAGTCACATATTCAAAATTAAATTAGTTAAAATGAATAAAACTTTAGTTCTAAAGGATAAGAGGAAAAACATCTTACTATGGTTATATTTGATTGGCTCATTCTACTTCTTCATGATACCTTAAGATCTTTGCATTTGGTGTTTATTTCTGAAATATTTTTCTTTCCAAATATCTGCATGACTTAACTCACTTCAGGTCCCTGCTCAAATACCGTCCTTAAGCGCAAGGCCTCAGATTTGATTCCCCAACACTGCATAAACTATGCGTGGTGCACACCTATAATCCCAGTACTTGGGAGGCTGAAGCAGGAGAATTGCCATGTGTTCAAGGCCAGCCTGGGCTAAATAGTGAGTTCAGGTCCAGCCTGGTCTGCAGAGTGAGACTGTATTAAAAAAAAAAAGAAAAAAGAAAAAAAAAGGCACTCTGTTGGAGAGACTGTGTCTTCACCAGCCGCTCCATTCCATTCCCTAACTCTACTTCCTTGATTTTCTGTCCTGGCTCTTTCTGCTATCTGACATGTAGGTTTTATCTTATTTTTGCCATACTGGGGATTGAACCCATGACCTATATAATGAACTACATTCCCAGTCCTTTTTTATTTTGAGATTCTCACTAATTCTCTAAATTGTCCACACTGGGCCGGACCTCCAGTCCCCCTGCCTCAGCCTCACAGAGCACTAGGATTATAAGCATTGCTACAAACAACACCAATGTCTTTTCATTTCTTTTTAAATCTGTTCCAGTTACAGTGTAAGTTCTGTGAGGGCGAAGACCCTTATGTACCTAAATACATGACTGAACAAATAAGTTACCAGCCTACCTCTCGTAGTGTTAACCTACAGATGGAGATGTCCAGGCTGCAGAAATTAAACTAGGTGTAAGTAATTCAGAAAGTAGATGAAATCACAAAATGAACATTGTATACTTGCCTAGATTTTTGTTTTCTAAAACTGATTTTATAAAAAAAAATTCTTCCAGGGCTGGAGGAATGGCTCAGCAGTTAAAGCGCTTGCTTAGCAAGTGCTAAGTCAAGTCCTAAGTACCCGAGTTCAATTCCCCAGCACCATGTAAGCTGGGCGTGGTGTTGCACATCTGTAATCCCAGTTGGGAGGCTGAGGCAGGAGGATTTCACTGAGTCCAAGGCCAGCCTGGGCCCCATAGTGACTTCAGGACCAGCCTGAACTACAGAGTGAGACCCGGTCTCAAAAAAAATAATAAAAATAAAAAAATTCTTCCAGTAGGACCAACATTTCTGCAGCTTGTGGTAAAATGAAAAATTAAATGAAATTTATGCTGTAGCCAGATGTCGTGGTCCATGCTTGTAATCCCAGCATTCTAAGAGACTGAGGCAGAGGGATCATAGACTCAAGCCCAGTCTGAGCAGTTTGCAATTTAGTGAGACCTTGTCAAAATAAAGCAAGGATTAGGGAACGTAGTTCAGTGCAGAAGCCCTGCATTCAATTCCCCAGTAGTTCACACACAGAAAGGACTCAAGCTGTGTAGGAATTTTGTCTTATTCAGTATCACATAGAAAGCACATAGAACTGAACCTTACATATAATGGGCATTTAATGTTTATTAAATCCCCAAACAGGTGTATATTCTGGCTCCTCTGCTTTTTGAGAACACTTCACTGAAAAAGTTTGGGAGATACTAGTCTAAATCGTACTTTCACAGTCATTTTCCTATCATTACATTATATACTTTGCATACCAATGGCTGCTTTGCAATAAATGTTATATGAACTGTTCATACAGGGAAAAGGAAGAATAGCATGTTTTGACACATTTGTATTAAATAGCTTTACAGAGGAGAAATCAAGGTATAGAAAGAGGTCAAGAAAATTGTCCAAGGTCCCAAAGCTAGGAAGTAGCACTTCTAGTTGGCTTCCAGAGTTCACGACCTCAACTGTTACTATAACAGTTATTATTCCAAAACTTCAAAAAATAAACATTACTTCATAATGTGCTACAGGTCAGGAGTGTGAGCATGGCCTTGCTGGACCATTCTGGTTCAGGGCTCCCATAAGACTGCAGGAGAGGCACCAGCCAGAGCCACAGTCATCAGAAGGGTTCGTGAGACCATGCGTTCCAATTTCTAAGGATACTTATTCACGTAGGTGGCACGTACATGCTGCCTTTTGGCAGGAGGCATCACTTGCTCACCACATGGATTCTCAAAAGACAACTTGAGTATTGTCATGACACAGCAGTGGCTGACCCAGAACAGATGCCCCAGGAGAAGGAGGAGGAAGCTGCCATGACTTTTAGGAACTTGCCTAGGGGTTATGCACTGTCATTTCCACGTATCTTATTGGTTGTACTGGTCCAGTGTGGAAGGGAATGACACAAATATATAAACAGTAAGATGCAAAAATATTTGGGTGCCCTCTTGAGTACCACAGTCAGGCCATCTTGCTCATTTTTTGACAAGCACATAAATTCCATAGGACAAATATTATCCTCATTTAACAATTGAAGTTTCATGGCTTGCCTAAGTTCACACAGTTAATGGTGGAATTGGAATTTATTCTCAAGTCCATTTCATCAGGAGCATGTGCTTTTTCTACTGTACTGTGCAGCCTCCCAATTAACAAGTTCTCTAGGTGCTTGTGGTTTTAAGAATGTAAACTTTAAAACATGTTGATTTTAATAATGCCTTGGTCTTTCCCAGCAGGCTTGATGCCAATGCAGCAACAAGGATTTTCTATGGTCTCTGTAATGCAGCCTAACATGCAAGGCATGATGGGAATGAATTACAGCTCTCAAATGTCCCAAGGACCCATTGCTATGCAGGTACTTTACTCTCTGGTTGATTCTTGATAAAATTATTATTAGATGCCTACATATCCGGAAGTACTTTTTTGTGAGATGACATCTTGCTTAATTGCCCAGGCTCCCAGACTTGCTTTGAACTCCTGGGCTGAAATAATTCTCATGCCTCAGGTTACCACCTGATTTTGTTTTTCCAGTGTAAGGCCTCAAATTTAGGGCTTTAGTTATGGTAGCCAAGTGCTGTAGAAATCATAAGAATGTGACTTGTTGGAATTAGCAGAATAGGTTATTGAACTATATTTCCATTGTTCTAAGAAATAAAGGCTGAAGTGATAAATTTTGGCAGAGATTTTGGAATTATTGAAAATTAACAAGCATAATTAGACTTCCTGTCAAGATGGCAGCTGAGTAACAGCACTGCATAACGTCTCCTCATCAGTAACTTAAAAAGTCAAGAATTTAGATAGAAAAAGTGTGTTCAGTGTAGCTAGGAAAGAAGGGAGCATCCCCAACAACTGAAAGGAGGCCAGGGAAAGGTCAGAAATTCCGAAGGATCATCGAAAGCAGAGGAAAAAAAAAATCCCAGCAGCCCAGGTAGCTGCCGCAGGCCGGCTGCAAATGGCTGGAGCCGCAGGCAGCTGCGGACGGAGGAAAGCTCACGTGGGTCCAGAACATCTGACAGAGCTGGGAGAGGATGGAGCACTCCAACAAAGGACGGGAGGCGGCGGGTGGGTCAGAAATCCTGAAGTCACATCGGAAGAGGAGGGAAAAAAGCAGCTGACTTGGCGCAGCCCCGAGCGGCCAGCATCCACAGACCAGACGGAGGAAAGTCTGGAGCCAGAACCTCAGCCCGAGGTCAGCGCGGATCTGGAGAAGTGGGAATTGTCAGCAGCTGGTGGCCCTGGCCTCTGAAAAACGAGCCCACAGGTGTGTGTACTACAAATGCAACGTGCGCTCCACCTAGAAAAGGCCCCGGGATCCCAAATCAGAAGAAATAGGGCTCAGCAGCCTCCACAGGCAGTGACGTCAGGAGGAGCCATTTTTAAAAGAAGGAAGGAAAAAAAACCAAAGACTGAACCCTTTAGAGTAAAAGAAAGCTCAGAAGAGCACAGTAGGGCTTTGGGGTCACTCTTACACAGTGCCTAGGAAGAAACTGGCACAAGCGGCAGAGAGGAAAAAAGAGGGCAAAAAGGCTGCTGATCCCTTGGACGGCTCAGGGGCACCTCTGCTCCAAGGGTGGAGAGCCCCACTCTGGAGAGGAAAGCCAGGACAAACGGAGAGCTTTGCTGAGTGGACTGGGGGAACAAGACACTTCAAAAGGGGGATCATCACCTCGTCCCTCCAGCACACGCCAAAGGCTTCCAGTTCACCACTGCCCTGCACACCAGAGGCATCTAGGACCAGGAAGTCCAATGTCCGTCCATCCCGTGAGCCAGAGGCTTCCAGAGGCTTCCAGAGGCATCTTGGACCGGGAATTCCATCACCCTGTCTGTCCCTTGGGCCAAAGGATTCCAGAGGCATGTAGGACTGGGCCTTCACCAAACCCTTCTTTCCTGCACACCAGAGAAAGCCAGAGGTAGCAGAACCATGGGGAAACGTGGTAACAAGTCTCCTACAAAAAGACCTGACACCCCAGAAGATGATACCAGGGATACTGAAATTGCAGAATCCAAAGATGAAAATGGCAAAAATGATGGTAACTTCTGGGCGCAGAAATACATTGAATTAAAGCAGGAAAGAAAGGAAATAAAACAGCACAAGAGCTACACCAACACATAGTTAAGCTAAAAGCAAACCTTGAAAAGCAAAAAGAAGAGATCATAGAAGAAATATACCAGAAGATAATGAAAGTAATACAAGAAACAACCACATTAAACATCTTCAGAATAGAATGTCAGACCTAGAAAATAAAGTGAGCTGCAATATACAGGCCGTGAAGAGCACAAAGTAAATAAGAAAGAAAGCGAATCATTACAACAGCTGATAGTGATTCAAGGAGAAACAACCTCAGAATTATGGGAGTCCAGGAGAAGACTGAGGACAAAACAAAAGGCTTAAAGGACATGTTTAATGAAATAATGGAAGAAAATTTCCCAAATCTAAGAAATGAAATGAACATGGAACTATTGCAAGCATACAGAACACCAGACAACTTTGATCAGAGGAGATTCTCATCACGACACATCATAATTAAAATTCTAGAAACCCAACACAAAGAGAAAATACTAAAAGCGGTAAGAGAAAAACAGAAGGTGACCTACAAAGGTAAGCCCATCAGGATAACTGCAGGCTTCTCAATCCAGATTCTAAAAGCCAGGCAATCATAGAGCAATGTCATCCAAGCACTGAAAGAACATAAATGCCAACGAAGACTGCTATATCCAGCAAAATTATCTCTTAATTTAAAGGGAGAACTTAAAACTTTCCATGACATAGAAAGCTTAAAGGAATTTGCAGCCACTAAGCCAGCACTGCAGAGAATACTTAAAGGAAACTGAGAAAGTGAAAGGGAGACCAGTGACACCAATGACCCCAGAGAAAAAGCAACAACAGCTAGAGGAGAATGAGCTGAGAAAAAAGGTAAGACTATGCATGAAATTCGGGATGAATTTAAAGGTAAAAGGAAAAACCAAATAGGGCAAAATGTTAATTATTAGTGAAATATGAGTAATCAATGTATGAAAGTCAAAAAATCTGAAATAACTGAGGATAGCTATTTATTGCTTTAACTGTAGCATACTTATGTGATACAGATTTAAGTCCATTTAATGTAGCAAATTGATAAAGTCTAAGCTTATTGAATGAAGCGATTCACTTTTTGATGTTGAATGTGAATTTATCCTCTTTGAGAGACGGAAACATAAGCAGCACCAAAACAGCTTGGAGGGAAGGTAACATCTAAAGAGAAAATGTAGTAAAAATAGATTGGTAATTAAATCATCTGATTGATATGCTTTTAAAACAGTACCAGTTCTACAAAATCTGTGAAATCTCCCCACAATATTATTAGTAATAACATAGTAGTGTGCAAAATAGAATAATTTCTAATTAATAATGCAACATGGGGAATTGACATAAAATCTCTTAAGAATACAAATGCATGAATATATGGATGGATAGAAAAAATTATAAACCAAATCTAGCAGAATGTTAGTAATCAGTGAAATGTCAGTAAATAAGTTATGAAAGTTAAAAAATTCTGAAATAACTAAATTTGCCTTCATATCTGTTACTTTAAGTATATTTATGTGGCATAGATTTAAGTTCATTTAATGTAGCAATGTGACACAGTTTTAACTTTATTTTATTGTAGCAATTCATTTATTAGGTCACTGATGAAAACTTATCCTAAGAAAACTGATTGATGTAAAGATACCCCTGTGAATGTACAAATATGTACCTTCCAGTATTCAGCTAAGGCATTTGAAATTTAACTTTTTTTTTCTTCTTTCCCAAATTTACTGGTCTTTTGAACTACATGCTTGTAGTCATTTTCTAATGTGAACTGGTGAGTAAGGCCAGGTTTAAGAATAGCAACAAAGATATAGTAAAATATAGGGAAAAAAAACTTCTGGTAAATATCCCAATAAAGGGATTGGTTAGATTCAGAAAAGAGGCATCAAGATTTAACTATTGCGACACATTCTAGGAATAGGAAGCTGAGTTAGAGTGTTGACTTAAGTGAAATAATTTAGGTGTGGAAGATTAATATGTTAAGTACTGTATAGTCTCTGACTTGGAAAACCCAGAACACAGAAGTTCTATAGAACCACATGAAGTGATAGCCAGAGTTGGGGGGAGGGATGGAGAGGGTGTGGGAGGGTCAAAAATGGGAAGAGATTGTAAAGTTGATATGATACATATGTGCACGAAATACTCAAATTCATTGCAAACACTGTATTACATATGTATATTAATAAAAATAGTGAGGAAAAAACAAGCATAAAAAACAAGCATAATTAAAGTTTGAGGACTAGAAAAATAGCATAGCAATTAGAGTACCTGTCTAGCAAGAGGAAGGCCCTGAGTTTAATTCCCCAGAACCCTATATGCTGGGTGTGGTAATTGTGCCTTTAATCCCACAGCACTTGGGAGGCTGAGGGAGGAGGATTGCTATGAGTTCAAGGCCAGCCAGACTACATAGTGAGTTAATACTATCCTTGATTACAGAGTGAGACCCTATCCCCCTCCCCCCCAAAAAAAGAAACAAAATAGAAGATTCTCACCTATAGTCTTAGCACTCTGGGAAGCTAAGGTAGGATTGTCACTAATTGTGGCCTATCCTGGGCAACTTAGAGGCTTAGCAACACCCTGTCTCAAGATGTTAAAAAAAAAAAATTTTAAAGGGCTGGGGATAGGGGTAAGATTCAGTGCCAAGGCCCTGTGTTTAATCTATAGTACAAAAAAAAAAAAATAGAAAATGATTTAAAGAAAATTAGTAATGGCTAAAGGAAGAATTAGTGAGCTCAAGATAGGTTAGAGAAATTGTCTAAATGCAGAAAAGAAATGAAAGAAGACGTAGAAGAGACAGGCTTTGTGGCAAAGGCCTGCAATCCCAGCGCTCTGGGAGATGGGGACAGGAGGATCAGAAATTCTAGCAGACCTGGGCATTTAGCACTTAGCAAAACCTTGTCTCAGAATCAACAAGGACTGGGGATATAGCTCAGCATGAAGTTGCTGGGCTTGTCTCCTACTAGAAGAGAGAGAGAAGATATGAGAGGGTTTTTTTTTGGTTTTGTTTTGTTTGTGATACTGGGGCCTGAACCTAGGGCCTTCGTATTAAGCCATTTTCTAGCTCCTTTGTATGTTTTTTTTATTTTGAGACAGTCTGACTAAGTTGTTAAGTTGCCCAGGTAAGCTCAAACTTGAGTCTTCCTCCCTCTGCCTCCCAGAATGCTGCCATTACAGACATGTGCCACCATGGAGAGCTGCCTGAGAGATTTGGAAGATGTAATGAGAAGGCCTAGTAAATGTTTAGTTAGAATTCCAGAAAGAATGTAAGTCAGAAGACAGAATGGCAGAGAAGTTTCCTGATCTGTTGAAACACAATGATCCAGATTCAGAAAGGCTCGTGAGTCCAAGCAGTGCTTTATTTCATTATCTATTGCTATGTTACAATTACTCTAAAGCTTTTTTTAGTTTAAAATAGCAGTAAACATCTCGTATCAGCCCACAATGTTCCCCAGGGCAGGGATTGGGAAGTGCCTTCAGCTGGGTGGCTCCGGCTTGGTTACTCAGAAGGTTTCAGTCAGGGTGTTCATTGAGGCTGTAATATATCTTTCTAGAGGGTGACTGAGGCTAGAGCATCTACTGCTGAGGGTCCCAGTCACATGGCTGGCAGGTAAGTGCTATCTGTTGGTTTCCTTTCAAGGAGGACCTCTTGTTCCACCTGGACCTTTCTAGAGGAAGTAATTTGAGAAACAATATCAAAAGCTATGGTATCTTTTATGACCTAGCCATACATGGCCATTTCTTCAATACAGAGACTGTACAAGGACTACTAACAGGGGCATGAATACCAGCTGTGCACATAAGCTCACGGGCAGCCTCACGTTCTGATACATTATAAAGAAACTAGTAGATCTTAGGAAGGAATTGCGTACTAAGGAAGTTAGGATGTTTGCAGGGCTAAGTAATAGTGAACCCTGAAATCTAAGCTGAGCAAGGACAGTGAGGCCATGAGGGAAGGTGAAGGTGACAGCAGGAGATGTGGCAGAAGTGGCAGGTGGCACGTGTTGAAGGAGAATTCCTGGTGAATGTGAACTGGAAGGATAGGAGGGGGTGACCAAATGGCAGGGTGCTTAGAATCGAGAATTTGGAGATGATGCAGTTACTAATGCTGCTGGAGCAAGCATATGACTGGGAAGGTGGAATGGCATGTTGGCTGTGACATGGTGTTGTGGTTAGGATCTGGAGTGTTCCCCAAAAGTCTCATGTATTTTAATGGAACCATGTGATGTTGGTGGATTGGGGTCTGGTGTGGAGGGGTGGATTGCAGTTAAGTTAGGATTAACGGTGTGTAGTGGCCACACCTGGGTGCAGGAAGGACTGGTTACTGGGCAGAGACCTGAAAGGGTACATAAGCTGCACCTGCCTTCCTGGAGGATGGGGACTAGTCTCAACTAGCCTCAGCTTGCCTTCCTGTTTGTCCGGGGAAGCTGCCTCCACCTCTCTCTCTGCCATGTACTTCGATTGTTGCCGGCCACCCCTGAATGGACTGTGACCTTCGAGACTGTGAGCTAAAACTAACCTTTCCTTTCCTGAGTTTGAGGGTGTCGGGTATTGAGTCACAGCAACGAAAAAGTAAGACGCATGGTAAGGAGTTCAGAGACCTGGAAGACCACAGGGCTAGAGGGATTGTCTTAGTGATTATTGATGTCACCAAGAGTACTCTAGGGTGGAATGAAAGATGGCAAAGTTGGAGATCAGTGGGTGAGGTGAGCAAGGTGCGGCAGCAAGTGGTGGAACTGGGCTGGCAAAGAAATTAATTAGGCTTGAAAGAGGCAAGGAGGAATGTTCCTCATTTACAAGAAAAACAGAAGAGAATCAGTGACCTCCGAAGGAGAGAGCTTCAGGAGACAGCCAGGTTTCAGTTAGAGACAGGAAGGGAAACTTTTCATGGCCAAGGTTGAGGAGTAGTTTTCACGAAGTGAAAATTAGCTATTATTGTCATTATCATCATCATTTTTGTACTGGATTTTGTGATGAGTTCTTATTCTATACTGTTCTTATTTCTGGACACTTTAGTAAACAAGTAAATATATCTTATTTCCTGTAAAAGATTAGATATCAGGCCTATAATGAACATCAAAATATTTTCATCAATATTGGAAAATCAGGTTTGATTTTATGTATAGAATTAACCAGCATGTGCCAGGAAATTTTGTCTGTTACTGGGAATACAAAGACATATGAAAGGGCTTCTCAAAGCATGTGGTAGTGAACTCACAGGAGAGAGAGAGAGAGTGAGTGAGTGTGTGTGTGTGTGCGCGTGCGCACGCGTACGCGTGCTTCCCTATACACAGCCCCCTACCTCTCAGACCGAGCACTGATCACCCTGAGACAGGCAAGGTAGAACAGGAGCTTTCCACATTTAACCTTGTTCTTTCATTCTTTTTATTGGAATGTATCACATAGTTTACCAGCAAAATATGAAGAAATGATTTATGCAAGATACATTTTTCTTCATAATAATTAGAAGAAGAAATTGTGTTTTTTAAGTTTGTCTCTCTCCTCTAGGCAGGGATACCGATGGGACCAATGCCGGCTGCAGGGATGCCATACCTGGGACAAGCACCGTTCCTGGGTATTCGTCCTGCAGGCCCACAGTATACGCCGGACATGCAAAAGCAGTTTGCTGAAGAGCAACAGTAAGAGGCTTCCAGGGCTCGAGATAACTGAGATACATAATAAAACCAGTGTTTAAATTGTCAGATGTTCTCTGATGGGGATTTGAAACCAGTATAGTCAAGTTGCCTTTAAAACTTTCAGTATTCTTAAGTTTAGAGCCAAAAGTTTAGAGATTACCTATTTCAAACCCCTAACATCTAGGGAAAGTAAGGTCCAGAGAAATGAAGCCACTTCTCAGTCCAGATGAGGTAGCTACTGGACTGAACCAAATACAGCCCTCTGATGCTTAGATCTTAACTCTTGCTCCTGGAGGCACTGCCTTCCCATGGAAGCTTTTTTTTTTTTTTTTCCAACATGCCAAGAGTGATTTTATGTTTGTCTGCCTCACCAGGGTTTTGGGGATTTTGTTTGTTTGTTTGTAATCCAGACTGGCCTCGAACTAAATGTGTAGCCCCGGCTCTTCTCAAATTCGTAACTCCGTCTCAGCCTTCTGAGTGCTGGTGCTATAAGCGTGCTCTGCCACACCTAGCAGGTTCCCGTACCTGGCTTTTTTATACAAAGATTGTTTCCTCCCTTGCATGTTAGATAAAAAATAAATACATATTCATAATTTAAATCATTTTAGGTTTATTTAAAATATTTTAGAATTAATAGAGCAAGAAAATATATTATCATAGGAAAATTAGACATGCAGGAGATGATCAATGTATACCATGAATGTTTAAATTACAATCTTTATTCTATGAGGAAAGAGGACCTCCAGACAGCTTCAATAATAGTAGGATGAGTGTGTGTGAAGAGAGGAGACATTTTAGTCTTTTGTGGGGGGCTAGTGGCTATGTGTCTTGTACTGTAATTATTTAATTTAAACATTCACCATATCTTTCAATCGTATCTTGTAATTTGTCATGAAGGTTATAGATCTGCAAGATGGTGTTGTGGAAACTATTAGGAGAAACCTAAGTGTAATACAGGTAATAATCTCTGAAGCTAGATCTTTATTGGATTGTTATTTTTTTTCTTCAGAAAACGATTTGAACAACAGCAAAAACTCTTAGAAGAAGAAAGAAAAAGACGCCAGTTTGAAGAACAAAAACAAAAGCTCAGACTCCTGAGTAGTGTTAAACCCAAGGTAATAGGTCCTGTCTGTCACCTCCTGAGCCCCCCTTCCCGCTTGTGCTCTGGGTCCTGCACTTGGGATTCTCCCCAAGGCCCTGCCCAGATTCCGCCTCTGTTTGAGTCCTTTCATTTTGGTTTATCCAAATCCTAAAATCCAAATCTATATGTGTCTTCTGCGGTGGTAGGGATAAGATGTCAACATGAACCTCTCAGCTCTTTTACTACTACAGCAACGTTTTGAGTCTTTCTGGGGGCATTTCTGCATTAATCTTAAATTTAGTGATATAACATTGGTTTCTGTTAGAATGCTCACAGAACACTTAATGTCAACAGCCCCATCCCAAAATATTGGATCTTTTAATATTTGTGTATTCTGTGGAGTGCCGTTTTATGTGCTTATCAGTATCTTTGGGGACTTGGAGAATTCCTTATCAAAAGTATATGATAACAATGTTGGAGTACTATTCAGCCATAAAGAAGGATAAGCTTGAGTCATTTATAGGAAAATGGTCGGGTTTTGAGACCATAATGAAATAAATGAAATAAATCAGACTTGGTTAAATTTGCATGATTTCTTTACATGAGAAACACAAAGTGTAAATAAAGACCAAAATAAAAGAGAGATAGTAGAAAACAGAGAGATACACTTTGTGAAGATCAAATGGGATTTGAGGAAAAAGAGAGAAAGGAGGGCTAAGGTAGGTAAGGAAACTGAAAGTGATCGAGATTCAGTGTGTGTATGTGGCACTTCCCCATAAACATATGCTAATAATTTTAAAATATTTAAAAGAATATTGGGAACATACTAACCTATGCTTTCAATTTAAGAGAATTTAAGACAAAGTGAGGGATAAGTAAAGAAATATACATATATTTGTTATCTCTTAGACAGGAGAGAAGAGTAGAGATGATGCCTTGGAAGCCATAAAAGGAAACTTGGATGGATTTTCCAGAGATGCTAAAATGCACCCCACTCCAGCCTCACACCCCAAGAAACCAGGTAGTTTTAATTTCAGAAATCGTGTGTTTAACAGGCCATTACATATGTGGGAAGAGTCAGGGCTGAACTTTTCCTTCAAGCTTTTGCTTAAAATTTAGATGTTTTTAAATTTAAAGTGGTTTAAGAGACCTAATCTGAGTAACAACCATTTTGGGTGGAAAAGTCTTCTTTGTCTTCTAGTTAGATATCAACATGACCACTTCTCTTTTAAATCTGTACATAAAGGAGTATGTTAATGAGAGTGAAATCTGTTCAGTCAAAGAGAATGCAATGTAGGAATTTAGTATTTCATGATCATTGCTTAAAAATTATTTTTTATAAACTAGTTAAAAAATCTTATTACTCAGAGTGATAAAACTTACAAATTCTAATGATGCCCCATTTTTTGAAATCATAGGCTCCTCATGAAGGTTTAGTTCCTTTAATAAATTTGTTTATAATTTTATCATGAGATAAGTAAGAAAAAAATACTTGAAGTATAAAAGGACTTCTTTGTTTTTTGTTTTTGTTACTGCTTTAAACATTTTGCCATTGAAATAAGTTTTCTCTTTGCATAGCTGTTCCTGTGTTCAATATTTTGACATTTAGGGCTGGAGGAATGGCTCAGCAGTTAAATCACTTGCCTAGAAAGCGTTAAGTACCCTAGTTCGATTCCCCAGCACCACATAAGCTGGGCATGGTGCCGCACGCCTGTTAAAACCAGCACTTGGGAGGCTGAGACAGGAGGATTGCCATGAGTCCAAGGCCAGCCTGGGCTACCCAGTGAGTTCAGGACCAGCCTGGACCAGAGTGAGACCCTGTCTCAAAAAAATTTTTTTTTGACATTTATTATCAGCTAATTTGAAAAATAACATGCTATTAGTAGGTGAAAGATTTTTATAAATCATTCAACCAAGAAAGTACTATCTTCTGCTGGAAAATATTATATTGATAAATTTATTTTAAGCCCTTATATAATGGTACATACTCTGGTACATGCTATCAGGAGAGAGTAATCTAATACTGACATTACTAATTGATTTTTTATTTTCTGGGACAGCTTCAACTTTGTCCAGTTAATTTCATTTGTTAAATTATATACCCCGATTACTATTTCAAAAATATGCCCAAATGTAAAGTATTGACAAAGATCAAGGGGGCTCGAGGAATAGCCCAACAATTAAAGCTCTTACCTCGTAAATGCTAAGTCAAGCACTAAGTACCTGAGTTTGATTCCCCAGCACCACATAAGCTGGATGTGGTGGCACACTCCTGTAATCCCAGCACTTGAGTGGTTGAGGCGGGAGGATTGCCCTAAGTCCAAGACCAGCCTGGGCTCCATAGTGGGTTCAGGACCAGCCTGGACTACAGAGCAAAACCCTTTCTCAAAAAAATAAACAAATAAAATTGAAAAGAAACCAGATGTTAACAGTCAAACTGTGAACATAAAGGAAGGACATTTCTAAAACTGAAAGTCTTAAGCCATATACACTAGTCAAGAAGTGACTTAAGAGAAATAGACCCTGGGAGTTAATACTATTGATAAAACTGGACCTGGCAGTACATTTAGAAAATGGAGAGGAAGGTGGAGAGGAAGGATCATTGCTAGTTCAAACACTCTTCTGTCCAAATGGAATGCCTTTTTCAGCTTCTTGCTATAGGTTTTCTTGTTTGGTTGATTTTTTTTAATTTGTTTGTTTGCTTTTCTTTGTGGCACTGAAGATTGAATGCAGGACCTTCATACTGGGCTATATCCCTGGCCCATTTTATTTATTATTTTAAACAGGATCTTCTAAATTGCTACGTTTCTGGGTTTGATCTTGTTATACTCTTGCAGACTGGGCTGAAACTTTCAATTCTCCTGTCTTACCGTGCAGAGTGCAGATTACAGACATGCACCACTACATCAGGAAGACTTATTGTTAAGAAACTCACTGTTAAGAAATAAATTGAGGGCTGGAAGAATGGAACAGTGGTTAAAGCACTTGCCTTGCAAGCACAAAGCCCTGAGTCTGATTCCCCAGTACCACATAAAATTGGGCATGGTGGCACACGCCTGTAATGCCTATAATCTCAGCCCTCGGGAGGCTGAGGCAGGCAGATTGTGCTGAGTCCAAGGCCAGCCTGGGGTACCCCAGTGAGTTCTGAACCAGTCTGAGCTAAAGAACATGAACCTATCTCAAAAAAAAAAAAAAAAGAAAGAAAGAAAAAGAAGGAAGTTGAGGGCTGGGGATGTAGCTAGGTGGTTAAAGCACTTGCCTACCACACAGAAGGCCCTGGGTTCAATTCCCCATTACCACATAAGCAGCATATGGTGACACACTCCTATAATCCCAATACTTGGGAGGCTGAGGGAGGAGGACTGCTGTGAGTCCAAGGCCATCCTCAGCTCCATGGTGAGTTCAGGATCAGCCTGGACTACAGAGCAAGACCCTTCCTCAAGAAAAAAATAGAGAAAGAAAGAAAAGGGTGTTCAGTTGAAGTGTTGTAATTTATAATTCTATTAAAACTCTTCATGCTATGATAGAAAAGGATTGATCTTAACGAAGCTAGCCCAAGAAGATTCCACAGCCTCTCCAATTAGTCTTACACGTAGGCCTAACGTATATAAAAAGACTTCGCAATCTTTTTACCACCAAAGTATCTTTTCATTCTCTCCCAAAGGCTTTTTGCCTTAAATAATGAGTATATAAACTCTATTTATTATATACGTTTTATGTTTTTCAATCATATAAGGGTTCATGAGCCAAAATAGATATGACAGAAAATTAATGTAATTCTAGCCAAGTGCAAAGTACCACTCATCTAGCATTTGCAGTATACTGGAATAGAAAATATGCTGTATATTTTTGAGCTACAAATATACTGTATATTTTAACATTGACCTAGAGTCTATTCTTAAAATATGTAAAGTAGTTGAGAACTTAAATCCATAGTCTTTGTAACTACTGTTGAGAGGCTTGGGTTGTTCTTTTCTAAATAAAATTTATTGAAGCAGTAATTTTACATGTTCATTCTGTACCTTTCGTAGAACTTTCAGTATGTCCAGATTTTATTTCATTGGTCCTGAACAGTTGTAAAAAATATGTAGTATTGCCAATTTTTTAGATGAGAGCCATTTAAAAAAGCAAAAGGCTACTGCTTGTGACTTAGACTTTAGCAATTATTAAAGCAATTGCAAGTTTTTTGGGGAAAACAGTAACAAAAAATATTACTAATGAGCTTCATATTAAATGAAGCTCCTGGCTAGGCATAGTGTAAACACTAGTAATCCCAGCACCCCAGGGTGCTCAGGCAGGGATATCACAGATCAAGCCCAGCCTAAGCAACTTATCAATTTTACAAGACCCTGTTGCAAAATTTAAAAAAAGGAGTGTGCCACATTGATGGTATAGTGGTGAGCATAGTTGCCTTCCAAAATAGAGAACGGCTGCAGATATAGCTCAGTGGAGTCAGTCCGTAATCCCACACATAAACACAAAATAGCTACCTGGTAGAACAGGTTTATGAAAGTGAACCTCATCTAAGTGAGTCTCATATTTAACGATAAAAAGGCATGTGATGCTTATATACTTCAGTGCCAAATCTCTTTTATATATAGTCCTTAATCTTGATTTATTTTCTTAAATTGATAATTCATTCAATTTTTGATACTTGTTTTTCTATTTTTCAAAAGAAAATGCCATCTTATTAATGTGTAGTCTTATAAAAGTCATTCCTCTGTGGTAACTTGACTGACATGATGTATACGAGTATATGAGGGGCTGGGGGAATGGCACAATGGTTAAAGCACTTGCCTAGCAAGCACAAGGCCCTGGTTTTTATTCCCCAGCACCACATAAAGCTGAGCGTGATGGCGCACGCCTGTAATCTTAGCACTCGGGAGGTTGAGGCAAGAGGATTGTTGTTAGTCCAGAGCCAGCCTAGGCTAGACAGTTCAGGAGTAGCCTGGGCTACAGAGCAAGACCCTGTCTCAAAAAAAAAAAAAAGTATATGAATCAGGCATGAGATGTCAGAGATTTCCGATTTGTGTTGTGCATTGTTACTTTATTACCAAGTAACTAAACTTCAGAGATTATATCTGCCCAAAATCTATTCAATAGCGTGTAGGTAGATTTCTTGTATGTGGTATATGATGGCATGCAAAAACATTATCCAGATAAGCAGATCATTTGGATCTCAAAAATAGTTACTACTTTGATGTAAATGTATTAGTGGTCTTGGTTATTGAAGAGAAATCAGTGCTAGCCTAATAAATGAAAGAAGGACATTGTAGAATTTATATTTTTTTCTGTTTTTGAAACCAAGTGGAAAATAACTACGAAACCTGATATCCAAAGGATGAAAAATTGTGTATAAATCTCAGAGTAGCGTGCATGCATTTTGTGATTCCACTCGACTGTTATTACTTGTTATTTCTTGTTTTCTGCCACTACATTTCAGAGTATCCTTTTGGGTTTTGTGGGGTTTTTTCCTCTCATTTTATTGATATGTATAGATACAATAAATAATGTTTACATTGATCTTGAGTACTTTGTGCATATACATATTGTGGCAAAATTATAAATCCTTCCCCTCTCCCTTTTTGACCCTCCTGTCCCCTCCCTAAACTCTTCAACTCCCCTTATGCTTCTCAACTAGTTGTATGAAATAATTGTGATTAAAGAAATGATTTGATATTTAACCATCTCCTTCTGGGTCACTTCACCGAGCATGGAGGTCTCAGGTTGCATCCATTTACCTACAAAGGCCTCCAAGTTTTCTGACTTTATAGATGAGTAGTATTCCATTGGGTATAAATACCCCAGTTTATGTGTTCATTGGTTCAGTGTATTCTTTTGGAATTGGACTACATCTTAATTTCTTTTCTTCCATTGATTTTCATTTTTCTGTGTTTCATTGCCATTTTCCATTTTACAGATTGTCCCACATCATCTCATTCTACTAAAACTGTCTCCCCATCACGTGCCTTTCTTGATGAAGAAGAGTTCAGTGACTTTATGCAGGGGCCTGTTGAAGTTCCCGCATGCGGGCCTCCTCTCACAGCCCAGCCCTTTCAGTCCTTCCATCCCACCACCCCACTTGGCCCGTTGCACACACAGAGGGCTGGAGCCCAGCCTCTCCCTCCAGGTCAGACTCCAGTGTCTTGTGCCTTACATGGTCTCCCTGGGCAAATTGCTTATTTCTCTACTGCTTCAGTTTCACACCATGTGCAGAAAGCCGGTAACTCCTAGCCTTATTAATGAAAATATTCTTAAGGTCTCCTAGGATACTTAAATTCTGTCATACAAGTAGAATAATGAAATCGGGAAAGAAGCTCATACATAAATGTGAAGTTTATCAAAATAACAGTCTAAGTCTTTACATTCTAGTGTCTTTGCGTACTAGAAAAGCAATTTAAATTTTTTTGTGCTGAGCCTGGTAGTGCAGGCTTGTAATTGACTCATTCTGGGAGGCTGAAGCAGGAGATTTTGCATCTAACCTAAGCAAAACATTGTCTCGATGTTAAAAATTAAAAAATGGGCCGGGGATGTAGCTCAGCGAGAAGGCCCTTGACATAGTCTCCGGTAACACAATCAAACAAGCATTTTGCTACTAAATTAGTAAGAGTTTAAAACACTTTAACAACAAACTGCTTTCTAAATATTACTCTTTTTTGGGGAGGAATCACCAATTCCATTTTCTTCCAACTAAATGATCTTGGGAAAACTCTTTTACGAAGTGCACTTTCTGGTTCAGTGACATGGGACAGAAGCCCAGGATGTCCTTTACTGTCAGTTTGTCCTCAGACAGATCTTTGAACAGTTTTGTACCTTAGTTTTTATCATGTATGAAATAGAGGAAGCTGTGCCTTAGGTTATCTGATACAGCACCGAGAGAGATCTCGGCAGCCAGGTGCTTAGTCCACACTTTGTTATTTGACAGATGTGGAAACAGACGCAGAGATGTTACTGTCAGAGGACTCCCAGTAGTTAGTGACCATGTCTGTATCTCATAGATTGCAGATTTCTAAAGAAGATTATTTCAGAGTTTCCATTATATGTGGCAGGGGCTTTCCTTTAGAATATGGGGATGGAGAGGGATGATTAAAAAGATTAGAAATATTCAGTAATATACAAATAATCCTTCATGCTGTTTGTTTAGGCCCTTCCTTGGAGGAGAAGCTACTAGTGTCTTGTGACCTAAGTACATCTGGGCAGGAACAAATTAAATTAAATACATCTGAAGTTGGGCACAAAGCCTTGAGCCCAGTTTCCAGTAAGAACCATCCCAGTTTAACGGCCAGTAATGGGGGTGCTGTAGATGGATGTGTAAGTGGTGCCACCACCACAGAGGCAAAAAAGACTTCAGACCAAAACCTGTCAATTGAAGAGAGTGGTGAGCTCATGAAATATTCAGCAAAAAATGTGTTTAACCAAATGTCGCTCAAGTGCTAACACCTTAAGCTTTAATCCTAAAATGAATGCTGCTTGATTTTGCTAATAGAAATTTTGCTTAAAATGTATTTGATGCAATTCTTTTTCCAATTAACCCCTAAGATTTTGCTCTGAATTCTTACAGCACACTGTTATTCCTTTTCAAGAAATGATTCTTAACCAATTTTCTTAATCAGAATCACTCATGATTTAAAATTTCCTTTCCTTTCAAAAGCATTCTTTTTCCCCCTTATGTTTTCTGTTGTTCTGTAAAGGTTGAAAAGTTAAAATACAACTGGAAAAGTCACCAATGAGGACATAATTCTTCTTTCTTCAAAATAAATCATATGCATTGCTGCATAAAAGATCTAAATTTGGGGGCTTGGGATGTAGCTTACTGGTAGAGCACTTGACTAGCGTGCATAAGACTTTGGATTCAATCCCTGGCACACAAACAAAATCCAAAGTTTGTAACTCAGATTGAAGAGCTCCATAGTCATAAAGTCATTGGAGGGTGTGTTACTGGGAAAAATGAAAAAATAAACCTGAATATCTAACAAAGCAGTCTCATACCGAAGATGACAAAAAAAATCAAATATTTCAAAGAAATATTATTAAAAGCTACAAATAAAGCTTGGAAAATTTAAATTTTTTACATATATAACTTTTAAGCCACCATCTGTCATATTTTTCCTTTAACTTATAATACATTTGAAATTATGATTCAGAATATTGTTTTGGCACATTATAGTTTTTTCTTTAATGACTTTTTAGGACATAGTTACTGCACAGAAGCTGCGTAGAAACCAGGTGCTTTAGTTGTGTTGGTGACTTTTTCCTGGTACTTCAGCCATGCTCTTCTCTGTAAGAAGCCCTGACCCCGTCTTGTCACGGCACAGTGCGTACGTTAATGTTCCTTGTCTTCTAGGCGTGGGAGTGTTTCCTGCACAGGATCCTGTTCAGCCCAGGATGCCTCCTTGGATTTACAATGAGAGTTTGGTTCCAGGTAAGAAGCAAGTTTCTTTGCCCAGGATTCTCATCTGGACGTTTTGCTTTAAATACTGGAGGTGTAATCATGAGTGCTTAACTGTTGTGATTACAAAATATACCAAAGGAATTGTCACCATTGTCTTCTGAAAGAGTATAGAAAATTAAATAGATTGGTATTTAGGACTTCCTCATGTATGAATTAATTACATAAATGTAAGAGAAATGCTCGCTTTAATATTTTATTGATGATAATATACTTTTACTTTCAGAAGCCTTCTTAGAGTTACCAAGCTTTAAAGATGTTGTCAGCTAGGTGAAGGCAGTGCACACTGTAATTCCAGCGCCTTGTGAGTCAGAGGCAGGAGAGTCAGCAAGTTCAAGTCCCACTTGGGCTCCTATCAAGACCCTGTCTCAAAAAAGTAAAAGGCCCTGGGGAATGTAGCTTAGTGTCTGATGTGCCTGTGTTTGATCCCCAGTACCACATAAAGTGTGTGTGTAGGAGAAAGTTTTATGAAATATTTATTTCAGAGAATCTTCAAGAATTATAATATACTTAATATAATTTTCTGAATTCTCAGTTATTTTACTATTATTTTTATGGCTTGTCATGTAATGCTATATGAAATAAAAGACCAGGTGGCGGGTTTCCTGTATTAGAAGGTGATATTTACATTTGCCTTTATGTGTATCATTACTGCTGAGCCACAAAAGACTGCTGAAGTTCATTTTATGGTAGTGCTTAGTTGGATAGGAGAATGGTCAACTTAAGCCGTTATTGATATGCATAGAATAATGACTCTTAGAGCAGCTCATGTTAATCAGTTGCAACTTGCTAACTTATTATACTTCACCATGACTTTGAAAGGTAAAGATAGGGCTGGGGCATAGCTCAGCAGTTAAAGCACTTGCCTAGCAGGTGCAAGGCCCTGACTTTGATTCCCCAGCACATAAACTGGGTGTGGTGGCACACACTGGCAATCCCAGCACTTAGGAGGCTGAGGCAGGAGGATTGCCCTGTGCTTGAGGGTAGCATGAGCTCCATAGTGAGTTCAGGACAAGCCTGGGCTACAGAGAGAGAGACCCTGCTTCAAAAAGAAAAGAAAAGAATAATAATAACAAAGATATAGCAAAATATAAAAAAAACTTTTGGTAAATATCCCAATAAAGGGATTGGTTGGATTCAGAGAAGAGGCATCAAGATTTAACTACTGCGAACCCATTAGAGGAATAGGAATCTGAGGTAGAGTGTGGTGACTTAAGTGAAATGACTTAGGTGCGGAAGATTAATATGTTAAACACTGTGTGGTTTCTCTGACTTGGAAAACCCAGAACACAGACATTCTTTGGAACCCTATGAAATGATAGCCGGAGTCGGGGGAAGGGACAGGGAGGGGTTGGAAAAATGGAAAGGGATTGTAAACTCGATATGATACATAGGTGTACGAAACACCCAAATTCATTGTAAATACTGTGCTATGTATTACATTTGTATATTAATAAAGTAGTGGGGAAAAGAAAAGAAAAAGAGCAGGTAATCTTCATTAGCTCTTCAGTTTTCTAAATTGCTCACAGACTGATGTTCTGTGCTTGATTAAATAAAACTCAGACAAGATTTCTGTCTGAAATCTTAAGCTGAACTTAAACTGCTGTCTGGTTTATATTAAAATATATAATCACATGTTTAAAAGGCTAATTATTCCCCCCAAACAAACAATAATTCACTTGTGCATAAAAAGAATAGGGGTTTTTTTCCAGCTGCCCATTTTGCATCTTTTCTTTCTCCTCCAAGCCAAATGAAAGCTGGATCTTAGTATATTTTTGAGTTTTATCCATTTTCTGCCAGCTTGTGTTTCTGTCTCCCTCCTGTTTCCAAACATAGGTCTTTTCCACATCACAGTGTGTGTTCTGAAGGCCAATCTACTAACCTGTAACCAGTAGCTACATCCTAGATGTAAATTTTTGGCTCTAAACATGTTTCTCTGTCTCCCTTACCCCTTCTCACTTTCATTCCACAATTCCTTTAACTAGGCTTGCCAGATTTAACATATAAACAGGCAGTGCCTAGTTCAATTTAAATTTCAGATACACAGCAAATAATTGTTTAGCGTAAGTATGTCCCATGCAGTGTTGACATTCTTTTTACTTTATCAGCAGTCTTTTTCCTAAGAGCCTTTCTGCTTTGGGAAGCCTTGTGTTATTGTGAAAAACTCACCAACAGCCTCCTTGTTTTCAGATACTGGCTCTACTTTCTCTCCTTAACTGTAACCACGTTTTCCCCTGAAGGCTGTATTTCCCAAACACCCTCTTCATTGATCTTATAGCTTCTAATTGGTTGGGCCAGGAGGAGAAAGGTAATGTTGATAGAATTCTTGCTTCCTGTTGCTATTTTCAAGCTGTTGCCACATCAGCATTACAAAACTGCTTTTTAAAGTTCTACCTCTTCCACCTTATTGTTACTGTTGTCATTTTTATCCACAAAATGGATAAAATTTACAAATACTTTTAAAATCTTATAAGACTTCATCCTTCACCTTCAGCCCTAAATCTTTATCTTTAGGACCGAGCTCCCATCTGTCTCTTGAACTCCAAATGCTAATTGTGTGCTGGATATTTCCACTTGAACTTCTTTAAAAGTTAAACCCTGATGTGGCTGGGCATAGTGATGTATGTCTGTAATCCAAGCACATAGAAGGCTGAGGGAGAAGGATGGAATTGAAGGCCGTCAGGCTGATAGCCAAGTACAGGGTCAGCCTAGACTGCTAGTAGTAAGACCCTGTCTTAAGGAAACAAAACAACAAAAACAACTTGATGTGACTTCAGTTCTATTATAGTAATTTGTTATAAGATTATTCTTGTATATCAACAATGACAGCAAAAGATTGGTCACTAATGATGTGTTTACATTTGTAATTTGGTCTTTCCTTTAATAGATGCCTATAAAAAAATCTTAGAAACCACAATGACTCCAACTGGAATAGATACTGCTAAGCTTTATCCCATTCTGATGTCATCTGGACTTCCCAGAGAAACTCTTGGGCAGATATGGGCCTTAGCTAATCGAACTACACCTGGAAAACTTACTAAAGAAGAACTTTATACTGTTCTCGCCATGATAGCAGTAACACAGGTAGGCAGTGTTACTTAAGTTAGAGCAAGTAACTTAATATTAGTTGAAAGAATATGAATCTTTTTTTACTATGACCTTTTGGAACTCCTCTTATAATTTAAATCATTTTTAAGAAAACAGTACTTCAGAATTTTGTAGTCATGTGGTACATATACTAGCAAGTTCCTTTGTTTAAAGTTTAATATATTAACATTCTCTGACATGAAAAGTTATAAATGAAACTATTCTGTCTTTTGCTACCCTTGCTTGAATTCTTTGGATATAAAGTATTTTCAGTTCCATAGCAACTTTTTATATTACAAAATTAGTTTAAGTTATTCGACTGTAGCAGATTAACCTGACTGACCAGAGAAGGACAATGTCATAATTGTGTGTTAGCCATTTCCTTGCTAAATATCAGGTGTGCATTATCCTTGTTCATTTTTTTCTTGTATTAAATTTATGAGTCTTGGGAATCAGAGTGAAAGCTACAGGTTTTATGTTTAGATCTGTCTTTACCAGATTTAGATGGGTTTTGACTTTGCATACCCCTAAAATGTTTCTGTTTTCCTCCTGTTCTGCTTAGAGAGGCGTTCCTGCCATGAGTCCTGATGCTTTGAGTCAGTTCCCAGTGGCTCCTATTCCAACTCTAAGTGGCTTTCCCATGACTCTGCCTACCCCAGTGAGTCAGCCCACTGTGATGCCTTCGGGCCCTGCTGGCTCCATGCCACTCAGTCTTGGACAGCCAGTCATGGGCATTAACCTTGTTGGACCAGTGAGTGGAGCTGCAGCGCCAGCTTCCAGTGGCTTCATGCCAGCCTACCCAGCAAATCAGGTAAATGGAAAAGCTGTACATATTTCACATCTGAAATGTGTCTGGATAACTCATCTTTCAGGGATTCATATTGCTGCTTTTCAATAGATAATTGAGATTTAAACAATATTGGGCTGGAGGTGGAACACAATGGTAGAACACTTGCCTAATTTTAATTCCCAGCATCAAAAAAACATTTTTAAATGTTAAAAAGCAATATGAAATCTAACTTTTCATTGTTTAAAATATAAAGATATTTCTTAAGCTTTAAAATGTTTTGAATTTTGGGTAAAGGTTTATAGTTCTTTTTAGTATAGAAATGTTTAGATTGTATCTTTTGAGAAAACTGCTTACCCTCAAATAAAGTCCTAAGACAGTTTGTCTCAAAATAAAAAATTTTTTAAATGATATGGGAATGTAGTTCAGTGTAAGGCCTTCATTCAGTCCCTAGTACTGCAAAAACAAACAAAAAAGTTTTTTACTTCTCACATTAGCAAAAAAAAAAGTATGATATTTAATATAAATGAAAAAGTAGGGTAAGAGTGACTAACACCTTAAGTTTGTTAGTACATTTTTTTTTTTCCTAGTACCTGGGATTAGATTCAGGGCCTTTGCAAAGAGCTATATCCCCAGCCCATTTTTACTTTTTTTTATTTTAGACATCCTGGACTCAAACTTGCAGTCCTCCTGCCTCTGCCACTGTAGGTGCTGCTTCTGACTAGCAGCCATATTATTAGGAATCTGTCCCTCAAAATAGTAACTGAAATGAGCAAAGATGGTATGCCAAGGGTACTTGTAACATTGTTTATTAGGGCAAAACATTAGAAATAGCTACATGTTCATCAGAATAAAGAGATTGAATAAATACAGCTTATCTGTACAATGGCAAATTAATCATTAAAATGAATGCAGTGGACTTAACCTATACTTTATGGAAGGATGTCTGTGTTAAATAATTACTTTTTTTTTTTTTTTTGAGACAGGGTCTCACTCTGTGGTCCAGGCTGGTCCTGAACTCTCTATGGAGCCCAGGCTGGCCTTGGACTCAGGGCAATCCGCCTGTCTCAGCCTCCGAGTGCTGGGTTTACAGGCATGTGCCACCACACCCAGCTTATCTGGTGCTGGGGAATTTAAACTTAGCACTTGACTTAGCGCTTGCTAAGCAAGTGCTTTAACCGCTGAGCTGTTCCTCCAGCCCCCATAATTACATTTTTTAAGAAGTACAGAACAATGTAATAAAAGGTTGTTGTTGTATAAAGCAAATGGGTTGTTGACAAAATAATCCTCCTATGGAACATGGTCTTAGGAGTCAGTGTGTTACTGTTTACCTTATTACATATACATAATTGGTTATGATGCACTTCTGCTTTTGTAATTTGCAAACATACATGTTTTTTTAAAGATGGCAATCTCATTACTATTCCAATAAATGTGATTCAGCTATTTTTTTAAATATACAGATTAGCTTCTTAAATTTTCCATTTGTCCTGAGAATGAATGTTGGCAGCAAGCTGAATTTTTTTTCTCAAATGGGAAATGGGTTAAGCTATTCTTTTTCTCTTTGTACCAGAGAATATCTGAAAATATAGAACAGGATTCCCACCTTAAACACTTTGTTGGTTATATCTAAAAGGTTTTCTTCTGGACTAGGCATGTAGCTTGGTAGAGCCCTTGCCTAGCATGTACTGGTCCTCAGGGTTTGATCCTTGGCACTGACACAAAGAGGAGTATTAGGTAGTTACAACTAAGTTGAGAAATGTAAGCGGCAGTCTCTGAGGGTGACAGCTGCAGGTTTGTTGTCTTGTTTTATGTGTTTGATGCTTTCTATTAAAATGCCCCTTCTCCATCAAGGTAGGAAAGCCAGAAGAAGATGATTTCCAGGATTTTCAAGATGCTTCTAAGTCAGGATCCCTCGATGACTCATTTACTGATTTCCAGGAGGTGCCTGCTTCTTCAAAAACAAGTAATTCCCAGCATGGCAGCAGGTAGAAAAGAGTTGAATATATTTAATATTATATTTAATTACTAATAAGGGGGCATTTATAACGGGAAGCCTGAGTACCCGAGGAATGAAGACTTGTGCTCTAACGCCTCCCTTGGGCTTCTACCCTGAACCTCTCTTAAACTTAAACTTTAGGTCCTATTGTTTCTTCCCGGTGTACACCTGCTTGTCAATACTTTTTTCTTTCTTTTCTTTTTTGTTTCTCTTTTTTGTTTTTGTGTTTGGTTTTTTGGCCTGTACTAACCCTGATTTATTAGAACTAAGTTTGTCAGTGCAGTGATAGCTACATCTTTTTGTGTTAGATCCAGGTCTTCAACTGTTAAAAAGCTTTTAAAGCAGGAGCAAATAATTTTATAATGCACTGAAACACATAGAAATCGTAATTTATAACTCCATATGTGATTATTTTGTCTTTTTTTTTCTGAGACAGGGTCTTGCTCTGTAGCCCAGACTGAATTTACTATGGAGCCCAGGCTGGCCTTGGACTCCTGCCTCAGCCTCTTGAGTGCTAGGATTACGGGCATGCGCCACCACACCCGGGTACTTAGCGCTTGATTTAGCGCTTGCTAGGCGTGCGCTTTAACCTCTGAACTATAACTCCAGCCCCATTTTGTCACGTTTAACATTAGTGCCTACTAGATCTTCAGCTTTCTACTTGCTTCCATAGGCGGTTGCGTCACCCTAAGGTGGTACACACTGGCTTAACCTTCAGTAACTGACCTGATCGGTGTGGCTTGGACTTCTTTTTTCTGTATTTAAATACTTCTTTCACAAGGTGGAACACGCCATACTTAGAATAAGCAGTATAAACTTGTTTGGTTTTATGTTTGAAGTTTGTTTCTGTCAGAGGACATACTCTCCTCTCATGGTCGGGTTTGTGCAGGCTCCCCTGGCTCTTCCATTCTAACCAACTGCCTGCCTCTCAGTCAGCGTTTCTCTGCACTGGCGCCAGCTGCCAAGGGATGGGCGTAGTATAGAGAATTGCAAATGAAACAAACAGCTTATTCTTTTGATTTTAAGAATGTATCGGACAGGTGTAAGCACTGCCTAGAGGAAATATATGAAAGACATAGTGAGTGTAGCAGGGTTTTCAACGCCCCTACGCTAGTGTAGGTACTTTAACCTCCCAGACACATCGTGTTTCTGTTTTTTGTTTTTTTTTTTCTAAGGCAGGGCCTTGCTCTATAGCCCAGGCTGGCCTTGGGCAATCCCCATGCCTTAGCCTCCCAAGCACTGGGATTACAGGCATGCACTACCACACCCAGCTTTATGTGGTACTGGGGCTTTGCACTTGCAAGGCAAGTATTTTAACTGCAGTGTCATTCCTCCAGCCCCCAGATCTATTCTTTTGAACAGAATTTGTACATCTTGCTGTTATCTAACCATTCCTATCTAAATGAATGGCCTAAAACATCTCAAACTCATTACATGGAATTAAATTCATTATTTTCCTACTCAGAGCAAAATAAAAGTTTATAAATCATTACCTTCTTTGGTTACTAATACCACCATATCCAGTCTCCAATTTAGAAGCATGTCATTTATTTTTGGCTGTTTGTTTTGTGTCTTTCCTTTACCACCATCAGCTATGCTTGGTAAGGAGAAAAAACCTTGGGGGTAGGGGGATCCTGGAGGAATGGCTCAGTGGTTAAAGCGCTTGCCTAGTAAGTGCTAAGTCAAGTGCTAAGTACCTGAGTTTGATTCCCCAGCACTACATAAGCCAGGTGTGGTGGCACACACCTGTAATCCTAGCACTTGGGAGGCTGAGACAAGAGGATTGTGGTGAGTCTAAGGCCAGCTTGGGCTCCATAGTGAGTTCAGGACCAGCCTGGGCTACAGAGCAAGACCCTGTCTCAAAAAAAAAAAAAAAAAAAAAAAAAAACAACAACAACAAAAAAACCTTGTGTGCGACCTTTCTCCTCCTGCCTTCCCAGCCAGTCCTTCCCTCTTCCTACAGCTTATAGTCCAGCCGTGCTAACATAACCTGAGATTGATCATGTTCTTCCAAACTCCTGGCCTTTGTGTGTTCTGTTTTCTCTCTGTAGATAATTCATTTCATCTCAAAAATAAAATAAATTTTTCTTAACCTCTCTCCAAGCAGCTCCTACCTTCAAAAATGAGCCAAAGGTCTTAACTTCTCTACTGCTATATACCTTACAAATAGCCATACCCTAGCTATATCTACTAGTTTATCTGACTGTTTTCTGTGTATAGTGATTAGCCTATGATACGCAACTCATAAAGGTTTGTTGGATGAATGTGTTATTGTATGTGGGCTAGAAACTGAGTGTATCAAGTTAGCGGTTCATTCCTCTAGGAAAAACCTCTCTCAGCAGATGGAATTAAAGTATGTGACGGTACCAAGCCAGTACCACAGGCCTGGAATCCCAGCACCTTGAGGGGCTGCAGCAGGAGGATCACAAGTTAGAGCCCTGCCTGGGGAACTTAGTGAGACTCTGTCTCAAATAAACAGTGAAAAGGGACTGGGGCTGTAGCTCAGATCAAAGGCCCTGGGTGCAGTCCCTGGACTGGACTGGGGGCTCAGTTTAGTGGTTAACGTGCTTGCCTAGCATGCCCGAGACTCTAGGCTCAGTTCCCCAGTGCCACGAAAGGGCACCTGGGATGGGAATGCACGTGTGCACAAGCATCTCTGCGGGGCCAGGCCAGTGTGCCTGTGCTGGTGTAGCTCTGGGTGCTGGAGAGAACAGAGTAGTCAGCAGAGCACACGTGGGAAACTGACGCCAGAGAAGTTCCAAAGGGTCAAGGTACAGACAGAGGTTTGGGACTGTTTTCTTTGCTTCATTTCTGCTGAGATCGAAAGCAAAGGCCCGATGGTGCAACCCTATCACCCTAGCATCTGGGACACTGTGCTTGTAGCTCACACCGATAAAACAAGTTTTAAGTGAGTGTGGAAAGATTTTTACTCCACAGAAATGAATTCAGTAGAAATTCATTTATATAATTGTGTGTGTGCTGTTGAATGACACAGACCAGAGTGGAACATTGTCGCTCATACATAAGGGTGGTTCTCCCCGAGAGGAGAAAGGAACAAAGGAGTGGTACTTTTACAGTGTGTGTTGAAGCCTTCCAAGAATTACTCTCACAGAAACTACTCGTGATGCTGCTTTTCCATCCAGTGAAAGTATATCCCTAGGCAAAAATATCTTTACCCAATTTTGAAGTGATTGTTGTTTTGCTACAAAAGATAGCTTCTGGAGCCGCTGTCCTGAGCCTTGTAAAAATGCAGATTGCCTGAACTCTGCTGCTGCTGGTCAGACATGTGAACTTCTGCTGGTAGCAATGCAGTATGATCAAAGGAGAGTAACGTACATCTTGTTTCGAACAGCTCATACATAGATTTTTATCTTAAGTCTTCTACCTCTATCCTTTGAGCACATTTTAGAGGATTATTTATGTTAAGTTTAAGCAATTTATTTTGAAATATTGGGTACACACCTTTGGAGCTCACTTTAGGTCTTAAGGACCTTAAGTTAAAATTGTAAGAGGGCGCCAGTCTCTCACACAGTGCAGTGCCATTCCCAGTCCATTTTCTGTGGCCTAAAGAGATACTGAGTTGATCAGGAGAAACTTAACCATGTGAGAGTTGTTTTAATTTCTTTTTCAAGAGAAAGAATATTATTTTTAGTTATTTGCGATGTGTGCATACAGTTTTTAACTTTTAAAGCAGAGAATTGGAGTTTTAACTGGGTACCTGTTTGTATGTGTGTATGTATTTGAGAGGATTTCACTCTGTTGTCTGGGCTGCTCCTGAGCTCACTGGAGCCCAGGCTGACCTTGAACTCATGGCAGTCCTCCTGCCTCAGCCTCCCAAGTGCTGAAATGGTAGGTATGTGCCCCCATGTCTAGCTAATTTTTGTGTGATGCCAAGGAACTGATACCAGGCAAGCACTTTAACCACAGAGCTATGCCTTGAGACCCTGTTTGTCATTTTAATTCTAAGCTCCTACTTGATGATAAAGCAATTATGATATACTAGATATTAGGACTTATTTATTTTTTCCTGTCAGTACCGCATCTCTGTTGACACCCCTTCCGGGAAGTAAAGCATTGCCTGCAGTGGATAAATACGCAGTGTTTAAAGGAATCGCAGCTGACAAGTCCTCTGAAAATACCATTCAATTTGGAGGTAAAAATAGCTTATAAGTTCATTAGCCTGTGAACATGACGCTTATATTAAATGCGTATCATGCTTATGCCACATGTTAAGTGTGTTTGGTTGATCCCATCTGCCTTACTTCCCTGGTCCACAGGTTCCTAACTATAATTGAGTTTCTGTCTTTCCTTAATAGAACCTGGTGATAAATACAGTGCTTTCAGAGAACTTGAACAGACAACTGAGAATAAATCTTTGGGTAAGTAGTTGCTTCCTACGCAAACACATTATTTCTGTTTTTGAGAAGGACAATTTTTAGCCATCCTGGTGGCACAGGCTTCTGATCCCAGCACTCTAGGAGCCTGAGACTGGAGAATCTCAAGTTCAATCTCAGCCTGGGCAACCTAGTGACTTAACAAGACCCTTTCTATCAAAACTAAAAAAGACGCTGGAAATGTAGCTCAGTGTGAAAGTCCTCAATCCGCAGTACTACAAAAAAAGAGAAAGGGTCTCACTTTGTAGTCCATTCTGGTCCTGAACTCACTATGTAGCCCAGGCTGGCCTTGGACTCCCAGCTATCCTGCCTCAGTCTCCTGAGTACTTGGATTTTAGTCGTGTGCCACCATGACCAAGTTATGTGGTGCTGGGGAATCAAACTCGGGGCCTTGCACTTGCTAGGTAAGCTCTTTAACCACTGTGCCATATTTCTATAGCCCCAAATACTTATTTTTTGTGGCATTGAAAATT